>CM040127.1:109178669-109618666 GCA_022559845.1 Amorphophallus konjac
ATGATTGTCCCTTTCAGAGTTTCATTGGGGGAGAATAGGAGAGGCATTTGGAAATTACCACTTTACTGACTCAGCGCCCTTTCGGGTTTTCGCCGAAGCCAGCCCCCTCTTGCTTTTGCCCGCGCGCCCTTTCGGGTTTTCACGCGGCGGGGTACCCGATTTTGCCTGCGACGCCCTTTCGGTTTTCGCCACAGCCGGGTTATAGCCATTTTTACACTTGTCCCGATATGTGGGAGCAAGTTTGGGGGGCATCACTATTTTTTTAACCCCATTTTTTTCCTTTTTCCTTCTTTCTTTTCTTTTTTATTGGAATGCGAGCCGAGGAGGGTAGCTTGATCAGGGCGAAATGCCGCTAGCCAAGGAGAGGGTAGCTCGATCAGGGTAGAGTGCCACTGACCGATGAAAAGTAGCTTGATCAGGGCGGAATGCTGCTAACCAAGGAAGGTAGCTGATTAGGGCGGAATGCCGCTACCAAGGAAGGTAGCTCGATTAGGGCGGAGTGCCACTAACCAAGGAAGGTAGCTTGGTTAGGGCGGAGTGCCACTAACCAAGAAGGTAGCTGGTTAGGGCGGATGCCACTAACCAAGGAAGGTATTCGGTTAGGGCGGAGTGCCACTAACCAAGGAAAGGTAGCTGTTAGGGCGGAGTGCCACTAACCAAGGAGAAGGTAGCTGGTTAGGGCGGAATGCCACTAACCAAGGAAAGGTATTCGGTTAGGGCGGAGTGCCACTAACCAAGGAAAGGTAGCTCGGTTAGGGCGGAGTGCCATAACCAAGGGAAGGTAGCTCGGTTAGGCGGAGTGCCACTAACCAAGGAAAGGTAGCTGTTAGGGCGGATGCCACTAACCAAGGAAAGTAGCTGATTAGGGCGGATGTGCTAACCAAGGAAAGGTAGCTCGTTAGGGCGGAATGCCGCTAACCAAGGAAAGTAGCTCGTTAGGGCGGAGTGCCACTAACCAAGGAAAGGTAGCTCGATTAGGGCGGGTGCCTAACCAAGGGGGTAGCTCGGTTAGGGCGGAGTGCCATAACCAAGGAAAGGTAGCTCGGTTAGGGCGGAATGCCACTAACCAAGGAAAGTAGCTCGATTAGGGCGGAATGCCACTAACCAAGGAAAAGTAGCTCGATTAGGGCGGAATGCCGCTAACCAAGGAAAGTGTGTTCCGACCGATCACGGGGTGTGTCGGCTGCGCTGCATGATACAGCTTAATGTGTTTTCCGTTGAGGGGAGAGAATTGGATGACTCCTTTGTGGTCTACAAGGACGTAGGCACCCCCTTCATATACTCGGCGGACGATATACGGTCCGACCCAGTTTTCGACCAGCTTCCCTTGGGGTTAGAAGCCATCACTTCTCTTCTTTTGACCATTACCAGGTCTCCTTTCTTGAACTCTCGACCCTTGACTAACTTGTCAAAAGCACGGGCCATGCGAGCTTGGTAGAGTTGGATGTTTTGTTGCGCCTGGAGGCGTTTTCCTTCGAGCTCAGCGAGCTCTTCCAATCTTCTTTCTGCATTGGTCTGCTCACCACTGACTAATCCGTGCTGGATGGCAACTCGCAATGAAGGAACTTCAAGTTCAATCGGCACTACAGCTTCCGACCCATAGACAAGGGAGAAAGGTGAACAGCCGGTTGGGGTCTTGTAGACAGTACGTAAGCCCAAAGTGCTTCGTACATCCTTTCTTCCCAATCCTTTTTATTAGACTTGACAGTCTTTGCCAGTAGTGTGCACAGTGTCTTGTTAAAGGCTTCTGCTAGTCCATTGGCTTGAGGGTTGTAGGGGGACGATGTCCTCCAGTCAATTTTGTATTTGTCGGCCAGCCGATAAACCTTCTGATTTCTGAAATGGCTGCCATTGTCAGAGATGATTCGGCTGGGGATTCCGAACCGGAATATTACATTCTGCCGGAAGAATCTTGCAACTAGTTCTCCCGTCACATCTCTTAGTGCTACTGCTCCGCCCATCTGGAGAAGTAGTCTGTAGCTGCTAAGATGTATCTGCCCTGATGAAGATGCTGGAGCGGCCCTACCACGTCCGTGCCCCACTGAGCAAACGGCCAGCTTGGTAGGGTGGGATGCAGTGGCACTGGAGGTCTCCTGCCACATTAGCATGTTCTTGACATTTCTGACAAGCTTGGCAAACTTGCAGCAATCATCAAATATAGTGGGCCAATAATAACCCAATTTCTTTATCTCAATTTTCATTTTCGGGCCAGCCTGGTGTGCTCCAGCTGATCCTGCATGACTTCTGCATCACCTGTCCTGCTTCTGCTGAAGACAAGCAACGGAGTAGGACTTTCCTTCGGGCATCTGCCATAATTCGGAACAAGGTCCCGCTTCTCATCTCGTAAGAATCCTTGATCCTCAGGAGCTTCATTCTCTGTTCCTTTTCTTTTGGAAGTTGCTGGTGTTGAAACCAGCGTAGGAGATGCTCTCGCCAATCGGGCTGCTGAACCCCTTCGATGACTGCTACTTCCATCTCTGTTCGTCGGCCAGGACCTCTGTTACGCTGGGGACCTGTCGGCGGTTGATCACTGTTATATTCAGGCTTGTGTCTGGCGGGACCGCCAATGACTGGCCAGCTTAGCGAGGGCGTCTGCCTGAGCATTCCAGCCTCGATTGATGTGCTTGATGCTGATGAAGTAAAATCTGACATCAGGCGAGTTGCAACTGGTGATAGGGGATGAGCTCTTGCTTTCGTACATCGAACTCTCCTTCCAGCTGTTTTATAACAGCATGGAGTCTCCGAATGCTTCCAGCATCTGAATCCCATGGACAGAGCGATTTGCAACCCGATTATCAGGGCTTCATATTCGCTTCATTGTTGTGCATGTTTGTTTATGGAGCAGGATGTATGCACCACTTCTCCTTCGGAGATTTCAGGACTATACCTGCCCCTGCTCTGACCCTGGATGATCCGGCGGCAGAGGTGTCAATTCTGGAAGCGCCATCAAAGTATAGCTGCCATAAGGAAGGCTGCACTTGGGCGGCTTCTAGGGTTTCATCTTCAGGAAGTTCCGGCTCCCACGGGTAGTCCCCGGGTACCGGATGTTCAGCGAAGAAGTCTGCAATAGCTTGACCTTTGATGGCCTTGCGCGGTACGTAGGAGACATCAAACTCCATAAGGATTACCGCCCATTTGCCTAGGAGGCCTTTGAGTGCCGGCTGGGACATGATATATTTCAGGGGATCCTCCTTGGACACCAAGCTGATTTCATGCGACAACATATAATGCCGGAGCTTTTTGACTGCGAAGACTAGTGCCAGGCAGATCTTCTCAATATAAGTGTATCTTTCTTCGGTTCTGACCAGTCTTCTACTGAGATAATAGAGGGCTTGCTCTTTCCCTTCTTCATTATTCTGGGCCAGCATTGCCCCCAGAGAATTATGTGTAGCTGCTATATACAGTATCAACGGCCGTCCTTTCACCGGTGCGCCCAATACTGGAGGAGTCTTCAGATAGTCTTTTAGCTTGTCAAAGGCTGTCTGGCAATCTTCATCCCAATAAAAGGGAACATCTTTCATCATCAACTTGTGAAAAGGCTGGCATCGCCCTGACAAATTGGAAATGAACCGCCGGATATAAGCCAAGCGGCCCTGTAGTGATCTCAGCTCGGAGATGTTCCTAGGTGGAGGTAGCTCCTGTATCGCCTTGATCTTTGCGGGGTCTATCTCATTCCCCGTATCGGACGATAAAGCCCAGAATTTTCCGCTCGATACTCCGAACGCACATTTCATAGGGTTCATTTTCAGTCATGCTGCCTCAGCCTCTGAAAAATAGTCTGGAGGTCTTGCAGATGGTCTCTTTCTTCTGGTTTTGACCACCAGGTCATCTATGTAGCACTCGACCTTGTGGTAGAGCAATTCATCAAAAATTTAGTCATTGCGCGCTGTAAGTTGCGCCAGCATTCTTTAGTCCGAACGGCATTCTCTTGTAATGATAAATGCCTTTGGGGGTTCGGAAAGCAGTGTGGACTCGGTCGTGCTCCGCAATCCAAATCTGATTGTAGCCGGAGACCCATCCATGAATGATAGGGCTCATGGCCGATTGTAGCATCAATCATGACTTCGTTATTGGCACCGGAAAGTCATCTTTAGGGCAGGCTTTATTTAGATCTCGGAAGTCAACACAAATCCGGATCTGTCCATTCTTCTTTTTCACGGGGACGATGTTCGCCAGCCATGTGGTGTACTTTCTCTCAACAAATCCCACGTCAATGAGTTTGTCAACTTCAGCACAGATTCGGGTGATGAGCTCTGGCCTCATACGCCGCGGTGGCTGCTTCACCGGCTCGGCTTCGGGGCTGATTGCTAGCTCATGTTGTGAGACAGCGGGGCTTAGACCGGGCATCTCTTTGTAGGTCCAGGCGAAGCAATCCCGGTATTCCAGCAACAGCTGGTGTACAGCTCCCGTTCTCGGGGACAGTTGGGCGCTGAGGAAGGTAGGCCTAGGATCCCCCTCATTTCCCAAGTTGACTCTATTAGTTCATCGACGTGGCCTGGCCTCCGTCTTCTATTTCTGGAGGCGCTGGTTGGAGGTCGACGAAGTCTGGAACACCATCTTGAGGGTCGAGCATTTCGAGTTCCTCGTCGGACATCGCCAGAGCTTCATGAGGCGTCTTGATTCCATGCGCCAGCGGCTGAGGATGGATCTATTGATGCATCCATTGCTGTTGCAGCTCCCAAGGGTGAGAGAACAGCTTCAGTGTTTGTAGATGAGGTTGCAGCCATGACAGGCCAGTAGCCGTTTGCTGTCGGGCTCGGACAGCATATTGGATTTGTAGCAGAAGTTGAGGGAGTCTCGCCTTCTGGGATGTGCATCTTCCGCAGAAGTGACTTTTTCTTTCCTGGTAGCCGGCTCCCCTTGATTGGAGTTAACCACGGCTTCCCTGATTGACAGAAAGGGTGTTGAAGTGCCATTAGCATGACCCCTGTGGAGGGAGAGACTTCTGCTTCTTGAATGTCTTCGGCTTCGCTGCTGCTAGCCGTATCAAATTCGGCTTGAAGGGCTGCTTCTTCAGGATGGACCTGCTCCCAGCATCGGCAAGGGATCAAGGTCTCTATTTGTTGATTCCCGGATAGAGCCAATTCAGCATGTTCGGCTTCCACCGGATATTCATCAAAGGTTGCCCCCAGAGGGCTATCTTCAGTTGGATAGAAGGCGGAGATAGTATCCACCTCGTACCGCCCACTGTAATAGTAGTCTTCCAGGGTGAAGCCCAGCCCGGTGTTGAGAGACGCGTCTCATTTCTTTGTCCAGATTTGTAGGATGCCACATCTTCTGGAAAGCTTCTTTGCGCTTTTGAGATTGATCGGGAGGAATGTGTTGCTTCTGAAACATTATGGCCATCCGATCAGTTGTAAATGCCAGACCTTGGACAGGAACCGCGGGTTGCTTATAACCTCGGGAGGCTGCAATCTGTGTCTTCCCGAGTGGGATGCTCCTCAGCTGTATAGAACAGGGTGCTGGGCCCATCTTCCTGTGTCACCTCCCAAGCTTTGAAAGGTTCGACAGTGGGATCATTGAGGCCGAGGACTGGCTTGGTGAGGCCGGCCGGGACTCCGATGCGGTCGTGCTGTCGGTTGACCTGCACTTCCTTAGCTTTGGGGTATAGTGCTGGGGGTGTTACCCTACCAACATTTCCAGAGCTGTGATGTGGGAGACCACCTTTGGCTTGACATCCGCGTGGCGGTGGTGGATACCAACCGTCACCCGATCTATTTTTTGATGCTTCTGTGGGGGTTTCAGCTTCAGAAACCTTCCGGGGAGACCCCGTATATAGGTTGGCGTCCGCCAAGTGACATTCAAACACCTCGAATGGGTGGATATCAGCAAATATCCTCTCCTCCTTCCCCTGGAGGCTGTATTTGATGCATTGGTGGAGCGTGGAGGGCACCACCATATTTTCATGCAGCCATGGGCGGCCGAGCAGTGCTTTGTAGGAGGTGCGAGAGTCAATGACATGAAACTGCACCGTTGTAGTGAAATCTGCCAGGGTCAGTGTGAACTCTGCCACTCCCATAGATACTTCACATTTTTGGTTGAAGCCAGCGATACGCATATCCCCGACTTTCTCGAGATGCACATTAAAGTGGTACCTCTCGTATATTCTATATGGCAGGATGTTGACTGCTGCACCAGGATCGACCAGAATCCGGTTCAGTTCTCTTCCGTTCAGGTGCCCTTTCATATATAGCGGCCTGTTGTGGCTGGCAGTAGGCAGTAGCATGTCTTCTGGAGAGAAGGTCATACTGGCTTCTGGTATAGCCTCAGCTATGCAGGTTTCAAAATGAGCAGGCGTCTGCAGAGCAGTGATGATCGCCTGTCGAGTCTCTTCACTCAAAGAGAGAATTTCCCAGATCGTAAATCGAGCGGGGAGCTTCTTGAGCAACTTCATTATTCGGCTTCCAGCCCGGACATTGGAGAGCTTCATCTCTTCAGCCCATCTGGGCTTGGGGAGGTTTTGATTTGGGGTCCAGACGGACCTGCTTCATCTTCCTCGGACTCGGCACCCTCTTGGCTGGCACCGGCTGTCGGGTCTTCTTTATTAGCTGCTGTAGGGCAAGCTCCATCTGCATTTGCATCCTCAGTAGATTGCGCTGGCTGCGGGTGAATGACCCGGGTGTAGGGTTAGCCTCTTGACAGGGCTGCTTCCCTTTGACATCTTCATAAATTCAAGGAATGAAGGGACTGCCTTGCCCCCACTCTTGTTGTATAGGCCTGACGGAGGAGGGATTTGGCTCCCTTAACTTCGGCGGAGGCGTCTTGTAGGGTTGCTCCCCTCTGAACATAATGTTGTGATTGGGTGGTGGCTGGCGCCCCCATTTTCGGCCTGACCGAGTGGCATGCGAGCAGTTGCGGCCTCGGCCTTGCCCCCCCAGCATGGGGTGTGAAGCAAATTTCTTCTTCTTCCTCTTCTCCGGGTAGGTTGAAGAGTGCTGACAGGGTATTGCAGGAGACGACCTGTGTTTTATGGGCCCCAGCGCCTTTCTTTTCTTCTTCTTTTGCTTTTTCTTCTTTTTGGTTTCTGCAGGTGCTTGCCCCCAGAACAGGTTGCTCTCTTGAGGTGGTGCTGCTTCAGCTTCCTCCCCTTGCTTGAGTGAGAGTTGCTCCAGCTCTTGCCATGGGACGTGGTCCCGTACCAGCAGAGGTTTCAGTTCGGGCTGCACATATTCATCTAGCCCTTCAATTAAGTGTTGCAGTCGAAGGACTCCAGGATTGGTTTCCTTGATTACTGGCAGCGGAGTTTGTCTCCTCCTGTTAGGTGTATGTATTCTGACAGCTGTGGGTGAGTGACCCATACGGGTGCTACCACTGGCGGAGCAGGCCGGGGTGTAATGCCACGGATATGTGCCCCCTCTTTTGGGCGGGGTGCCCTCTTCTTCTTGTGCTTCACAGGGATTTGCTGCCACCCCTGTTGTTCTTTCACGGGCTCCAGGAAATGGATTTCGTAGGTGCTCCGTGTGCTTGCTTCAGAGATCTCCTCAGGTAATGCCTGGTAGAGGGAGACCATGTTGATTGCTGCCCTCCTGAAAGGGGCTTCATGTGGCTGAGGAGGGTCTACTTTGTACTCTCCCAGCTCTATCTCATTCTTCTTCACCATCCCTTCGATGACGTCTTTGAAAACATAGCAGTCTTCGATTGGATGTCCCAACATCTGGTGGTAGGGGCAGAATCTGGACTGTCTTTTCTTTTCAGGTCCTCCGGCCTCCTTGGCTCAGGCAGAGTGACCATGCTGTATTCTGTTACCCAGTCGAACAGGACTCGGGTCTTGTCTTTTGGAAAGGAATAAGCTTTCTTCATTTTGTCCCTCAGCGAAGGACCTTCTTTATCATCTGGAGCTTTCGCAGGTTGCGGGGGAGCCGCTTTCTTGCCTTTCTCCTTCTGTTGTTCGAACGCCTTGATATCAAGCGCATTCGCTTCTTTAGGTGTGGGGCGCCGCTCCGCAGCCTTGCCTTTCTGGGCTGTGCTGGCAGTGACGTCGGGACAGGCTTGGCTAGAAAAGCCTCCACCTCAGCCACCACATTATTCAGCCGGTCGAACGACCGTATTTCCATAATCATTTTTCCAGGACCTCCCTCCTGAGATTTTGTTTACATATTTGCACAGCGTCCTCCTGATGCGGGGGCCGCTTACATCTCATTCCGAGGTTCCTCCACCTCTTGATATAGTCAAGGGCTGTCTCATCTGCCCTTTGTTGTTGAGTAGAGTTCGGCCACTGTGACCTCCCTCTCTGTGACATGGAATCTTTCTCTGAACTTCCTCTGCATATCGACCAGTCATTAATTGACCCGGCCGAGAGGCTGGAGTACCATTCAAATGCGAGCCCCGTCAGCGAGGACCCGAAGAATTTCAGCAGATATGACTCGTCGGTGGCCAGATCACCCATAACGGTCATATATAGCAATATGTTCTTTGGGGAACCTTTCCCGTTGAATTTGTCAAATTTGGGCGGCTTGTTGACTCCCGGGGGAAGTCGTTTAGCGCATGGTGTTGCGGGTAGGGCACCCGATAGGCATCGAATGCGACGTAGTCGCCTTCACTTTCTCTGCGAGCTTCAGCTCGATCATCCTTCCACCATCATCCGGTTCACGACCGTGGGGTCGACTGGCTCCGGATAGAAGTGCGCTGGCTGCAGGTATGGGGTGACCAGGGTGGTCGCCTGTGGAGGATGCAGCGGGGGTGTCGGGTGCACCTGAGGGAGCACCGGAGGTAGCAGCGGCTGAGGCTGTGGCGGCCGCTGTTGTGCAGTCGCCATGCTTGGCTCTGACGGCTGGGGTAGTGTATAGAGCGGTGGAGGGTCGTCTCGACGAGCCGCTCCCCGTGATGATTCACCCTGGACTTCGGGTGGTTTAGAAGCTGATGATGCTCAGTCTTTTCTATCAGCTGTTTCTTCAGAGAATCTATCTCCCGTTGATATTTCTGCAGCAGCATCAGAACTGATGGATCTATAGTGGTGGGGATACCCTGTCGTTTCCCGGACGTACCCTCAGGCAGGATGTCGAGGAGGACGTCGTCTTCTTCTTCCGTCGTCACCACATTAGCGGTCAAGACGGGGGCTTATCATCCCAGTGGGGATAGACCTGGGGTTGTTTCTCTTTCATCATCGTCAGAAGCCCTCTTGCTGCTTCTGTCCTGCGGGTAGTTGGCCCCGGCCGTACGGCCAATTGAGCCAGTTCTTGGGGGTCTTCAGGAAGCTCCCCATATCGGCTGGACACACCAGCCATGTTGCAAGTGAAAACCTGCATCCTTCTTCTTTGTCGATGGACCCTCCGCCTGGCTTGTTGCGGAAAGGTCAGCCTCTCGAACACAGAAACCCTTCTCCTTTCTTCCCGCTCGGGGAAGGCTTCATCGGCTTCGATCTCAAAGCCGTCATCGTATCCATTGTCGTCGACAGACGACACCATCATTCTATCTTCCATCTCTTCTTCATGTGCTGCCGATGGGCAGTAATCTTCCTCAGTGGCGATTGTTTGCATCAACCGCTGCTGTCCGAGTGAGGGTTGCCTAAACCTCGGAAATAGCTTCTGACCAAGCAGGTCATTTCTTCTCGACCCCGTTCTTGGTGTAGTACGGGGGATAGTGGTCGGCCTCCGCAGGAGGAATGTAGGCCAGTCGAGCTCTGTCGGCTGGCTGTTGGAATCTTCGCCCCGTGGCAGGGACGTTGGCTTGACGGGCCGCAGCCCGGAAACTTCTGTGGCGCGGAGGATCCGCAACCACCTCTTCTTCCATCTTCGGGGGTAGGCCCCTTTCTCTTATCACCTCCGCATCGTCATTCACAGGATGGCGGCGGATGGGTGTCAGCTGGTGGACAGGTCGGGTCCGTTTGGGAACCCACACCTGTTTGAACTTCCTCGGCTTGAGTGCCGGTTTCCTTGGCCATGGTGGCCAGCTTCTTCCATTTCTGCCCTCCTTCCAGCAAGGGCTTGATATGTGTTGTGGACAGGAACGTTGGGGATGACTCGGTCGGGGTCACCCGTGCCGTGCGTCCGTTGAGGAAGACGCGCATGCCTCCAACCAGCATTGATTTCCCGGACTGAGACACAGTTCCGGTGATCACAGTAGCGTTCCTGCGGACCTGGCGACGCTGACGTCCTCCAGGGTGTTTGTTGGCGACAGCGGGGTGCGTCCCACGTACAACGTGGTGCACCATACAGCTAGCGGCCGGGGCCGGATTCTTGAGCAAGTCGTCGCAGCGGGGAACCTTCAGAGGCTCCACCTCCTCCACAGTTTGCTTGGCAGGTTCTGGGGCTTCGACTTCCAGGATGTCGACGAAGGCCAAACCCAGAAAGTTGGGGAAGCCTACGGGCAGGGAAGCTGCCGAATTCCATGGGTACCGCCAGGTACCCTTGCGCGTGTCCAGCAACTATCGACTGATCGAAGTCGACGCCAGCTATTCCATGAGTTGTCATTGTTTGCCTACAAAGACAAACGGGAAATAATCAGTAGCCTTTGAAAGGGCTTCGAAGCCCGGATATCTCGGCAAAGAGATGAAAGGTGACACTGGTCCCACCGGGCGTGCCAGACTTGTTTAGCGTGCTTTCCTTTCGTTCGCGTATCGATCAACCAATCGACTAACTGGTAATCAACTGACTGATTGACGACGCGGGCGTGCCAGTCACATGAGTGACGATTTTATTGTGCGCTCATTCTGACCCATGTCGGGCGAATGTGAGGTTCGGTCGGGACCAGCAGTCCGCCATACCATAAAGGTTATGGCGTTAATTACATCCCCCACGAGGAGGGAACACCTTTGATTAATTGCCGAGATATCGGGCTGTCGAAGCCGAAAAAGAACTACATGATGATTATAGCAATGACAGGCAGGATGCAGCATTAATCATGCAGAAGATGCGTAGTTTAATGGGAAAATGGATCCTCGGTACGTGGCGGAGGACGCAGGTCCGAGACCACCATCGCGCGTGACGAAGGCTTCCGGCCAGACATGATCCGGCTTTCAGTCGACGCCATTTAATATACCCGGGGATCTATGCATGCATGCACACAAGACATTCATGATTATATTGAATATGAAGATAGCGCCACGAAGGCGGCGGTGATCGACCACATTTATTGCCCCTCGTCGAGAGGAGGAAGGACGACATGAGTATGATAGCGAAAGCATGAATGCTAACAGATACGATGATGATGACGATGCAACTCAGGCTCGCTTAGCCCCTCTTTTATTCGATTTGCTGTCAGATATAGCTTATTGACATCGCCCCCGAGAGAGGAACTCGTCCCGAGGCAAGCGAGTGAGTAAAATATCAAAAGGGTTTCAAAACCGGTGCGGTTACGACTTACACGGCGCGGCAGAGCGTAGGTATAGCGGCTAATACGGCGCGGCCATGACTAATAGCTTAAGACGGCGCGAGAGCTTGGGGGCGCGCGCCGGAAAGTCGCAAAGAAAAAAAAGGATATGAGTGTGGCCTTAATCCGGCGCGGGGGGTACCGCGCCGGATTAGGGCGCGCCGGGGAACTCCGCGCCGTTTTAGCCCAAATTCATTTCTTTGGACCTCCTTTGAGTTTGTTGGGCCCATCTGGGGGACTTTGAGTCCATTGAGGCCAAGAAATTTTATTAGATTGAAGTCCAGAGTCCTCCGAGGATGACATGTTAAGTCAGTACGAGGTTCATACTCGAGCACTGGGGTAATTAGATTCGGAGCAATTGATCATCAAGGTTTTCATAAACTTAATCTATCCAGAATTGGACAGCATCTCCCCCGGATTGCAAAGAATTGCAGGGGATAAGCGGGGTCATGTTCACCTGTGGAACAAGCCCCTACATCGCCGGTCTGCACAATGTCAGCCAGCAAACCCCAGTGGATGGAGTACCCCGAGGACTAGCCTACTAGGGGCACCCAAGTTCCATGGGGAAAGAAATAGGGGAGGAAGCCGTCGACAGTGGGAACGATACCCCGAGGGCTAGCCTACGAGGGGTGACGGACCCATAGTCGATGGTTCATCCCATGGAGAGATTGACCATTGGGAGAGCGGGACTCCGAGGGCTAGCCTACAAGGAGCACGCATCCCCCGGTCTCGGTCGGGTCTTAATTTGTCGGGGTTGAGTTTCGTTGAACCAGGGCCCCGTCACTGTCTGCAGTGGCTTCGAGGGATGCCCACCATCGAGAGATGGAGCCCCCCCGGTCGCCCAGCAATCGTCAAGAAACAGCAGAGGAATGTCCCCCTCCCCGGACGATCGAAACATCGGAAACCCTCAGAGCGGTGTGGATGATATGGTGCATGTGAGCAGTAGATGCATAAACGAAACGAGATCGTTGCAGGGGCATTTGCTCGAACGGTTGAAAAGCAAAGTTCGAGAGGGGTGGATCCCTTGTATAGCGGATAGAGGCACACGCAGAGGCGCGGCTCTATCCATGAGGATAAGAACGATGCAAAAATCCTTGAATCATATGTAAAGCGAATGATCGAAAGAAAACCCCCGGGGAGGGGTGTTTCTATAGCCCACGATGGTTCGGGGCATACCGAGGCTTCGATGGAATCGGAATTACAGCTACGTCGAAGAGAATCCAACATACGCATTGACACAAGTGAGAGAGACAGAGATTCTGAATATCAGCTCGGCCTGTTGCCTAACCATTCGCACACGTATCACTATTCAAAGATGAAAACGAACGAATGTTTACATTGAGAATCCGGCGTCGACACCACTGCCAGAATGCCGTTCATCGACGCCGAGGAACATACAATGGCAGGATGAATCACAGAGGAGGGGAGGGGTCGGCTCATATCATTGCCATCCCTCCCCTCTTCGGTTTACAACCAGTAGACGGAGATTGGGGGGAATCGGGGGAGATAGGGGAGGAACAACGCCGGTGCCCACCTGCTACCGAAAATAGAGTATCGTAACTCAGTCGGGGAAGAAGAAGGTCACCGGCGGAGGACGCCCAGGAGAGGCGCTATTCTTCTCTCTGGAATTCTCTCTCGATCCCTCCTCTTCTCTCTGCTTTTCTTTTTTTTGAAGCCTCCCTCTCGAGAGTCTCTCTTCTTTGTTTCTCTGGCCTCTGTCTGGCCTCCGTCTGGCCTCTTCTCTCTCGCTCCTCTTTCTGTTCTCGAAGAACCCTATATATAGAGGCCTGAGTTCGAACTTGAACCGGCGTGGGATTAGCGCCGGGAAGAGCCTTCAAGGCTTACCGCGCCGGGGTTGGACACCCTCAGGGTGATTTGCGCGCCGGCTTAAGGGCTGAAGATGGGCTTTAGCGCGCCGGGATCAGGGGCGTCGAATGAGGGGGCCGCGGTTTAAGGCGCGCCGGGCTAATGCTCCTCGTGCGCTTCAAGCCAGCCGATGAGTCCGGGGATGATTCCGGGAGTCATCGCGAACATTATCTCGCCAATGCCCATCGAAACCTTGGCGGGATGTTTTGTCGAAGCTCCCAGGTCAACGTACGGCCGTTCTTGAGACTCCAGATAGCTTTGACTTGACCGTACGGGCTTTCTGCCGACACGGCCTTTGGCTCTACGCTCCATGCTGTTGGTCCGTCCTGGCTCGTACTCAGAGCTCTCTAGGAGGTTGGATAGCCAGGAGATAGTTCCGCCTGAGCCGGGCGATCATTCGGCCACTAATGGGCCCATCTTGGCGGGAAGCCGTGCCCATGCCGGGCGATCGGGATCTTCCGCCGTCAGAGCTTTCGGTTCTCCGTTTCGGGAAACCGGGGGGACTCCTTTATCCTCAGGAGAGCCTTTCATGAGGTGGGTATCCACCGGGTAGATCGTCGTCCTTGATCGGACAACGGGTGTAGTGTATGCAGCATGATAGAGTCAATGCCGATTCATTGGGCAGGCTTGGTCGCACCGCCAGTTGGTTGTGAATTCGTCCCGGCTCCCTTGAAGTGAAGTCCCCGTATCTATACGGAGTGACTCGAGGCTCTGACAGCTTGAGAAGTCTTCAATAGGTTGATCTTTGTCGGCTTCCGTGCTTCGGTGGGCCGGATCATTCGTCTTTATGGCTTGTTCCCGGTGATCATATTTTGGGTGCCAACAAAATTTAAAACCCGCAAGTAAATTACACCCCTTCAATAATTCCCGAGTAAAGTGGGAAAGTATAGGGATGGATTTCATCATGGGTTTACCGAAGATAAGAGGAGGACACGATGGTATATAGTGATCATAGACCGATTGACTAAGTCTACACATTTCTACTAATCAAAGTCGATGGTCTGTGGATGTACTAGGAGCATTATACATGAGGAAATTATCAAATTGCACGGTGTCCCCATCACATTATATCTGATTGAGATCCTCGGTTTACATCACAATTCTAGAAGGGTCTACAACATTCCTTAGGGACCCGACTAAACTTTAGCACGGCATTTCATCCACAAACTGATGGTCAAATAGAAAGCCCTCCACCTGAGGGTTGGACGAACTTGTCATCATTTAATTCGGCCTGCACCCGGGATATCACGGCTCAGTTTGTTGGATACGGACTGAATAGATCTAGAGGGGGGGTGAATAGATCTTTCCCCCTTTTTGATAATTTACTAACTATCGACCAGATGAGCTACTGGTAATTAATGAATTATAGAACTAATGCGGATAGTGAAGATGCAAGCATACGTATAGGAAATCAAACACACCCAAGCACACCACAAGAGAGGATTTTTAAGGTGGTTCAGTCTCTTCCTGAGACTTACATCCACCCCTTGCTTAACTCAAGCAAGGCTTCACTATGAGAATCTCTGATCTCAATCAAAACACAGCTGACACACAGCTTGTACCTGCTGACACACAGCTTGACTCTGCTGCCTCACAGCTTGACAATAATTGTAATCAGAAATGAAAAGATGATAAGAACAGGTGATGAAAGACAGGACTGAATATTGGCGTATGTAGAAGAATAGGTGTTCAGCCTGGGACTTGATCACGCTTATGAAGAAGCCTAGACTCCCTGTTGATCTTCCAGTCAGTTGCCTTCGATTGTTCTGCTGCTGGAGATCGCACAGTCTTGAGCTAAGTCTTCCTTCTGCAGCAACGAGATCGCCTTTAACCTTTCTGCAGATTTTTGATTGATGGAGAGCTCCTTCTTCCTCTTCTGTGTATATCTTCCTTGGCTTCTATTTCGTGCTCTCTCTCTGCTCCCTTGTTCGTGATGTGTGTTCTTTTCGTTTTTCATACAGCCCTTTTATCAAGAGTAAAACTCTTCCCGCTCAATTTTCAGATCGAGCGCCAATCTGCTAGAAAACAGGGATCTGTTTAAATCCAATCGTTAGAACGAGTTTGACCACTTCTAAGCAAGATTGTTTCCTTGATTCCCGTGCGGAATCTTATCTCCTGAGCAGCCCAACAACCTGCAACAACCATTTGCAGGTTTTAAGGAACCAAAACAGAATTCGGTTAGAGTTCGGTTTTGGACGATATATAAACCCGTGGTCGACCATGACCCTGTCGCTGGTCGACAATGGGCAGTCCCCAGACGGCCGGTTCTTCTGGCTGAAACTCACGTCGCCCGTTGGTCGACCACAGCCTGGTCGCTGGTCGACAGGGGGCAGTTTCCAGATGGCCAGCAGTTCTGTCTGTTGCTTCTGTCTTTTCTGTGGTCGACCAGAGGCGGGGCTTTGGTCGACAGCCAAGGTGCTTCCAGAAGACAGATGATCTGATTCTTTTCTGGTTGAGTTCGTTGGTCGACCATAACCACTTCCCTGGTCGACAAGCGGCCTTTGACACTTCTTCTGATTTGTTGATTCCACTTGGATTTCAGTGGACCTGAAATTACTTAACTTATCAGAAGTAAATTGAATGAGTCCAATACTTTGAAGGAACAATCAAACTACTTGTATTTGTTATGAAACAAGATAGAACTTGATTAATCAACCATATCCTATTGTCATCATCAAAACCAAGGGATGCACAACATTCTCCCCCTTTTTGATGATGACAACCATGAGTCATTGTGACAAACAACAGATTATAAAATTCATTTGATATTGCATGCAAGGCTATCATAGCACAGATTTCATTCAGTCAATTCGTTTGATGTGTCTTTCAAAAACAATAGCACTAATTACATAAGAGACTAAAAAAAATAAAGACACTGAGGACACGTAGACAAAGTAAACTTGACAATCTACACATCTAGACACACAACTAGACACACAATGACACATAAAGTCCTATCTCCCCCTTTGTCAACAGCAAAAAGAAGATCATTTGAACAATCCCTCTGAGGAGGATGAGGAGGTCTCTGGCTTCACGTTCTCTGCCATGCGATCCAGCTTGTCAACAATGTGGGCATAGGAGAGCCTGAGCTTCTGGATCTCTGAGATAGTATCCTTGTGATACTTCTCATTCTGTTGGGTTGTGATCTCGATACGGATTCCCATCTGATCGGAAACTTCACCGAGGGTCCTTACTAGTCTGTTGAACCGAGAACTAGCCTGGTCAGAGTGTTCCTTCTGCTTGATGAACCTGGCCTCCATCTGTTGTTCCAGCCGTTGGACTTTCTGCTCCAAGCGTCCAGTGGCAGCATTGACATTCTCTTGAAATGATTGGAGTTGGGTGGTGAGAGAAGATAACTGAGATGCCATCTGGAGGAGCACTCCATGAGATTCAGGGTGGAAGGGAAATGCTGGTGGTGGAGCAGAAGTAGAGGGAATGGAGGTAGGTGGTACTTGTGTGGGTTGAGCAGAATGTGATGGAGCTTGGGAAGTTGGAGCTTGGGTAGGTGGAGCAGATGGGGATTGAGCTGGAGGGGCAGCAGTGCCTGGCTGCCAGAGCACTAGTGAAAGGGACGATGGTGGATGGGCAGCAGTGGTGGTAGTAGGTGTAGCTTGAGGCACCATTGGTGACGGTGTGACAGCAGGGCTAACCTGTATAGGTGAATGAGGTGGAGAAGAGGGTGGCACTGGATCCTTTGCTTTGCCCTTGGAAGGGAGAGTGCGCTGAACATGGTCTCCGACCTTCTTAAATCCCAAGAATGTGGTCACGAAGTGAAAATTGTAGACGTGCCATTTGGGAATGACAATGCTTGGGCTGTGAGGAGAAGGTATGTTGGCTGCTTTCAGAATGGAAGTGATATGGGCAGCAAAAGGAAGAGAATTCAGGGGATAATGTAGGATGCTTCGGAGGGAGTTCAAAAGGAGTGTGGTTAGGCGAATAGGCTGGCGAGTGATGAGGCCATGGAGTATAAACAGATGGAGGCGACTCACTTGATCTCTGGCGCCTCCTCGAGGTTGTATGATGGTGGTGATGATGTGGTGAAGCAAACGATGAAGAGGAGGGAAGGTATTAGCATTGAGGTACTTGGGAAGGACCTCAGGGGCTGGCTTGCCAGTGACCACTGCATGTGCTTCTCGGAAGTCGAAGTCCTCATGGTTGAAAACAGCTCCAATTCTGGGAGTCTTCAGCGTCATGTGGAGAAGCTTGACGTCGAGTCTGATGACTTTCCCTTGAACTACGGTGTAGAGCTGACTGTCCACGACTTGCAGGTTGTGGTAGAATTCTTGCACAAGCTGGGGAGAGTACGAATTGTGCACTGAAACGAACGTAGTCCACTCTTGAGCTTCAAAAATTGGCAGTAGATCTGGGAACATCTCCATCAGCTTGTCATCGGAGAAGTCGACGATCCTTGGTTGCAGAACTGTCCGTGGCTTGAGAGCTCCAGAAACGGGATGCACTGCGGGTTCCTCTGAAGCTGCTGATTGCCTCCCTGGACCAGGTGCATCAGCCGTGGTCGACCTGTGAGGGGCCGATGGCGAACCCTGCGCGGCCCGCGACTTGGATCGCTTGGACGGCATCGAAGCTGCGGCAGGGGCCTGATCTCTTCTACGCTTAGAGGAAATTAGAGCGCGCTTGGGAGACATTGTGAAGGGAAGCGAGGTAGAGGCGAGAGAGAGGCGAGAAAAGAAATCTGGAGAAGATGAAGTTGTGAGAGGGCTAGAGCTGCGGATGGAAAATTTCAGGGACCCAGCCGAGACAATTTATAGGGTAGGGCATTAGGGCTGGCCCTTAATTTTTAGGGCAGTGAACCGTCGCGATGAAACAAACGAGCGGTCAGGATTTAATCAGCATAACTCATATTTTGGGAAATGGTTGAAGTGTACCCCCTTTCTTTAATAAGACATTTAAGTAACCTTTCCTCCCTTTCTCAAAGACCACCTTGTGACAAATTCGAGTGGGTCTTGTGGTTCAAAGAATTTGAAAGTATTGCCCCAATAAATTGACTCCCCATATCCACTTTCTTACTCACGGCTCCTTAAACTTATAACATGGTTCATGAGATAATTTTACTAGCTGAACAAGCTGAACAGTGTTTTATGCCTCTATTTGCATATAGTGCATTAGGTCAACCATTTTATCTGCCTTTGATAACCTTGGATTTTACATTTTGAAATATTGAAGAGTTGTGGTCAGGTTTATCACATGCCTTTCTACACGAGAAGACACGCTTTTTACACGCCAGTCACCCCGGCTACTTAGCATGCCTAACCATTCCACTTTTAACTGGGAACTACCTTTTATCCGTGAGGATATACGTTTATCAGACGCCAATATCCCCAGTTACTCAGTATTCCCAATTAATAATTTTGAGAGTGGCAGAGGTAGAATGAGTCTTCATGACATACATGTCTCCCACTTAATTTTTCAGCCAATTTTGCTTTGTGATAGAGAACAGTAGTTTCTCAGAACTCAGTCCATTGCTCTACCAAGAGGGCAGAATTATGGCGTATTCCATATACATTCATGCTATAGCAGCGTTTATTTTCACTGTCCAACACAGACACAGGTAGAGAAACAGTCTCATTACTAAAAACATAAGTTCTCAATAGTCTTGAGTCAGAGACATAGTTATGGTTTGAATTTATTGCAGTAGTACAGGTCAAATTCTCATTACTACACTTAACCTTTACTCTCATTGATGACTTTGGTGATTTTCTTGTAAGATATGGTTAGGTTGTTCAATGATTTATTAAGGAATGAGTTTACACTTTTTACTCCCCCTCAATTTGTGAGTCCTTGCTGAAGTTAAAAAACAATAAGTTGACCACAAAGAGATATTGAGACACAAGGAATGGGAAGTGTGAACAAGGATGAGTGAGTAAAGCAAAACTGAGCTCAGAGTCCAAAAAGTTCAGAAGATTTCCCACCAAAGCCAGCAGCTTGAATAGATCCAATTTCCCTTGTTTAGGTCCATTGTCGACCATGGAGTGGCCTGTGGTCGACCTCTGTGCTGTCACAGAACCTTCCTGTTGAGCAGACTGTGTTCTGTCAAACCTGTTGTCGACCATTGGATCGCCTGTGGTCGACAGCTGCGAAGTCCCAGAGTTAACCATTTCCTGTCCTGATGCCTTGGTCGACCAGCGCCTTGTCTGTGGTTGACCATGGGAAGTAATCCGAAGATAAACCAGAGTTCCTCAGAGCTTGCTGAAGTAGCACCCAACACTATAACCTCCAAATTCAGGACTTATCTAGTACTTAAGACCTAGTTGACACAACTAAGAACAGAAGAGACAAAGACTGTACATTGATCATAAGAATATTATTATTTCAAGAATTTTCAGAGGAGATTCTACAAATTCCTAACTCCCTTCTTAGAGTTGAAAATCTGTCATTGTTAAGGGGTTTTGTGAAAATGTCTGCCAGTTGTTTTTCAGTTTCTACAAAATGAAGCATGAAATTTCCTTTGGAGACCTCATCTCTTAGAAAGTGATGACGGATCTCAATGTGTTTTGTCCTAGAGTGTTGAATGGGGTTTTTAGACAAATTAATAGCACTAGTGTTATCACAGAAAATAGGTGCACATCCAAGATCTACATTGTAGTCTTGGAGTTGATGTTTTATCCACAAAACCTGTGTACCACAGCTCCCTACTGCGACATACTCAGCCTCAGCAGTGGAGAGTGCCACAGAATGCTGTTTTTTAGAAGCCCATGATATTAAACATCCACCTAATATTTGACAATAACCACTAGTACTCTTCCTATCAATTTTGCAACCAGCATAATCAGCATCTGAATATGAAATCAAGTCTAGTTTGCAGTAAGTAGGATACCATAAACCCAATTCTTGGGTACCGGCAAGGTAACGAAAGATACGCTTGACAGCCCCTAAATGTGAATCTCTAGGGCTAGATTGATATCTAGCACACATGCATACACTGAACTGAATGTCTGGCCTAGAGGCAGTTAAATATAGTAGGGATCCGATCATACCTCTGTATTTCTTGGCATCTACCATGTTACCTTTTACATCAGCCTCCAATGTTGCATTTGTCCCCATGGGTGACTCTATTGGTTTGCAGCTCTCCATGCCAAACTTTTTCAGCATCTCCTTTATGTACTTGGATTGATTTATGAAGTAGCCTTCTCTACATTGTAGAATCTGCAATCCAAGAAAGAACTGTAAATCACCCATTAAACTCATTTCAAACTCATTGGTCATTAGATTTGCAAATTCAGTACATAATGAAGCTTCAGTGGATCCAAACACAATATCATCCACATAGATTTGCACAATTAGTATATTCTTACCTTGGGTCTTGGAGAATAATGTTTGATCAATTTTACCTCTTGTGTAGCCCTTTTTGGTGAGGAATGAACTCAGTCTGTCGTACCATGCCCTAGGAGCCTGCTTTAAACCATACAAAGCCTTATGCAGTTTGAAGACATGATTAGGAAGATCATCATTTTCAAAACCAGGGGGTTGTTCCACAAAGACTTCTTCCTTTATAATGCCATTTAGAAAGGCACTTTTTACATCCATTTGCTGCAATTTAATTCCATGGGACGCCGCAAATGCTAACAATATTCTAATGGCTTCTAACCTTGCAACTGGAGCATATGATTCTTCAAAATCGACTCCAAATTCTTGGTTATACCCCTTAGCCACCAACCGAGCCTTGTTCCTCATCACAACTCCTTCTTCATTAAGCTTATTTTTATAAACCCATTTGGTTCCAATAACAGGATGAGATGAGGGTCTGGGAACAAGTTTCCAAACCTGATTTCTTTCAAATTGATTTAGTTCTTCATGCATGGCATTTATCCAAGATTCATCTCTTAAAGCTTCC
Source organism: Amorphophallus konjac (assembly GCA_022559845.1). Lineage (NCBI taxonomy): Eukaryota > Viridiplantae > Streptophyta > Magnoliopsida > Alismatales > Araceae > Amorphophallus > Amorphophallus konjac. The sequence continues at coordinate 109,199,692 of CM040127.1, forward strand.
TCTACATTTTTAGGCTCAACTTGAGATACAAGGGCTAGCTGATCTAGTTCATCAACTGTTTTAAGCTGAGATCTAGTTTTCCTCGGTTCATTAATTCCTCCAATGATGTTATCTAGAGGATGATCTCTGAGAAATCTCAGATTTTCAGAATTGTTACCTGGGATGATCTCTCCTTCGGGTTGATCATTGGAATCACCTTGCTTTGGTTCTGCTTCAGTCTCCATTGGTTCCTCTTTGCCTTCCAGAAATTCCCCATCTTCATCTTTGCCTACCTGTCCAGTTTTGTCAAAGTCATTATTTTCATCAAATGTGATATGTGGGGATTCTTCAACTAGCTGATCTTTGGTGTTGTAGACTCTATAGGCTCTTGATCGGTCAGAGTATCCCAAGAATATTCCTGGGTCACTCTTTGGTTCAAATTTGTCCAATGATCTCTTGTCATTGTTATGAATAAAACACCTTACACCGAAGATCCTAAAATGAGCTAGAGATGGCTTCTTACCTTTGAACACCTCATATGGAGTTTTCGCACTAGATGGTCTTACCATTGCCCTGTTTACAATATAACATGCTGTATTGACCGCCTCAGCCCAAAATCTTCTTGGAAGATTGGCTTCAACCAACAAGGTTCTGGCCATTTCAACAAGTGTGCGATTCCTTCTCTCCACCACTCCATTTTGTTCTGGAGTCCTTGGTGAGGAAAATCTGTGGGTTATGCCCTTGTTTCTGCAGAATAAGTCAAAGTCAGAATTTTCAAACTCTCCCCCATGGTCAGATATGATTGTACACACTTTGGACTTGCCATCCTGCTTCATTCTTTTGTAGAATTCCTGAAACTCAGAAAAAGCATCACTTTTATGAGATAGAAATATTACCCATGTGAATCTAGAGAAATCATCAACTAGTACATAACCGTACCTCTTACCACTAAGACTAGCAGTTCTTGTTGGGCCAAAAAGGTCCATGTGCACAAGTTCTAGTGGTCTAGAAGATTGACTTTCAGTTCTACCTTTGAATGATTTTCTTGTTTGCTTACCTTGGGTACATGATTCACATACTTTGACATTTTGAGCAAACGAAATTTCAGGTAAACCAGAAACCATTTTATTCTTAACCAATTTGTGCAGCACCCTGTAGCTAACATGCCCTAGCCTTCGGTGCCACAACCAAGTCAGGTCCTCCTTCTTGGCGGTGAGGCACAAGTTGGAGTGGGCTGGATCATCCAAGTCTATCATGTAGACATTATTTACTCTCTTGCCCATAAACTTAACTTTAGCCGAATTTGGTTCAAGAATTTTACAGATCTTAGAATCAAAGACTACTTGATGGCCTTTGTCGCATAGCTGACTGATGCTTAGAAGATTATATTCCAGGCCATCCACTAGCAGTACATCTTCAATGCAATTTGTAGATGTCTTACCTACCTTACCTTTCCCAATGATCTTGCCTTTGTTATTTCCTCCAAATGTCACATGTCCTCCATCTTTTGAGTTTAGCTCGGAGAATTTTGCCTTATCCCCTGTCATATGTCTTGAGCAGCCACTATCTAAGTACCACTTGTTGTGTATAGCTGCCAGACACACCTGCATCACAAGTTACACAGTAACTTTTGGACCCCAATGGTACCCGGGTCCAAGATAGCTTGTGAAATTATGAAATTGCTGCAGTAATCCTTTGGGAACCCAGATTCTGTTAGAGCAGTGTAAATTTTTATTTCTGAACTTGTTCAGATTGGGTTGCTTTTGTTCTAAAGCTTCTTTAATCTGAGTCCACCTTTGTGTATTCAAGTTTTCATTTTGTTTTACCCGAAAAAACCTGTGATTTCTGTTTGCTTGTCTGGCCATGGTCGACTTTTGGTATGTCTGTGGTCGACCATCGCGTCTCCAGAACTCAGCGTCTGTTCTGGCAGCACCTCTGGTCGACATCTGGTGTACCTGTGGTCGACCACTGCTTCTCCAGTAACCAGCGCCTGTTCTGGCAGATCCTCTGGTCGACAGATGAAGGGTCTGTTGTCGACCAGCCTGTCTCCAGACATCTTGTTTTCCAGATTTATGTCTTTTAACTTGGTTTAGTCCTTGGTTTGTTTGGTGATTTCTGTGAATTTGGGTTTCTTGTTTATTATTTTGAATCTTATATTGATTGACTGTTTTCTCTTTAAAATTTCTCTCTTCCTTGGTGACATTGTTCCTTTTGGAGGAGCATTCAGCTACATCCTCTTGTTTATCTTGGTATAGATTAATCAGGGGCCTTTTTCCTTTTGAGTCAGCAATCCCAGTTACGGTTTTTATTTGGAATTCCTTTTTAGCCGTAGGATTGTATCCTAACCCTTCTTTTTGAAAGTTTACTTTTATTCCCAAGACAGCATTTAAGTTTTCTTGACCTTGAGTCATTTTTTCCAAGGTCTCCTGTTTGTTTTTCAGGTCACTCTTAATTCTTTCTATTTCTCTTAGGAGTTGGTTGTTTTCTTCCTTGAGTGAATTGTTTCTTTCTTGACTTAACTTAGTTTCCTGTTCATATTCTTGAGTCTTTAGTTTTAACTCATCAATGTCATTTTTTAGCATTTCATTCTCTTCGGACATTCTCTTGTGGTTTTCTTCATCTAAGTCCATTTGATTCAGTTTGTTTTTCAGTGACTTGATTTCCATTTCTAGTTCAGTTTTGTTATCCATTGAATTGCTGTCTTTATTCAGTTGACTGATCTTCTTCTTCAAATGTTTATTTTCCTTTCTTATTCTTTCATAAGTATCAAGCAATTCTGAATATACTGCTTCCCAATCCGAACTAGAGAAGTCTTGAAATGGGGAACTTACCTCAAGATCACTGTTGTCTCCCTTGGCCATCAGACAGAGCTTTCCTTCTTCTTCCTCGGAAGTTGTTTCCTCTTCACTGCTCTCTTCCTCCTCACTCCAAGTGCTAATCATCGCCTTGGGTTTCTTGCCTTTCCACTTGAAGCTTGATTTCTTAGGAGCTTCTGGACATTCAGCCTTCATATGTCCAGGCTGCCTGCAATTGTAGCAAATGAGTTTGTTAGAAGGAGCCTTATGTTTATCAGATTTAAACTGGGATGACTTCCTTACCATGCCCTTTGGATTTCTGAATCCTTTACCTTCCTTCCGCAAGAATTTTTTAAATTTTCTTGTAAGCATGGCTAGCTCACCAGATTCTTCACCTGAGCTAGATGAGTCATCATTGTCAGACACCTCAGAGGTGCTTGTCTTAGTCTTTAGGGCAAGTTGCTTCTTTTTCTTGCCCTCATCTTCCTTTCTCTTCAGATTGACCTCATAGGCCATCAGGGATCCTACTAACTCATCCACTGTCATTGTTGTAAGATCCTTTGAGTCCTCAATGACTGTGGCCTTGGTATGCCACATCGATGTGAGAGACCTTAAAATCTTCCTCACTAATTCCTGCTCTTTGTATGTCTTCCCTAAGCTCTTCAAGCCATTAGTCAGTTGTACTAATCTGGCATACATCTCAGAAATACTTTCATCATTTTTCATCCTAAACATTTCATATTCTGAGACTAGCATATTTGCTTTTGTCTCTCTTACCTCGGAAGTACCTTCGTAGATTACCTTTAGACGATCCCACATTTCTTTGGCTGTTGCGCATTGGGAAACTCTTGAGAATTCTGTGGGGTGTAGTGAGCACTGCATCACGTTCATGGCTCCCCAGTTGACAGTTGATTTCCTGACCTGTTCTCTGGTCCAGGTTTCTTCATCTTCCGGTAGCTCAAAAGGTCCATGGCTCACTACCCTCCACATCTCGTGGTCTTGCGCACGTAAGAACACCTGCATACGATTTTTCCAATAAGAATAATCAGTTCCATCAAAATATGGAGGTCTAGTTACAGAGTGCCCCTCAGCTATGAGGCTTTTAGAGTTCAGTCCGCCCGGTCTCTCCTGGTTGTTAGACCACATTTTTGGAGAACCTGCTCTGATACCACGTGTTGGATACGGACTGAATAGATCTAGAGGGGGGGTGAATAGATCTTTCCCCCTTTTTGATAATTTACTAACTATCGACCAGATGAGCTACTGGTAATTAATGAATTATAGAACTAATGCGGATAGTGAAGATGCAAGCATACGTATAGGAAATCAAACACACCCAAGCACACCACAAGAGAGGATTTTTAAGGTGGTTCAGTCTCTTCCTGAGACTTACATCCACCCCTTGCTTAACTCAAGCAAGGCTTCACTATGAGAATCTCTGATCTCAATCAAAACACAGCTGACACACAGCTTGTACCTGCTGACACACAGCTTGACTCTGCTGCCTCACAGCTTGACAATAATTGTAATCAGAAATGAAAAGATGATAAGAACAGGTGATGAAAGACAGGACTGAATATTGGCGTATGTAGAAGAATAGGTGTTCAGCCTGGGACTTGATCACGCTTATGAAGAAGCCTAGACTCCCTGTTGATCTTCCAGTCAGTTGCCTTCGATTGTTCTGCTGCTGGAGATCGCACAGTCTTGAGCTAAGTCTTCCTTCTGCAGCAACGAGATCGCCTTTAACCTTTCTGCAGATTTTTGATTGATGGAGAGCTCCTTCTTCCTCTTCTGTGTATATCTTCCTTGGCTTCTATTTCGTGCTCTCTCTCTGCTCCCTTGTTCGTGATGTGTGTTCTTTTCGTTTTTCATACAGCCCTTTTATCAAGAGTAAAACTCTTCCCGCTCAATTTTCAGATCGAGCGCCAATCTGCTAGAAAACAGGGATCTGTTTAAATCCAATCGTTAGAACGAGTTTGACCACTTCTAAGCAAGATTGTTTCCTTGATTCCCGTGCGAATCTTATCTCCTGAGCAGCCCAACAACCTGCAACAACCATTTGCAGGTTTTAAGGAACCAAAACAGAATTCGGTTAGAGTTCGGTTTTGGACGATATATAAACCCGTGGTCGACCATGACCCTGTCGCTGGTCGACAATGGGCAGTCCCCAGACGGCCGGTTCTTCTGGCTGAAACTCACGTCGCCCGTTGGTCGACCACAGCCTGGTCGCTGGTCGACAGGGGGCAGTTTCCAGATGGCCAGCAGTTCTGTCTGTTGCTTCTGTCTTTTCTGTGGTCGACCAGAGGCGGGGCTTTGGTCGACAGCCAAGGTGCTTCCAGAAGACAGATGATCTGATTCTTTTCTGGTTGAGTTCGTTGGTCGACCATAACCACTTCCCTGGTCGACAAGCGGCCTTTGACACTTCTTCTGATTTGTTGATTCCACTTGGATTTCAGTGGACCTGAAGTTACTTAACTTATCAGAAGTAAATTGAATGAGTCCAATACTTTGAAGGAACAATCAAACTACTTGTATTTGTTATGAAACAAGATAGAACTTGATTAATCAACCATATCCTATTGTCATCATCAAAACCAAGGGATGCACAACAGGCTTCACTGCGCCGAGCAGGTGTAGATGGCCCGAACCCAGCAGGGGTTGACCCCATTACTCATTGTGCAGCTTATCTAACCTTCTGGCTGTGCACTTTCGCTCTCCCCCAAGGGGACGAGACGACTATCAGACCGGAGGCTATATATCCGGCCTGTCAGATGGCCTAGGGGATGAGCTCTGTGCCCGGCGGCTTTGTGTTTAATTTACAAATCGCTGGGAGATTTGCATAGACATCGGGTTCCCCGTTCCTTACGGACTGTAGGTCCATTTCATTTCTTCAATGCTTGGGTTTGCAGCATTTTCCCCGAGCTGGCCCCGTGAACTTTGCAGTCAGACACACTGCACCCTCGGATGATTGAGTTTGCTAGCGCCGAACCTGGTCTTTTCTCAGAGCAGCTGTTTAAGATCAGGGGCCGATTGACAAAAGTGCCTGTAGATGCTCCTGGTAGCATTCATTTCTGGAGCTTGGCAGCAGGTTCGGCTCCTTTAGTAGACCCTCAGAGGGAATGCAGAATGGAGGAGGTAGAAGTTTATGTCCATCCTGTTTCGGGGGCCAATGCCACCTGGCCCATATTAGAACTAGACCTGGTAAGGTGGGCTATGGCTATCCGACCCAGTGTATTGGTCTTCAGGAAGGGAGGCTTGCTCATCTTGGAGCCCTTTACCCATTCCGTTTCAGCAGAAACTTCGGCTACGATCATCATATTCCTTCATCAGCTGCTCAGTTCCCTTTGGACAGCCGTGCCAAGCATGGGTCCTCCATTGCCAGTGACGGTCGGATATGGTGGGATTTCTTTCATCTCCGAGAGGGCGTAACTTTCAGGGTCCCGACTGTTTCTAACCGTATTCCCCGGGTCACATCAGAATACATCAAATGGTGGAATACCCGCACCAATTTGTATAAGGATGGCAGAGGCGCCTTCTGGGATGTGGCCGAGCGCTCTTTCTTAAAGCGGCAGTCAGGGCCTGTATTTGAAATTGATGAGGTTCATCTGAAAAGGCTCTATTCACAGCATCCGAGGGAGGCGGACACATATATCGCCAGGCGTCGGTCCTTAAAAGAGGAAGGCTCTGAAATACCCACTCCTGTATTTTCTGAGATCAATGAAGATCATTTTACAAAGGACCTGAGGCAGCTGGGCCACATAGGGAGTATTCATGTGGAGGTGCAGTATCCATTTCCCCCGGAGGAGCCTCTCCCGACAGCAGCCCCCTGGAGGGGCCCGGTGGACAGATTTCACCCTTATCGGGCATTTGTGCGGAGGGAAGACCGCACCCAGACGTATTATCAGCACACCTCTTGGCTTTTTGTACTGCTGAATGTTCACGGGCTGTCAGTAGAGAACCCGATAGCTGGCATTCTGAATAAGCCGCTTTTCATTTCTTTTCATTATGTTGACGGCTGGTGCATGGATTATCTCGGCCTCTTTCATTGCCTCGACTTCCATGGACACAAAGATTTAGCTGCCTTGACGGAGAAATGCCAGACCATAGGTGACGTATGCTGGCTCGTGAAGGAGACTGCTTCCCGCTCGAAAGAGGTGGCTTATCTGTATTGGCCGCTTTCCACCTTCTATGACGGCCCAGCAGGTATGACCTTTCCTATGTGCTCATGGCGTCTTTCTTTTATTGTTGTGTTCTGCAGCTGTCGACTATGACTGTCCTTCTTGTGTTTTGCACAGATAGACCGGACATAAAACGGAAGGGACTTTACAGGAAGATTATCGCTCAAGCTGAGAAACCTGCTTACTTTGAAATCCCTGCAGCGGCACCTACGACCACTCCCCTGCCTCCGGGCAAGAAGAGGAAGCCTTCTGTGGTGAAAGCTGCAGTTGTCAAGGCCAAGAGGGCCAAAGTTGTTCGGGTCCAGCAGTCAGCTCCAGTTGCGACGGACGCCGGGACCCCTCTTCCAGACATCCCCTCTTTTGACGAGTTCAGGTCTCAGAGGGAGGCTGCTCAGGAACCTGCCGAGAGTGGCAGTAAATATCTTGCAGATGCAATCTTCATTGTTTTCTTGACTGATCTTTTAAGGCATCCTTCAAGACTGAGCTTCTCTTTATCTGATACAGCCCCGGAGCAGGTTGCAGTGCCTATGGAAAGGGACACGAGGCTGCCTTCTCCTACCCTGGCTGGCGAGGAGGAAGGTAAATGTGCTTTCTCATCTTTTCTCTTTATACTTTTGTTGTTGTTCTTTTCCATTATATCCCTCAGAGTTCCCCTTTTGTTGAAGTGACAGTCAGGGAGCAGACTGAGGCCATGATAGCAGCGGGAGAGTCGCCTCAGCCGTAGGAGGGTCACAGGATTCAAACACAACGGAGTCCTGTCCCGGCCAGACGTATAATCACCCGGTCCGCATCCCGGCATGCTCTAGAGGTGACCTCGCAGCACATAGCTAGAGTGGAGATATCCTCGGGCAGCTCCGAGACCGTCCCTGATACTGAGGAGGAAGTGATCTTCAACGGCAGTGAAGAGGAAATCCAAAAGTCAGAAGCCCTGCCTGTATTTGCAAAAGGCCTCCCTCAGCCTCCTAAACTGTTGAGGCTATCTTCTGAGGAGGAATTGCAAGAGGAGTTTGCCGGGCTTGATACCGAGGTTGACATAACCCCTCCATTTGTTGCTTCAACTGCGGAGCTTTCTCCCCTTCTGTCTCATTTTGAGGATATAGACCCCACTTTAAAGGTAAGCTTCTTCTTCTTTTTTTTTTGCTGTTCTATTTATTTTCTTTCATTCATTGATGAGGATCATTCTGCTTTGTCCTCAGGACCCTGTCATTACCAGCTCAGATGCGGCCGCAGTCTCTACGGATGTCTCATCTGCAGACTTGGTCATCATCCCTGCTTTACCTTCAACTCTCATGGGAATGTCTGAGGTTATTCGCCCCGTGCTAGTGAGAATACAATCTTCAACTGACTTAACATCACTAGATTTGGGATCATCAGGAGAGATTTCCATCCTTGTGAGGGCCTCAGAGTTTAGAGCCGAAGCAGACCCAGCCAGAAGCTCCGCCTTTATACCGACTGCCGTAATGTCAATTGCGCCCGAGTCAGCAGTCCCTGCCACAGTGGCTATAGAGACTGGACTTCTGCCTCTACAGACTAGGGACCCTTCGTGCCCATTATCAGAAAAAGCAGCTGAAGATGAAGCCCTTATTCAGAAGACTCATGAAGAGATAGCTCCATCATTTATTGGTTCTCCCTCCGCAGATGTTCAAGCCATAGCTCCCGAGACAGCGGTAGAGGAGGAGTCTTCAGCTCAACAGGAGAGCACAGAGAGGGACCGGCCAGTTCTTCCAACAGATTTGCCGTCTTCGTCCTCTCAGCCGGATGTTGCACTGTGGGCAGACATTGCCGGCGAGGTGACTTTCGAAGTAGCTCCAGTTCCTTCTCCTGGCTTCGCTTCATCCGAGAGTTTTGTCTGGCAAAATCTGGACATGCTGCGCCAGCTGGTGGAGTCCCAGCCCGGACTGACTTATCTGCGGCTGAAGAAGATAGCCGAGCGTTTCACCGCTGGTCTGCAGGCGATGGGCTGTCCCATGGAAATATGGGCCCAGCGGGTTTTATTGTTGTTAAAGTTTATACATCGCTGGGATTTCTTGGCGCATATTATGTCTGACAGACTGACATCTTTGAAGTTGCAAAGGAAGGAGTGCAAATCTGAGCTGGAGAAGACGGACTCTGTTCTTCAGGAGCGCCAATGCCAACTGCAGTCTCTGGCGCAGCGGGAGCAGTTCGTGCGTAGCCGGATAACCATCCTGGAGGCTGAACTGTTTGACCTCCGGGCTAAACTGCCGCAGATAACAACTTCTCGACCGCAGCTTGCGGAGGAAGTAGCTCTGTTGGAGGGGAAGATGGCATCCTTTCGGGACGAGTCTGCTCGGCTACAGGAGGAGGAGGCTCGACTTCATGAACTGGGGGCTGCCCCGCATGTAGGGCTTCTGGCCTTTGAAGATATATTCCGACGCCCGTGAATATCTGTTCCCCCCCCCTCTCTTTTTTTTTTGTAATACAATTTCCCCTCAGGGGCCCTTCTTGTATTCCCTTTTTATTCAATGGAAAGGGATCTTTACACCAGTCTCATATGTGGTTTGTTCTTAACTTATCGCACCATCAATATTTCGCGGCGATTTGGCAGCGGTTTCAGCGGTCCCTATGGGAATAGCCCATACCTAGCAGGAGAGCGTCCACCCCTTCAGAGAAAAGATGGGGAACTCGCTCCACCGCGTGACGGCCTCCGGGGGGGGTGCTTTAAACCGAATTCTGGTGGTGGTAGCAAACGTCCTTCGTGGCCATACGTGCCGCAAGGGAGAAGGTTTGCAGGAATGTGAACGAAGAGGCTCAGAGCACTATCCGGAATGGGCGAATGGTCTACCCCGGGCAGGTTTCAAAGCTAGTCGGGGCAATGCGCCAATCGACCAGTACATGATTTCATCATCGACATTGGGTTTATATCGATGCAAAGGAGTTTTACAAGTTTCATCAGAGTAGACGTAAGGTCTAGATTGGGTAGAGGTTATCGCAGGTGGGACATTGAAGGGTGCGTGGTTTTCATCAGGACAGACGTAGGGTCCGAACTGGATAGGATTTCATCATTGATCGGGCGAGGTGCCGGTTGATCAATAGCTAGTTTCATCATCGATATTGGGTTTATATCGATGTAAAGAAAGTGTTATAAGTTTCATCAGAATAGACAAAAGGCCTACACTGGCAGGGTTTTAATCGGACATGGTTTCATCACTGATCGGGCGAGGTGCCAGTCGATCAGTGGTTGGTTTCATCGTCGATATGGGGCTTATATCGACGCAAAGAGTTTCAAAGGTTTCATCAATATAGACGTAAGGTCTAAACCGGACAGAGGATTTCATCATTGATCGGGCGAGGTGCCGGTCGATCAACGGTGGGGCGTATGTAAAGGTGTAGGTCTTGTCAGGACAGACGTGAGGCCTATTCCAGTAGGTTTTATGGCGGGTGGGACTTTGGCAAGAAATACGTAGGTTTCATCAGGATAGGCGTAGGGTCTATCCTGGTAGGGTTTCATCGTTGACCGGGCAAGGAGCCGATCGATCAAGGGAAGGTTTTAGGAGCTTGATCAGGACAGACGTAAGGTTTGAACTGGCCAGGCTTTATCAGAATGGTGATGGGTTTTATTGTCGGTGGGACATGTGAAAAGAGGGTATGTAGATTTCATCAGGGTAGACATAAGATCTACCCCGGAAAGGCTTTATCATCGGTGGGGCATAGAGCCAGATGACCGACGGAAGGCCTCATCAGTGAAGGGGAGGTGAAGGCAACGTACCGGTTGGCATGGAACTTCTGAATTACCACATTACCGACCCAAGCGCCCTTTCGGGTTTTCGCCGGAGCCAGCCCCCTCTTGCTTTTGCCCACGCGTCCTTTCGGATTTTTACGTGGCGGGGTACCCGATTTTGCCCAGCATGTGTTTCTTTCATCGCTTGCCAGGCTTCCTCAGTGGACAGACAGCGGAGTAGAATCTTCTTGCGTGCATCTGCCATTATTCGGAACAAAATTCCATTCCTGAGTTCATAAGAATCTTTGATTCTTAGGAGTTTCATCTTTTCTTCTCTTATCTGCGGCAGTTGTTGGTGTAGAAACCACTGCAGCAGGTGCTGTCTCCAATCAGACGCTTGTTCTGTGCTGATGGTGGCAACTTCGTCTTCTTCGGGGCACCCTTCTAGCATACTGGGGACCTGTCTCCGGTTCATAACAATAATGTTCAGTGTCTCATTTGGTGGGACTGCTAGTGAGCTGGCCAGCTTTGCCAGTGCATCAGCTTGGGCATTATGCCCCCGGCCCACATGCTTGAGCTCAACATGGTAGAATTTTGCCATGAGGCGCACAGCTTTTTGGTGGTAGGGATTCAGTTCTGGCTTCCGCACTTCGAACTCCCCTTGGATCTGTTTTATTATCAACATCAAATCCCCGAATACTTGAAGTATTTGGATACCCATGTTGAGGCTGATACATAGCCCGATTATCAGAGCTTCATACTCGGCCTCATTATTGGTGCAGGGCGTGTTTATAGAACAGGAAGTATGCACGACCTCCCCTTCTGGCGATTTCAGCACAATACCAGCTCCAGCCCGTATTCTGGTCTTTCCATCGGAGTCTGTCTCTGTTCTAGATGCTCCATCAAAGAATAGTTGCCACATAACTGACTGAGCCTGGCAGGCCTCGAGTGTCTCATCATCGGGTAACTCAGTCCCTAGCATATCATTTTTCGGCACATGATGCTCTGCGAAGAAATCAGCCACGGCCTGTCCTTTTATCGCCCTCTGGGGTGTGTAGGTAATATCGAATTCCATCAGGATTACTGCCCATTTGCCCAACCGGCCCTTCAGTACTGGCTGAGTCAATATATATTTGAGCGGATCTGCTGCAAATATCAATCTGACTTCATGTGACAACATATAGTGTCGGAGCTTTTTGACAGCAAAGACCAGTGCCAAGCAGGTCTTTTCTATGTAGCTGTAACCTTCTTCAGTTCTAATCAACCTCCTACTCAGATAGTATAAGGCTTCTTCTTTGCCTTCTTCATTTATCTGTGCTAGCATTGCCCCCAGGGAACAGTATGTGGCTGCGATATACAGTATCAAGGGCCTGCCCTTAATTGGTGCCCCCAGCACCAGAGGGGTCTTGAGATATTCTTTCAGCTTATCAAAGGCTTCCTGACAGCCATCGTCCCAGAGGAACGGCACATCTTTCATCATGAGCTTGTGAAAGGGATGGCATCTTCCCGACAGATTTGATATAAATCGTCGGATATAGGCCAGCCGCCCTTGCAGAGATCTCAGCTCGGACAGATTCCTTGGTGGAGGGAGCTCCTGGATAGCCCTAATCTTGGATGGGTCGATTTCAATGCCCCTATGCTGGACAATAAACCCGAGGAATTTTCCACTGGACACGCCGAAGGCGCATTTCAGAGGATTCATCTTGAGTTCATATTTGCGCAGCCTCTGGAATACTACCCTCAGGTCTTGCAAATGGTCTTTTCTTCTTTTAGTTTTTACTACCAAATCATAAATGTAGCACTCTACTTTCTTGAAGAGCAAATCATCAAAGATCTTGGTCATAGCTCTTTGGTAGGTAGCGCCGGCATTCTTGAGACCAAACGGCATCCTTTTGTAGTGGAATATCCCCTTCGGGGTACGGAATGCAGTGTGCACTCTGTCTTCCTCAGCAATCCAGATTTGGTTGTATCCGGATGACCCATCCATAGATGATAGGGCCTCATGACCAGTAGTCATCATCACTTCAGTGATTGGTACTGGGAAGTCATCTTTCGGGCAAGTCTTATTAAGGTCCCGGAAATCAACACATATTCTGATCTGCCCATTCTTCTTCTTTACGGGCACTATATTGGCTAGCCACGTAGTGTATTGATTTTCTTCAACAAAGCCTACATCAATTAGCTTGTCAACCTCTTTGTTAATCTGGTTTATTAATTCAGGGCGCATTCTCCTGGAAGGCTGCTTTACAGGGCTAGCCTCTGGGTTTATTGCCAATCGGTGCTGTGCCACATCAGAACTCAGTCCCGGCATTTCATCATATGTCCATGCAAAGCAGTCTCGGAATTCCTTCAAAAACTGTATATACTGTTCCCTGGTAGCTGGCTCCAGCAGTGCACTGAGGAATGTTGGCCTTGGCTCATCTGCGGTCCCCAGATTTATTTCCACAAGCTCATCGACGGTGGCCTGACCTCCATCTTCGACCTCGGGCGGGGCTTCTTGTAAGTCAATGAAGCCTCCCGGGATGTAATCTTCTTCAGTTTCATGATTTTCTGTTTCATCATACTGGTCATCAGCGGGTGCTGGCTCATCATATACGGCCAATATTGTTGTATTCTGTTCAATCTGCCCTGAGGACGTAACTGGATCAGCAGGAAACTTAAAGATGGAGTCTTCCGCCCTTAGAGGCTCTTCTGATGCAGACTCCCTTGAGAGATCATCATTATGTAGAGCCCGGACTTCTTCCAGGATGCGCTCAAACTCCAGGCATTCCCTCAGCTCTTTGGCTACTTGGTCTTCATCCGGGGTTCCCGTGTCAAACTTTGCTTCAGCATGGAACAGATTCTCTTTGCAAGATAGATCTTCCCAGCACCAATCTTTCTTTGTTTCATCAGATGTCCCCCTCTCCGGCTGACTGTCTGGGGCTTCATTGTTCATTATGGATTGATAAATGATCTCTTCATCTTCCGAGGGGTACTTGTCATATCCCACCTCGGGAGGGTCTTCATGCTGGTAGGAGACAGAGATGACATCCACCTCAGCTTCATAGTACTCTTGAAGGGTATAACCCAATCCCGGGTGCTGAGTGATCTTCCTCAGTTCTTTATTATCTCGGGGCGGATCCCATAGCTCCTGGAACGCCTTCTTTTGGGCAACAGGTTGTAGTGATGTCATCTACATTTTAGAGAACATCTGCGAAACCCGTTGGGTAGTATAATCCAAGCCTGTAATCGGCACCATCCGGTTCGCAACCTCTTCAGGGACCATGCAGTCTTGATCATCTTCCTCGACTGACTCCCCAGTGTAGAATATGGTAGGAGGCTCGCAGAAGCGAGGGACTTCCATAGTCTTCAGTGGTAGCACCGTCTGGTACTCTAGGCTGGCGATGGGCTTGACTAAACCCTACGGAACCTCCACTTGTGTGTACTTGTCTTTCATTTCTTCATCGATATCATCCGGGTGAATGCTAGGAGGGGTGATCCGAGCAAAGTCACCAGCATAAGAGATGTGAGATACCTCATGCTTTTTAATATAGCCCTTTGGTGGTGGGGGAGACCAGTTTCTTGCCTTCGTCGCCGGCTTTTTCTGGCTGACCACAGCCTCTTTCTCTTCACCCTTTTGTGACACCTCCGTGTAGTAGGATGCATCGAGCATATGGCACTCGAATACTTCGAAGGGATGCAGATCTGCAAACACCCTCTCTTCTTTTCCTTCATGGCAGTATTTAATGCACTGATGCAGTGTGGACGGCACTATCTGATATTCATGCAGCCACGGTCTCCCCAGCAGTGCCTTATATGTGGTGTTGGAGTCGATTACATAGAATCGTACCACGGTAGTGAGGTCCCCCAATGTGAGGTTAAAATCAGCCACCCCAAGGGGCGTCTCACATTTCTGGTTGAATCCCACAATTTTCATGTCTCTGACCTTGGTAAGCTGAAGATCAAAGTAATATTTTTGGTAGATGCGGTATGGGAGAATGTTCACGGCAGCCCCGGGATCTATCAGTATCTTGTTCAGTGGCTGACAATTCAGGGAGCCCCTCATATATAGCGGTCTGTTATGGCAGGAATTCGGAATCAGCATGTCGTCTTCTGTGAATGTGACTGACGGCCCAGAATTCACTTCTGTCAAGAGTGCTTCATATTGTGCCGGCGACTGCAAGGCATCAACAATTGCTTGGCGAGCCTCTTCACTCAGAGAGAGAATCTCCCAGATGGAGAATCTGGTAGGGAGCTTCTTTAGCATTTTCATGATCCGGCTCCCCACCCCGACATTAGACAGTCTCATTTCTTCCGCCCATCAGGGTTTTGGAGGTTCATGTGGTGCCCGTGGCCTCTGCTGACCAGTGTTGGTTTCAACCTCTAGACTGATTTCTTGGGGGGCTTCTTCTATAGCAACGGCCCCTAGTGCCGTCGGAGAGTTATCCTCCTCTTTCTCATTTTGCTTGTAGGCTACAGATGCCGACTGCTGAGGTCTCTTGCCTTTATCTGGCCCAGCCTGTATCGACTGCCCATTTTCTAGACTAGACAGAAATTCCAGAAATGTTGGAGTTTGACCTCCTTTCTTCTTTTCTTGGTACAAGCTGGCAGGGGGAGGAACCTGGACACCTCGTACCTCTGGTTCGAGAATCTGGTAGGGTTGTTCCCCTCTGAACATAATGTTATGATTAGCTGGTGGTGGGCGCCCCCATCTTTTCCCAGAACGTGTTGCATGGGCTGAGGTTGAGGCCTTGGCATGGTTGGCTTCTAGCGGGGCATTTGATGTTTCATCCTCATCGTCCTCCCCGGGCGAGGTAAAGAGTGCTGACAGGGTGTTACATTGTACTGTCACGACCCTCTTTCCCTTCTTGGACTTGGGCCGCCTCTTTTTTTCTGGGAATTAGGCTTTATTGGCCCCTGCCCCCAGAAGGGTTCAGTCTCAGCCTTTTCTTGTTCTGCCTCTGACTGCTCTTTAATTTTCAATTCTTCGAGCTGTTCCCAGAGTATACAGTCTTTCACCAGCAGGTGCCCGGGCCTTTTCTGTTCATATTCATCGAGCCCATTAATATACTGCTGTAAACGCCTGGCTGCAGGACTTACTTCCTTATGTGCAGGTAGGGGGACTTGTCTTCTTCGGTTATGAGTGGGGATCCGGATGACCGGCCCTGTCTCAGCTGTGCGCCATATTGACTTTACTGGAGGTGGTTCGGGCCTTGGTGTGACACCGCGAATAACTGCTCCATTGGTATTGGCTGTGGGAGTCTTCTTTCTGTTCTTTATGGGTTTCATTTGCCATCCTTCTTGATCCTTCAGTGGGGTGAGGAAGCAAGCTTCATAAGTATGCCTAGTACATTCTTCAACGGCCTCCTTAGGCAGCTGCTGGTAGATTGAAATCATATTGGCGGTCATTTTTAATGCCGGAGGCTCATGTGGACGAGGTGGATCTACCTGGTAATCTCCCAGCTGTAGCTCGCCCTTTTTGACCATGCCTTCCATAATATCTTTGAAGATGTAGCAATCTTCAATTGCGTGCCCCAGCGCACGGTGATATGGACAGAATAGTGGATCACCTTTCTTTGCCGCGTCCTCGGGTCTCTTTGGCTCAGGCAATGTTACCTTGTTGAACTTGTATGCCCAGTTGAATAGTGCGGATGTCTTATCTTTCGGGAAAGAGTACAGCTTTCTCATTTTGTTTCTCAGAGAGACCTTATCTTTTCTTTCTACTGTGTCTGCTGGTGGGGGAGCTTCATCTGCCCCCTTCTTCTCTTTCTGTTGCTCGAAGGTTCTGAAATCGACGGTGTTAGCCTCAGAGTGCGATGGTCGTCGATCATTAGATTTCCCTTTCGGCACAGTTGGAGCATTGGCCGTCGGACGCTTAGACAGGAACGTCTCGACCTCCGCCACTATATTGTTCAGCCGGTCAAATGTCCTCACATCTGCACCAATCATCTTTTCCAGTACCTCTCTCCTGAGGCTCTGCTTACATATTTGCACTGCATCTTCTTGATGAGGAGGTCTTCTGCATCTCATAGCTAAGTTCCTCCACCTTTTGATGTAGTCCAGTGTTGTTTCATCTTGCTTTTGCCTGGTTGCATATAGTTCTGCTATTGTAATTTCTCTTTCCGTGACGTGAAATCTGTCGCGGAACTTTCTTTGCATATCAGGCCAATCGGTCACTGACCCAACCGGCAGGCTTGAATACCATTCAAAGGCTATCCCGGTGAGGGATGAGCCGAAGAACTTAAGCAGATAAGCTTCATCAGCTACCAAGTCACCCATGATTGTGGTGTAGTAAGCTATGTGCTCCCTGGGAGAGCCTTGGCCATTAAATTTCTCAAACTTCGGCGGCTTACTGACGCCTGGCGGTAGTCTCTTAGCAACATACTGGGGAGGATACGGTACCCTGTACACATCGTAGGTACTAGCATCATCACCAGTCTTTTTAGACAGCTTCATCTCCATAATCTTTTCAATCATCAGCTTTTGGGCTATGGCTGGATCTATGTTTTCCGGGAAGAAGTGAGCTTGTTGCTGACTGTAAGGAGTTGTCATCACAGTTGCGCGCAAGACTGGCGCGACAGGCTGCGTCTGAGATGCAGAGGGCTGAGCTACCGTCTGCTGTAGAACGGGTTGGCTCGGTGCTTTGCCCTTATCAGCCGGAAGAAGATTAGCTGGGATAGCCATTTTTGTTGAACTGGCTGTCTGCCCCACAGGTTCGACTTGCTTGGAGACCGGTATAGCTTCATGCCTCTCATTTAGATGTCTTCTGAGAGCATTGATCTCTTGTTGATATCTTCTAAACATCATCTGGATCATGGGATCCAGGGTTGACGGGATCCGTAGATCTTCTGAAGTCCCTTCAGCATCATCAACGAAGGGATTGTCTTCCTCTTCCGCTGTCACCACATTAACTGTCATAGTGGTGATCTTACAGGCTTCATCATTAGTGTTCATCTTATCTTTTGCCGCCTGTCCTCTTCTTGTGACGGGACCTGGTCTGGTTGCCAATCTGAGCAGTTCATCTGGCTGTGTCGGTAACATATCCTGTCCTTTGACAAGCCCGGCCATATTGCATGCAAAGATCTGCATCTTTTCCCTCTGCCTGTAGACTTTCCTTCTCACCTGATCGGGGTATTTGAGCCGGTCAAAGACTGATATTCTTTCTCTAGCTTCTTCCCTGTGCAGGTCTTCTTTCCCACACCCGGCTCTGTGGCCTTCTTCATAATCATTGGAGTCGGAGGAGGAGACTCCGAGCATCACTTCTTGAAGGGTTTCTTCTTCTTCTTCATCCATGGTGCCCAAGGCACGGGATAATCTTTGCTGTCCGAGGACGGAGTTCCCCAGGTAGTCAAAGTAGTCTTGAGCCACTTGTTTCATCTCCTCTTGATTGTGCCTTCGTGGCTTTGGTTGGAGCATCAATCTTTCCCGGCTCTTCTACTGATAAGCCAGTCTCTCCACCTGAGCAGTCAAGTGCTCGGCTCTACAGTATTTGAATATATCGGCCTGTTTGGCACAGGCTCTTGGTCTTCTTAGAGGGGCAGCAGCGACTGGTTCGCTTATTCTCATTTCCTTTTCCTCCCTGAACCTTCTACTCCCATCTTGGCAGCAGTTGGCAGCATAATTCTTTCTTTCCCATCTTTTGCCCCCAGCCATGGGGCGGGTGACCGTGAGGTCTTCCTTCTACTGATATCTTCTGCCCCTCATCCTGGGGCGAATAGTAGTCAGATTTCTTCCTTCGTTCTCTTCCTCATCTCTCCTACCCCGAGCTCTGGGGTGAACAGCAACAGCATTTCTTATGTCTTTTCCTTCTACTTTTCTGCTTCCTGCCCTGAAGCGGGCAATAGTGACATCAGCAGTGTTTTCTTCATCTTGAGCTGTGGCCCAACTCTGTATTTTCTTTGGCCGCCATATCTGTTTATATCTTGCTGGCTTGGGCGCCAGCGGCTTCCTCTCATCAGTTTCCCAGTTGGCCCTTCTGGCGACCAGAACTTGGAACTTGTTGTCAATCTAGACGGTCGGGACAATCCTGTCCGGCCGGACTTCTCTGGGGCGACCGGTGAGGTTCACCCTAACATCACCCATCATCATTGTCTTCCCGGAATTTGAAAGACGGCGGTCGACGGCAGCATACAGGCTCCTCCGGTTAGTTCTTTTTCCCTTCGGGGCAGCAGCGGGGACCGTGTCCCTCCTTTGAACATGGTGAACATAGCAGGCGACGGCTGTCGAGGTCGTCTTCTCTGGCAAGCTATCCTTCTCATCAGCAGTCTTCATCGGGGCACCTGCAGCAGTGCCTTGCTTGTTGTTGTCGACCTGCAGAAGGTCGGTGAAGATGAGGCCCAGGCAGTTGGGCAGCCCGACAGCAGGGGGCATCGATCCGAATGACAGCGGTACCACCAGGTAGCCCTCTCGCACGTGCACATCGATCGGTTGCTGGTCGAAGCATACGGACATGATTCCAGCCATCATCATAGCTTCCTGAAAGTAGAGAAAGTGCACAGAATCAGAAATTTGAGGGGGGGCCCGCTGGGCCTCCTACTTTGGCGTAGAGATGAAGGGAGACTTAGTCCCACCGGGCGTGCCAGACTTGTGGACGTGGGATTTTTCTTCCGGCTATCTTGTTTGATTTTTATTTGTTTATTTATTGATTTATTGGCGTGCCAGTCACCATGGTGACAATTTTTATTATGTGCTCGATCTGACTTGGTCAGTCGATTGTGAAGTCCGAGTCGGGACCAAAAGTCCGTCATACCATAAAGGCTATGACGTTAATTACACCCTTCCTAAGAAGGACAACCCTTGATTAAATGCCAAAATAGGAGGCCACTCGGGGCGGTAATAAAAGAAAAATAACAGTGCATGATATTGAAGATATTGTTATTCTGGGCAGACAATTTAGTGCACAGTAGATTACTACACCGACATGACCATCTCTTATGTGGGTCGTGCCGGGTAGGAATAGGACACCGTTCACTCAATGGCGGGACGGAATCTGGACCATCATCGGGGAGATGTCCCCTTTCATATTTCTCATCCAGCCAAGGGCCTCGAAGCATACATATTCCCCGGAAGACTGAGCCGGACGAGGGGCGTGTGACGTGCACCTCCCGGGACTTATCGGGGTTAACATATCTATCGACATTTCGACAGCATCTCCCCACAATCTGGATTATGCCCAGGGGAGAATAGGCTATCACCCACGGAATGTCGGGATGAAAGCCGCAAGAAAGGAGGGAGCAAACCTCCCACATTGTACATGTATGCCCTGGGGCAATGTTCGATTCTTCCCTTATAGGAGCCGGTGACACTCGTGTAGTGGCAGAGCTCACCTTAGCTAAAGGGGTTGCTCATAAACCCGATACGGATCAGTGGAAAGTAAGGGAGTCTGACTCCCTTTGATTTTATCCTCGGGACAGTTCTGGTGACTCATGAACATCCCTAGGTGAATTTGATAGAAGTGTTGGAGGCTCATTGGGTGGTAGGACAGCCTCTCGGCACGGATTTGACTGGATATATGGGTTCTCGGCATGAAGACCACTGCACCGAGAAGGGTTCTTTGCAAGGCACCATTTGGGGCGCCGGGAAGCTGGCGTTAGTGGAGTTCTCGGCGCAGGCAAGCAGGGAAGCCAAGGTGGTCTCACGGCGTAAGGGCCAGGATGTAAGCTCTCGACGCAAGGGCCAAATGGCCAAAGGAGGTTCCCGACGCGCAGGGGAGAAAGCCATTGGATGGCTTCCCGGCGCGATGCAAAACATCCCAGGGAGCTTCCCGGCGCGGCCAAGGTGCAAGGCTCCCGGTGCGAAGGGCAATTGTTAAAGGGGGGGTCTCCCGGCGCGGAGGCCAGAAGGCCAAGACGGTTCTCGGCACCTGAAGGATAGCGCCGGGAGCTGTTCATCCAGTTTACTGTATGCGGGGCTGAGAGGTGTGAGGGCGCCGGGTAAGAACAGAGGTTTACGGTACTCTGTTCTTCAATCTGTTGAGGATCTAGGGGTTTTCCTGGTGATTCAGGCCAAGATAGACGGGCCTTAGGAAATCAAAGGGCTCATTACATCAGACTACAATTGGCCTTGGCTTGGATTTCAAAGGGAAGGCCAGAGGCGGAGAGCTATTTGGGGGAAACGCGGTTTAGGGTATCTCTGTCACCAGCGTTCCTCATGATCCGTGAGGATGATTTCAGTATACTCGCCATCATCTGGGGGCCAAGAGATGACTGTCTCTGGCCCCGGGGATGACTTCGGCAAAGCCGATGAGCATGAATGCAACACCTACGACCGAGAGGCGATTGCTATGTATCCATGCTTTGCTTCAGAGGCCAAGGGATAGTCTGTCCCTGGCTCGGAAGCAAGCATGAGGAGCACTCAGTAAACGGGCGAATAAACAGGCGATCGATCGACCTGGGGAGGGGGAAAGCATGCTATTGAGTCTTAAGAAGAGACAGACAACATGGGGGATGAGCATAGAACTTCAGAGAAACCAAAGCAGGGATGGACTGCAGCCCACCATATTTATCCATTCGATAACATTCATTGGGTAAGATACATAATGAGGAAGCAAGGGGGATACATCACTGCATCGGTGTGAAACCGGCTACGGCATTGCAGGCTACATCAGAAGAGGAAAGAAGAGAGACCATCGAAATAAAAAAGAGACGAACTATAGAAATGGGGGGGCGGGGAGGGCGGAGCATTGACTCCTCTCCCTCCCCATTGCCCACCTTCACTCAGCTTTTGGGAGATCTCTCTCTCTCTTCCCTCTTTTCTTCTTCAGCTCTCTTTCTCTTCTTGTGGACGAGGTTGCAGGTTTCTTCGGTGTATCTCCCCCGATCACCTTGTGTGATGTCTCTTCTGGTGGTGGTGATGATCCTCTTCTTTTCTTGCTCAAGGGGAAGGGGGTTTTATAACTGTATTTTGTATCTTCTCGGCAGGCCTGTCACGGCGCGCCTCAACTGAGGGGCTTCCCGGCGCGCATGACTTCCGCTTCTCGGCACGGCTTTTGGGCTTCGACAAGAGGATCCCGGCGCCACTTTATAGGCCCACTTAGGCCTTTTAGACTAGGCCTCTTATTGGTCCTTCAAGTGCATCAGCACCCAAAAGGGCCCTCCATTGGTGACATAGTTTCTATTGAGATCATTCATAGGTTTTCATCAGTCGGTAGACTGGGGTGTCATCGGCATTGCCATCTGAATGACGACAAAGTCAGACATCATTTTATCGGTATCGTCACTTGAACGGTGACAAGACCGGACATTAGCTTTAGCCTGGAAAGACTTCAGCCAGGTGACTACTATTTCATCAGTGTCGTCGTCTAACTGACAATGGCATCGGACATCAGCTTGGCCCGGAAAGGACTTCAGCCGGGTAGATGGTTGACGAACTTCATCATTGATCTTTCACTATTGGTCTAATCTTCCTTTCAATTCTATTTCTGCCCTCGCTCATTTTCAAGGTGTCAACACCGAGCTACCTTCTCCTTGGTTTAGTGGCACTCCGCCCTAGCCGAGCTACATTTTTCTTAGTTTAGTGGCACTCCGCCCTAACCGAGCTACATTTTCCTTGGTTTAGTGGCACTCCGCCCAAACCAAGCTACATTTCCCTTGGTTTAGTGGCACTCCGCCCTAACCGAGCTACCTTTTCCTTGGTTTAGTGGCACTCCACCCTAACCGAGCAACATTTTCCTTGGTTTAGTGGCACTCCGCCCTAACCGAGCTACCTTTTCTTGGTTAATGGCACCCTGCCTTAGCCGAGCTACCCTTCCTCGGTTAGTAGCATTGTGCCCTAACCAAGCTCCCGAAAGAATACACCATGCTGTTGCCATTATCGGCCTTACGCCCGAATCGGCGAGAGATCACTCCTTTGCGTTAGCATTCAGCCCTTGCTAACGAATGAACTGTTCTGCCTGACGCAAGGTCTGATGCTCCGGCCGACAGCCATCTACTGTCAACCAAGGGTCGAACGTCGCACTTCGACCTGCCACCCTACACGAATACAAAAAAAAGAAAGAAAAATGGGGTTGAAAATAGAGATTCCCCGCCAGACTTGCTCCCATATCGGGACAAGTGCAAAAATGGCCGTAACCCAGCTGTGGCGAAAACCCGAAAGGGCGTCGTAGGCAAAATCGGGTACCCCGTCACGTGAAAACCCGAAAGGGCGCGTGGGCAAAGCCAAGAGGGGGCTAGCTTCGGCGAAAACCCGAAAGGGCACTTGAGTCAGTAAAGTGGTAATTTCCAAATGCCTCTCCTATTCTCCACCCAATAAAACTCCGAAAGGGACAATCATCTAAGTCCCGCCGGAAATCCTTTAACACATCCCTTTCAACCCTCATCATCATCAGCGAGATCGGTCGATCTCTACCCTCAACTTGGACCCTACGTCCCTGTTGACAACCCCATCCTTGTTTCGGCAGTAACATATGCCGACGAACAAACCCTTTTCGACCCTCGTCATCCTCGACGAGATCGGTCGATCTCTACCCTCAACTTGGGCCTTATGTCCCTGTTGACAATCCCGTCCTTGTTCCGGCAGTAACCCATGCCGATGAATAAACCCACATTGCGATCCTCGCCATCGTTAGCGAGACCAGTCGATCTTTACCCCTAACTCGGATCCTACATCCTTGTTAATAGGCCATATCCCTTTACTTCGGCATCTAGCCAGTGTCGACGAACCAAAACGGGATTCGATCCTTGTCATCATTGACAAGGTCAGTCAATATTTTCACGGTCCAGTTCTTCTGCATCCCGAATTCAAAAAAAAAAGAAAAGAAAAATGGGGTTAAAAATAGAGGTACCCCGCCAGACTTGCTCCTATAATCAGGACAAGTGCAAAAATGGTTATAACCCAGCTGTGGCGAAAATCCGAAAGGGCGTCGCAGGCAAAATCGGGTACCCCGCCGCGTGAAAACCCGAAAGGGCGTGCGGGCAAAAGCAAGAGGGGGCTGGCTTCGGCGAAAACCCGAAAGGGCGCTTGGGTCAGTAATATGAATAAAAACAATGATCATGAATGATGAATAGTGATGAACCATCCTCCGTCCAGAAGGCCATTTACGAGGTCTGGGCGAGGGTCTTCATCTGATATCCCACTTATACACGTCCAGTGTCTACCCTTTTTCGACCCTTGTCACCATCGGCAAGATCGATCGCTACCCTTACCCGGTTTTTGTCACCATCGGCAAGACCGTCTACCTTTTCAACCCTTGTCACCATCGGCAAGATCGGTCGCTACCCTTACCCAATTTTTGTCACCATCAGCAAGACCGTCTACCTTTTCGACCCTTGTCACCATCGACAAGATCGGTCGCTACCCTCCCGGTTCTTGTCACCATCGGCAAGATCGTCTACCTTTTCGACCCTTGTCACCATCGGTAAGATCGGTCGCTACCCTCCCAGTTCTTGTCACCATCGGCAAGACCGTCTACCCTTTCGACCTTTGTCACCATCGGCAAGATCAGTCGCTACCCCTCCCAGTTTCTGTCATCATCGGCAAGACCGTCTACCTTTTCGACCCTTGTCACCATCGGCAAGATCGGTCACTACCCTCCCGGTTCTTGTCACCATCGGCAAGACCGTCTACCCTTTCGACCCTTGTCACCATCGGCAAGATCAGTCGATACCCGTACCCGGTTTTTGTCATCATCGGCAAGACCGTCTACCTTTTCGACCCTTGTCACCATCGGCAAGATCGATCGCTACCCCTCCCGATTTCTGTCATCATCGGCAAGACCGTCTACCTTTTTGACCCTTGTCACCATCGGCAAGATCGGTCGCTACCCTCCCGGTTCTTGTCACCATCGGCAAGACCGTCTACCCTTTCCGACCCTTGTCACCATCGGCAAGATTGGTCGCTACCCTTCCGGTTTTTGTCATCATCGGCAAGACCGTCTGCCCCTTTTCGACCCGTGTCACCATCGACAAGGTCGGTCGACATCTCCCCCAATCAGGGTCAATAATGGAATTACCATGAGCAGCCAGCAGTCACGGTTTCGACGCCTCTTGTCAACAAGACCTACGTCTGCGCCAACCTGGCAACCTCTGGAACCCCGTCCCGCGGTGGAGCGAGGCCCCCATCCTTTTCTTGAGAGGGTGGACGCTCTCCTGCGACACGGACATGGAGGTACTTCCAAGCAGGTCGCCAGAATTGCCACAAGACACTACAGAATGTGAGTGTGAACGTGGACACCAAAAAAATATATAGTGAAGGAGACTTCTATTCCATTACAAAAAGGGGAAGTGAATACAAAAGGAGCCCTTCTGAGGGGACAGATTACAAAGGCGGATCAGCTAAGGCCGCCTGAAGATATCGGCAAAGTCAATAAGCCCAACATGAGGAGCCGCCCCCAGTTCATGGAGCTGCGCTTCCTCTTCCTGAACCCGAGTCACCTCAGTCTCCAGAGACGCGACTCGGCCCTCCAGCAAAGAAGTTCTTTCGATGCCTTGGACTTCCGCAGCCTCTAGCCGCGGTATCTCGGCTTCTATAGTAGCCAATTCAGCGCGGAGTTCTTCCCGTCGGCTACGTAGAATGTGCACCTGGGTTACGGAAGCTTCAACCTGAGCCCTGCTCTCCTGAAGATCAGAGATCAGAGACGTCAGCTCCGCCTGACAGTCAACTCTCTGCAGTTTGAGGGCCGCCAGCCGGTCGCCCATCATCTTCTCGAGAAAGTCCCGGCGATTCACAAACTTCAACAAGAAAAGCACCCGCTGGGTCCAGATATCTAGAGGGCAGCCCAGTGCCTGCAGCCCAATCGTCAGTCGCGCAGCCACTTCCTTCAACTGGGAGTAAGACAGCGCTGGCTGAGATTCCACAACCTGACGCAGCATCTCTAGATGCTGCCAGACAAATTCCTCCAATGAGGTAATGCCCAGGGAAGCGGCCGGAGACACCTCGAAGGTCACTTCCCTGTCTATGGCGGCCCATAAGCCGGTGTCCGGCTCGGAAGAGGAAGATGGAACGGCCGTCAAAGCTGAAGAAGCAGATACCACGGCAACATGTTCCTGCTCCGTCAGACTCCTATTAGGGCTTCCTTCAACGGAGCCTAGGAGCAACGGAGGTTCTAACTCTGGCTCCGGCACAAATGGAGTTGCAGAATCAGGCGCGATCGTCATTATGGCCGCCGGTACAAAAGCAGACCCCCTTTGCGGGTCAGCCTCAGCCCTCAACTCTATCGTCGATGCCAGGGTGAGACTCTCCCCCGACTGGCTCGGCTCCGAGGGTAATCCCCCAGCAGCCGCATGTATCCTCACCGGCACGGGGCGGAGTAGGGTGATTGTCCCTGAAGAAGATGCGGTGGCCAGCGGTAGCAGATCCGAGGCCTCTGATGAAACCACAACAGTACCAGAAGTCGATGCCGGGGAATGAATAGCGGCTTCGGGTTCCTGGAATGAAAATTCATGTAAACACCAAGGTGGCAAAAAAAGAGGGGGATATGCAGCTCTGTAAAGGGGTGAACAGAGTTTACTATGATGACGGCATCCATCTCTTCAAGCCTCTGAATAGAAGATTCCAACCCTGCAGACGAAGCAGCAAAAGGAGGGGTTATCTCCACCTCCACGTCCAATCCAGCAAACTCCTCCTGCAACACTCCCTCGGATGATGCCCTCGGCAGCCTCGGAGGACTGAAAATCAAAGCATCGCTTGACAGTGTGAAGGGAGCTGTTGCCCCTTTGCTGTCTGCTGCAGACACTTGTTCATCACCTTCTGAAGAATGATGGTCAGTCTCTTCGTCAGAAGGGGTGGCAGAGCTACTCGAAGAAATATCTATGCTGATCTCGGGTTGGCCCGCCTCCTCCGTCGCCTGACGGGACGCTGAGCAGGTGAGCACGCGCCGCAATGGGATAGCACCCTTCTTCAGCACAGTCTTATGTTCCACGGGCTGTGAAGGAGCTTCCACAACAGGCGCCTTAACCGCCGTGCTGACCACTCCTGCCATCACAACAAAACAAGTGCATAAGGCAGGACGGAAAGCTCAATAAAAAGGGGAACCTAAAGAACCACAATTGTTCAGCTCACCCTCAGCCTTGCTGGCAGGCATAGGAGAAGGAAGTCTGACATCCTCCTCAACAGCGGGGAGACTCTCCCCTGCAGCTCCACCTGTCTCAGTCACCCCTACCGGGGCTATGATGGAAGGCCCTATCTCTCCGGCCTCTAGGGCGGCTTCCTCAGCACATGTGGTGTCTGCCGCTCCTTGAGCTGAGGTCACGCAAAGAAGACATCAAAAGAATGGAAATGTCATGAAAAGAGCACTCCTTTATACCGTACAGGGAAAATGATGTCACCTTCAGCTGCTTGCTGAGTGGCTTCTTTCCGAGCGGCAAACTATTCAAATGATGGCACCTCGGGCAGGGGAGTCCCAGCCGCGTCAGTCGAAGGCCGCTTGGAAGAAGTTTTCCGAGCTTTCCTCGCTCGGCCTATTGCAACTTTCATTGCAGAAGCCGCTCTCTTTTTGCCAGGCGGCAGTGGAGTAGTAGTCGGCGCTGGTGCAGGGACCTCAAAATATTCCGGCTTCTGTGCCTGGGAGATGATTTTTCTATAAAGCCCCTGCTGCTTGATATCCGAACGGTCTGTCAAGTGAAGCACACGCCGTTATGAAAGAGCGAAGCAACAAACTAATCTACATGTCAACGGAGGAGCACTTACCTGCCCGGCCGTTGTAAAAAGATGAGAGTGGCCAATACTGATAAGCCACCTCCTTACTTCGGGATGCAGCCTCCCGAACGAGCCAGCAGACGTCGCCAATATTCTTACACTTGTCGACCAGGTCGGCCAGGTCCGCATGTCCGTGGGAAGCTATATAATGATATAAGCCGAGGTGGTCAAAGCCCCAGACATCGGCATAATGAAAAGATACGAATAGAGGCTTGTCCAGAACACTAGCTACGGGACTCTCAAGGGTCAGCCCGTGGATGCTCATCAGGGCGAACAGCCAAGATGTATGCTGATAGTATGTCAGGGTTCTGTCCTCTCTATTAACAAACGCCCGACACGGGCAAAAGCGATCCACCTCGCACTTCCATGAAACTGCTTTGGAGAGCGGCTCCTCGATAGGGAACGGGTACTGCTAAAGCTCCAGGCGGGAACCACCAATCTGGCACAGGTGTTCTAAATTCTGCGTGAAAGCATCTTCACTTATGTCAGCAAGCACGGGTATCAGTGGTTCAGCCACTCCCTCCTTGATGGCTTTTCTGCTCGCTGTAGATACGCCAAAATTGACGTTACTGTGAGTACATCTCATATTGCCTTGTAATGTCCCAATTTGACCCTCAAATTAGTTCTATTTGAGTGGTTTTTCTCACTTTTTTTAGATTTCTCCCTTTTTTCACCCTTTTCCTATTTTTTCCTATTTTTCTGGATTTTTCTGGATTTTTCTGGATTTTCTGGGCATTTTTTCTCTATTTTTTAGAAATAACGACTTGATCTGGGCGTCTTTTAAATAACGACTTATACATGGGCGTTTCTTAAAAAATTGACGATTATACTGGAGGGCGTCCATTCTTTCAAATTTCCATTTTTCTGGATTTTTCTGGGAATTTTTCAGATTTTTTTGGGAATTAACGACTTAACCATGGGCGTTACTTTGAATAAAAAATCAAAAAAATCAAGTCACGCCTTACTCACGGTCGTCACTTTTTCAAATTGATTTTTTAATATTATTTTAATACCCCTTCCAGGGGTGATTTGGTGGCCTTCCGGGTGTCAGAAAAATTCACAAAAATAGTCGTTGGAATCAGGGCGACGAGATGCACCTCCATCTAAAAAATGGGAAAATAATATTGAGAAATGAAAAATGGCCCTATTTCGAATTTTTTGAATTAACGTCCTTTGTTAAGGCGTGTTTTAATTAACGCCTTTGACTCAGGCGTGTTTCACAATTTTCAAATAAATTCTAAAATTTGATTTTTGAATTAACGCCCTAATCTAAGTCGTGTTTTTAAAAGACGCCCTTTGGCAGGTCGTCAATTCTTGAATTGACGCCTTTGTCAAGGTCGTGTTTCATTTTTGTGTTCCGAACAAACGCAGCCTTTCCCCCAGAGAGTCCCTGCTTTGTTTGGGCTCTTGCCCGTTCTTATCTCTTCCTCCTTTGGACTCTTTCCTTCTTATCTCTTTTCTATCTTATTAATAGAGCTTCCGAGCTCTGTTAATAGGTTGGACGCAGGAGGCTTCTTCCCCGGATTTTTCTTTTGTTTTTCTTCTGTCTTTTTCTTCTCTGTTCCTATTTCTCTTCTTCTTCTTCTATCTTCTTTTTCTTATTCTTCTTCTTCTGCCGCTTCTTTTTCTCCTTCTTCCTCTTCTGTCTTCTTCGGTTTCTCCTTCTTCCTCTTCTGTCTTCTCCGTATTCTTCTTCTTCTTCTTCTTATTCTTCTTCTTCTTCTTCTTCTATTTCTTCTCTTTTCCTTCTGTTGTTCTTCTTTTCTTTTTACAGGAACCGAAGGTAGGCTGTTCTTGGCTAAGGAGGGGGGGGCTTCTTCCACGGTTCAACTCTTCATCCCTTTGAGGCTTCCTCCCATCGAGCATTCAAGCCAAAGAAGCCACCCAAACAAGATTTTTCTATCTTATCTCCCCTTATTTGTATTTTTCATTAAGTCATGCATGCATCATTGTTATTGATTTTTCTCAACCATCATATTGAGATCTCCCCATAGTGCATCTCTTGCACACTTCCCTTACTTTTATTTATTTGCATGCATCATACATCTCCCCACACCCTCTTTGCATAGGGGTTTAAGGGCAATCCCCTTAAGGTGTGTATTGTTCATATTCTTCATGCTCACTTATATTTTTATTGAATTTGATGCTACACCATTGTTTCTAATCCATATCTTTTGGTGTTGTTGTCTTTGTTGTTTGCAAGGGTAATCAAAGGAAGAACTCTCTTCGTCGGCCGGCCGATCTTGAAGAGAAAAGGAGTACTCACATCCCCCGCATCTTTTGAGGTATTTTGCGATCATCTCCCCGTATCAATCTCCTCTTTGAGACCCTCGTGTCTCTGGCGATCACACACACTCCACATTAGCACCCCGTGCTATCTTATTGCTTTCATCATATCTATTGCTCTTTATATTTAAGTGTGAATTTTAAATAGATCTACAAATTGGCGATCACGGTGGGACACTTTTCGTTTTTCATTTGATTACCCCTTTCCCCTTGGCACCCTCGTGTGCCCTTTCCTATTGGTACCCACGTGTACCCCTCCTTTTTGTGCCCCTCGGGCACCCTCCCTTGTGCATTGCACTCTCGCCAAAGTGATCTGTCAATTAGATAGATTTGTTTTAAAACTTTCACTTATTTAAAATCTTGATGAGCATGCTTCTGTGTTCATGATTATATTTGTTGATTGCCTATGTGAGTGCTTCTGTCATTTCTGGCCGTGAAGGAGTTTCTGAAGGAAGCTAATTCACGCCCCTGTCAGAGGCGTGTTTTCGTTTAACGCCCTCCTCCAAGGGCGTCTCTTTCATGAGTAACGCCGTCTGACAGGGCGTTTTTATTCATATCTCCTACACTGAGAATTCACGCCCTAGAGCAGGGCGTTTCTTTGTTGCGTAGCGCCCCACATCAGGGTGCGTTTTATAATTTGACGCCCTACCCCAAGGGCGTCCTTTCCTTTGTAACGCCTCACCCCAGGGCGTTTCTTTGACTTGGTTGGCATCTATTGCATTTTAACGTCCTCGCCAGAGGCGTTTCTTTTAGTTTTAGCGCCTTGATCCAGGACGCGTTTTACCTTGCCTGTGGGCCCCCCACAGTGTTTCACGCCCTGCCCCAGGGCGTCTTTTTGATTAGTAGCGCCCTGCCCCAGGGCGTCTTCTTCCTGTGTTCTCTCCGTGCTTCCCCGTTTATTTCTTCATATTTTATATTCTGTTATACATCTGTTGAATTTACACATATTTGCATTTGGTTTGGGAGACCTCCTCTATCTTCATTAGGATTCCACACACCCTCTTGGAATCGGGACGACCCTCCATTGAGCATTCCGTCTCTTTGGACCGGAAATCCCTTTTCCAAGCCTCCGTAAGTCCCCGCACCCGTGGATTCCCTCACGGACGCCGGGCAGGTTGTACCCTTTTGAAGTCCCGAGTTAGTTGGCCTATACGGTGAGAGAGGATCCCTAGTTGGCATTGAAGTTCAAATCATATTGAAACTAGGTTCCCCCCTTGTGTGAATCATTCCAAACTTTGCTAAAATCCTTAATTCACCAAGGTTCAAACAAATAAAAATCACGGTAACCATTCCAACTTGTGTGCTTATTTGCATAATTATTGAGAATTTTGATTATATAATGACTTACCATGATAGAAACATGTTCAATTCGATTCATGAGGATGCACAGCCTAGCACTTCATATCCTCAATTTCAACATGTTAATCAGCATTCTCACCATACTTTCAAGGGACCACGCCCTTATTCTCATGGTCATGCCCGACCCATGGGTAATGTCCATCTTCATGGTCCCCCTCCTCAATTTCGAGCCACTATTCCTACGGGACCGTCTCATCCTAATGACGGGAAAGTCTCTCAAATCTTGCATGCATTAGATCATCTTACCCCTCAACAGATCCAAGCCCTTAAGGCCGCCGTTGAGGGTACATCACATGCATCTCCCTCCAATTCTACACGGGTGGCCCATCACCCACCTCTTTCCAATTCTATTCGGGCGGCCCATCACCCATCTCCTTCCAATCCTGATCGGGTAGCCCATTACCCATCTCCTCCTGTTCATTCTACTTGGGTAGCCCATTACCCATCCCCTTCTATTCACACTCCTCCTCGGGTGGTCCGACACCCGCCTCCTTCTATTCCTCCTCCATCACGGCCCCGAGGCCCTTTTACTCCTTGCAATCCGGCCCGTCCGGGTTCTTTTACGGGTCATCCCGTCAACTCCCCTCCACGGCCTTTTTATGCGGCCCCTCCTCCTTCAAGGCCCTGCCAACCTCCTGTTGTTCATGTTACACCCCTCCAGCAAACTCTGCTCGATAAGATTACTTTGATGGAGGAACAAATAAAGAGGGTCACGGCTCCTCCTACTCCAGTCAATCCTCTCCATGCCGCTTTAGACGAAATTACAAAGATGGAGAATGAATGGAAAGACAGGATGGATGATTATGACTTCGGCATTCCAAGCGAGGAAGAGCCGGCAATTGAAGAATCTGAGGCAGGGTACGATGATGATGAAGCTCCGCAGGCACCCCTTCCGAGTTTCCTTAATTTCCCGCTCCCTCCACTTTCATTCGATGAACCTCCTGCTCAGGATGAAACCATCCCCGATCCAATCCCTATTTATGAGACTAATTGGTGTTACGATGATGGGTCGATACTTCAATCACCCACACCGGCACATTGTAAGTCTCCTCCTATCCTTGACGCCGCATACATCACACCTCCCCCTATTACACCATTAACCCCCGCAACACTGGCCTCCCCCAAGCCTTCCACCATTAAACCTCCACCCGTTAAGCCATCTACCTCCACACCATTAGCCTCCGTCGAACCCATCATTAAACCTTCCCTAATCAGCCTCCCACTAGCCTCCACCTCGGCCTCCACTTACCCAATTTCACCACCATTACCCTCCATTATGCCTTTAACCCCAAAACCCATACCTCCACCACATAGCCTTTCGCCTTTACCTATGGTTAATTCTGAGCAGGATCCACCACTTTTTGCACCCGAGCCAATCCCGACCGCTTGCAAGCAAAGGGAGAAACTCGATGTGTTTGAACCTCCGCCTCCACTTACGCCAACACCTTCCATTATAACTCCACCATTCATGGAGCCTTCCGCCTCCGCTTCACCTCCCCTTACTACTCGGAATGGGGGGCCTTCTGCAAGCACAGGTGCTGAAGATAATCAAGAGCCGGGCAGCAAGGATTTGGCCGTGCCATTCAAGATTCAAGAATTCATTTGCCGGATGACAATCCGGGTTATTGTGCCAAGCACGGTCGAAGAAGCCAAGTCGCCGCCATGCCGGGCGTTGATGCCGTCTAAGGGCCGGGCAGGGCACCCCTTGTTCCAATTTCCGAATTCCGAATTCATTATTCCTTACAAGGGGCGAATGCCCATTTTATTCAACATCCCATATTCATCACCATCAATGGGCATGGCGATGCTTCATGTTCCAACTCTACGACTCCCTCACCTTATTGATCTTCGCTTTCCAAGGGGGTGGTCATTTATTGAAGCTTCCTTTATTGGGCCAATTGGTCGTACATGTTCACTGCCGTGGAGGGGCAATTGTCTTAAGGGGTCGTCCCCTATTTCTTCCACTCTTGTTCATTCAACTTCATCCATATCCATTTCAATCACCTTTTCTTCATGGGCCACTCCAAGGGAAAAGAGGAGGATCTCACCTTCTCACTCTTCACATTCTTCATCTTCTTCGAATTTCATGCATTTTTCATTCATTCATTCATTCCATTCTTTGCATTCATTGCATCCATCATTTTGCATACATTTGCACCTCCTGCTTCCCGGGTTTCCAAACCCGTATCTTCCCCGCCTTCCGGCACCGCCGGATATTCCGCATTTCCCATCTTATTCATATTCATCCTTTTATCCACTCTCCTTGGGGCATCGCGTCCCCCTTCCTGCCATTTCCCTGGAACCTCCAGGAATTTTATCCCTCCTCTTTGGGCATCTCGCCCTTTCTGATTCTATTTCTCCGGAACCTCCGGACCTTTCTCTCGGTCACGACGCACCTTTCCATCTTCTCCTTACTGATTTCATTCCTCCGGAACCTCCGGATTCTTCATCTGATTCTCTCTATCTTTTCCCCGGGCATCACGCCCCTTTCTATTTGCTTCCTCCGGAACCTCCGGACTTTCCCCTCGGGCATCGCGCCCCCTTCCACCTCATTTCACCGGAACCTCCGGACCTTCTTGGGCATCGCGTCCCTCCTTCCATCATTCCTCCGGAACCTCCGGATTCTTCATCTGATTCTCTCTATCTTTTCCCCGGGCACGACGCCCCTTTCCATCTTCTCCTTCCTGATTTCATTCCTCCGGAACCTCCGGATTTTCCTCTCCTCCCTGGACATCGCGTCCCTTTCCATTTACTTCCTCCGGAACCTCCGGACCTTCCATATTTCCTTCAATTCATCTTTTTGCTCCTCCGGGACTCCATATCTTTTATTCTCTTCTTCCTTTTTCGTCATCTTTTTCATCATCTTTTTCCCTATTTCTCCCCAGGGCATCGCGTCCCTTCTTTCGTTATCCCTCCGGAGCCCCCGGATGATTCCTCCTATCACGATTCTCCTCCTTTACCTCCGGACCCTCCGGATCCACCTCTTTCTATCTACCAATTTCTTCTTCTAATTCCCCCTGATTCCGGGTCTGACCCAACTTCTTCAACATCCACTGCTTTGGGCATTTGCCCCTTCTCCCATTATTTTCGAGGCTTTAGTCCTCACTCCTCCTTCTAATTCTCCTCTCCTTCTGTAGATTGTTCCATGTGATCAGGGTTTCCACACCTTAGCAAGGGAGTTCTAGCCCTCGCCTCTCTTCCTTTTTCTCCTTATTCGTCTGAGTCTGGTCTTGGCACCACTCCCTCTTGTTAAGCCACTTTCAAATCCTTTGCTTCCAATTCTTTTGACTGCCAAAGAGGACAAATCTCACGATGATCAAGATCGCTTCTCGCGGCAGCTGCTTCTACAAAGGTCGCAAGGTAACATATTGGCGTAAGTATGCATTTTAATGATATCATTTTCTCATTACTTCACGCATGATTTTCAAAATCAAGTGCTTCTTAACGAGATTAAGAGTGGTGTTTTAAACCTTTATCTTAGACTTTTGTTTAATTAAATCACTCTCAAAAGAGTCTTTAGGCTTGCTATGCAGCACCTTTGGTTAATAAGAACCCCGCGCTGGGAATTCGACATTCTCTCCCCGCTTGTTAAGAGCAACCCTTAGCTGGGCATTCCACACACTTCACGGCGTCCTTAGCCGGCTTCTTTGGTTAAACACCGTTGCTACCTTGGCCATGCCATGAGTATATCTGAAAGTCTTTTCTCTTCTTTACTCGGCCGCATGCAGGGGCAAGAGGTTGACGGATGAGATGACCAACCTTGGTAATCCCCAATACGAGAGGAGTCTCAAATAGGGGCAGTCTTGACCCAAATTAAATGAGTTTTCATGATATACATTTCGCCAAAAGGGCTATTATGAAAATCAAGTCAAAATTTTGATAAAAGCAAAAGTATGAATTATGGCATGTCAAGAGTGGCAAAGTCCCCGCAGGGAAAACCCTGGTCGTATGCATGTCAAGGGTCTAAAAATTAAAGGCACAAAGCCCCGGCACAACAGACTATCTCTTTGAGGGGAAACATCTTGGAAGGAATTCAAGTCTTGATATCTCCCATCCTGTATAAAGCTTATCTCCAATTATTCTTCTCTTCTCCCTCCAAGACCGAATGTTTCTCGGGTATGGCCTTAGTAGGGGCACCGTTGATCAAAGGCAGTCGGTTATAGGGCGCCACCCTTCAATGCACGTCCAGTTTTGGGCAAGTTTTAGCGAAAAGGGAAGGAACGAGGACCCCTAGCCAGTGGTTTAAAACACCCTTTGATGCTGCTTTAACAATGTCTAACCAAAATCAAACAAAAAATTGAATATTTCTTGTCCAAACTCCATAAAATTTGAATATTTCTTTTCCCAAAATCCAAAAAAAATTGAAATATTTTCCAAAAATCTCCATAAAAATTCAAATATTTCCAAAACCCACAAAAATTTGCATATTGATCAAAACTCATAAAAATTTGTATATTTCAAAACTCCAAAAAGATTGCATTGTATTTTCTGATGGTGTTTTACATGAACAGCTTTACAGAGACCAAAAGCACGGGATGAACCGATATCTCCACTCATTATTATTAATCCATTGATTTTTCCCGATATTCTCATGACTTGCCGCTGGACATTTGCTTATCTCCCTTTGATTACATCTCCCCGGGCATTCTGTTTATATATCTCATGATTATTCATCTCCAAATTTTTTTTTTATCAACTCCTGCTAATTTCATCTGATCACTCCACCGATGGGCATTATATCAGATCTTGATCATTCATCTCCAAATCTTGATTAGCCAGATTGCCTCCTCATGATAAAACAACAAACAATGCTATGATTTGACTTATGCTATTCATGCCATATGCATGCTATAATTGATGCTTTGATGATTGCTATGCTTAAATGCCTCATTCATTGTTTGTTATCTTTTATATCTTGGCTGATGAATTTTTGGGCGCAGGATAAGAAGCTCTTGATCACACCGACTGGGCATCATCATCAAAGTCCCACGGTGCTTGCAGCTCATTTCTCAGTTCCCCATGCTTATTACTATCACCATCTCCCTGTATGCATTCTACTTATGTTACATATGTTACTATAGCATATCAAGGACCTTGTGGCTTTGGTAAATCTAGAATTTGAGTTCCCCTTCATCAAAAACGATGACGATTCCAGAGGCGTCTTAGTCATACGGATAGGCCGTTGAGCCGTCCAAGACTGGGGACGATGGTTCCCTTTTACGAGTTGGTGCGTGGATAAACGGGCTTCGGCTTAGTATCAGCTCGCGAAATTGGTTTCTTGACCCAGTCTTGGCAGTTTAACAATATTATCCTTGATTATTCTATATTTTCATTTGATTTATTTTTTCCCTTTAAACCCAGCATGCATTCATGTAGGAATTTGAAACAATTGTTGAAAAATCATTCTGATAAGCTGTTTTTATGGGTCAAATTGATCTTGATCTTCAATATGAGATATTCCATGCCGAATAGTTCGTTTTGTCGCTGTTTTGGGTCATTTTCTCGAAAGCTCCTTGTTTGGATTTTATCATCTTATTTTTTATCTCCTTTCCTTTGATCCACCTTGGCTGCAGCACGTCCACTGGCTGGTAACCGCTCCCCAATGGTGAAACCTTCAGGTTTGTGACCTGGGGTACTTCCACCGCGTTGGAAGTTGATCATTTATTTTATCTCCTTCGTGCACTGCGTGCACACTCCCCGTTTTATCCAAATATTGTTGACTTCGTTGGATTTCCCGAGATTTGCTTCATCTCGAGCTTTTGATTTCGATTCTCATCAAGTGATGTTGATTGCGTGTCTCATCACACCTTGGCATCTACTTTTCAGTTTGCTCTGCTCCCTTGCAAAGCAGACGCCAAGGCGGGGCAGCTGTAGACACGCCAAAATTGACGTTACTGTGAATACATCTCATATTGCCTTGTAATGTCCCAATTTGACCCTCAAATTAGTTCTATTTGAGTGGTTTTTCCCACTTTTTTTAGATTTCTCCCTTTTTTCACCCTTTTCCTATTTTTTCCTATTTTTATGGATTTTTTTGGATTTTTCTGAATTTTCTGGGCATTTTTTCTCTATTTTTTAGAAATAACGACTTGATCTGTGGCGTCTTTTAAATAACGACTTATACATGGGTGTTTCTTAAAAAATTGATGACTATACTGGAGGGCGTCCATTCTTTCAAATTTCCATTTTTCTGGATTTTTCTGGGAATTTTTTGGATTTTTTTGGGAATTAACGACTTAACCATGGGCGTTACTTTGAATGTGAAAAGAATAAAAAATCAAAAAAATCAAGTCACGCCTTACTCACGGTCGTCACTTTTTCAAATTGATTTTTTAATATTATTTTAATACCCCTTCCAGGGGTGATTTGGTGGCCTTCCGGGTGTCAGAAAAATTCACAAAAATAGTCGTTGGAATCAGGGCGACGAGATGCACCTCCATCTAAAAAATGGGAAAATAATATTGAGAAATGAAAAATGGCCATATTTCAAATTTTTTGAATTAACGTCCTTTGTTAAGGCGTGTTTTAATTAACGCCTTTGACTCAGGCGTGTTTCACAATTTTCAAATAAATTCTAAAATTTGATTTTTGAATTAACGCCCTAATCTAAGTCGTGTTTTTAAAAGACGCCCTTTGGCAGGTCGTCAATTCTTGAATTGACGCCTTTGTCAAGGTCGTGTTTCATTTTTGTGTTCCGAACAAACGCAGCCTTTCCCCCAGAGAGTCCCTGCTTTATTTGGGCTCTTGCCCGTTCTTATCTCTTCCTCCTTTGGACTCTTTCCTTCTTATCTCTTTTCTATCTTATTAATAGAGCTTCCGAGCTCTGTTAATAGGTTGGACGCAGGAGGCTTCTTCCCCGGATTTTTCTTTTGTTTTTCTTCTGTCTTTTTCTTCTCTGTTCCTATTTCTCTTCTTCTTCTTCTATCTTCTTTTTCTTATTCTTCTTCTTCTGCCGCTTCTTTTTCTCCTTCTTCCTCTTCTGTCTTCTTCGGTTTCTCCTTCTTCCTCTTCTGTCTTCTCCGTATTCTTCTTCTTCTTCTTCTTATTCTTCTTCTTCTTCTTCTTCTATTTCTTCTCTTTTCCTTCTGTTGTTCTTCTTTTCTTTTTACAGGAACCGAAGGTAGGCTGTTCTTGGCTAAGGAGGGGGGGGCTTCTTCCACGGTTCAACTCTTCATCCCTTTGAGGCTTCCTCCCATCGAGCATTCAAGCCAAAGAAGCCACCCAAACAAGATTTTTCTATCTTATCTCCCCTTATTTGTATTTTTCATTAAGTCATGCATGCATCATTGTTATTGATTTTTCTCAACCATCATATTGAGATCTCCCCATAGTGCATCTCTTGCACACTTCCCTTACTTTTATTTATTTGCATGCATCATACATCTCCCCACACCCTCTTTGCATAGGGGTTTAAGGGCAATCCCCTTAAGGTGTGTATTGTTCATATTCTTCATGCTCACTTATATTTTTATTGAATTTGATGCTACACCATTGTTTCTAATCCATATCTTTTGGTGTTGTTGTCTTTGTTGTTTGCAAGGGTAATCAAAGGAAGAACTCTCTTCGTCGGCCGGCCGATCTTGAAGAGAAAAGGAGTACTCACATCCCCCGCATCTTTTGAGGTATTTTGCGATCATCTCCCCGTATCAATCTCCTCTTTGAGACCCTCGTGTCTCTGGCGATCACACACACTCCACATTAGCACCCCGTGCTATCTTATTGCTTTCATCATATCTATTGCTCTTTATATTTAAGTGTGGATTTTAAATAGATCTACACTCGCTATGTATGTCTCTGCCTCCTTCGGGTGGTGGGAAAATAACCTCTTCAGATGGGCCTCGTCAATGTCAAAAATGGGCCCAGGCTGCTGACTCATAAAGGTGCGCTCAGCCACGTCCCAGCATGTCATTCGGGCATTGCGGTAGAAGCTCGTGCGAGCATTCCACCATTGTACATACTCTGGAGTGACCCGGGGGACTCGGTTCGGCATCGGCACTCTAAAAGTATTGGCGTCCCGGCGGTGAAAATAGTCCTACCAGGAGTGACCTTCGGCCACAACGGTCGAGCCATGCTTTGACCTGCTGTCTAAAGGGAACAGGGCGACCGAAGGCGGAATATGCTGATCGTAGCCGAAATTCCGACTAAACCTGAAGGGATAGTAGGGTTCTAAATAAACTGCGCCCCCCTTTCTGAATACTAAAACACTGGGGCGAATTGCTAAAGCCCAGTCAATGAGTTCAGGCTCCAAGACTGGTCGGGTCACGGTGTTGCCCGAAATGAAGTGTGTGAAAGTCTCCACTGCCTCAAGCTTACACTCACGCTGACGATTCACTAATGGAGAGGAATGTGCAGCCAGATTCCAAAAGCGGATAGTCCCCGCTGAATCCATCGGAACCCTTGTCAGTCGGCCACGGATGGAGAAGAGTTGCTGGGACACTGGACCCGGTTCAGCACTTGCAAACTCCAGCATTCTGGGATATAATGTCATTGTGTGCAAAGTTCAGGGAGCTAGCTCCGGAAATAAGTTGCACACCCAGGCATTAAAAAAATGAAACGGCCCGACCGTTCGGAAAGAGCGGGGGATCCGATGCCTATGAATATCTCCAATGGATTTGTAAATCAGGCATAGTGCGGCTGGACATATTGCAAGCCGTATGCCCCAAGCCATCTGACAAGCCGGGTATATTGCCTCCGGCCGAATAACTGTCTCATCCCCCTGCGGGAGGGCAAAAGTACACAGCCAGAAGGTAAGGTAGGCAGCACAATGGGTAAGGGGATCCACCCCCATCGGATTCGCCCCCCCCCCGCAGCTTATCCCCCGAAGAGAAGCAGGCAGCTCTGACTTGAACTTAGGTGGTCTGCTGAGCTTACCCGCAACAGGAGCTACGTGAGGGAACTCACTGTACTTCAAAGGGCCCCCGAAGAAATACTGAATCCAATGTCCTGCTCGGACTCTCAGTTTACTGCTCTTCTCCCGGGGCTGGTATCCCTTTGAGGATCCCCTATTCAGCGTCAGGCAGAGGGAGCGGTATGCCTTCATCAAGTACCGATATGAATAGTCGAAGTACTATTCACCTTCGCCGTCTGTTTCGTCCTTGATGAAGTCATGAATGCAGACCTCCTCATAGGGCTCTCCGTCAATAGGCAGGCCCGATAACTGTGACAGGCTCCAAAGATCCAGAGAGGTTTCACCTTCTGCTGTATAGAAAGTGTTGAACTGTGGGCAAAATACTTCGAACATGCCGCAGCACAGCCCCGTTGAAATGGGATACCTGAAGCGGGATGCATACACACTGTGGTACACCCCGGCCCTCACCAACAGCGGTGCATACTCTTTCATAACATATTCTGTGAATTCCACTGCCCCTACACGAAAGAGATGAGCATCTGTCACCTTCATGTCTGCAAACCACCCAACTGCCAATTGAAATTTGAACTGAACACCCAAGCAGTTCAGCACAAACGGTTCCTCTCTGTAGCCCCACTTGATGGGCGCCAAGAATAAACTGTAACCGGGTTTCTCCCTGTTAACCCGACCTATGGTGTTGTCCCACCTGGCTGGTGTGAACTCCGGGGCCCGTGTTAGCATCTTCTGCTCTGCCTCCAGCTCTGTTACCCCTAAGACGGCGTCCCACTTGCGCCGCTCCCCCAGAAGGTAGATGGTATCGCCACGATACACAGAACCTTTCAAGCTGTCCCGGTCTAGCAACATGGCCCGCTCCACCATCCGAGCCATCATGACGTCCCTCTTTCCAGAGACGTTGAAGGTACAAATGAAGGGCGCGAGGTGACAATCCTTCGGGAAGTCCGGACGGTAGTCGTCATCGCGATTGAAGTCCAGTCCTCCCTCGACAGTCACAATGCTAGAGGTGGATACTGTATCTGTTTCGGAGCCAGAGGACTCATCGACTATGGCGATCCTCCCAAGACCCCAGTCTAGCTGTCCAACATTCCTCCAAGTCACAACGGGACCGGAAACCCTGCCTTGAGGAGAAGAGTCAACATCAGCAGTGCCGGAGGCAACGCGGCTAGAAGAAGAAGCCATTTCCAGCGAGCTGCAGACATAAAACCAAGGAAAAAAGAATAAGAAGGTGATATAAAGAAAAAAAATTAGAAAAGAAATTTTTAGAAAAAAATTTTGACAGCATCTCCCCTTATCCGGAGCATGCCCAGAAGTCAAATGGGAGAACACCCACCAGGAGGGGGTGACTCCGAAATGAAAAGGGACGGAGTCCCGAACAAAAATTCCCCGAAGGGAAGGATTCCACGCCGGTTGCTCTGAGGCGACAGAAGGAGAAAGGGAGGAAGAGAGAGAAAGCTCAAGGAGAAATGAGCTTCTCTCTCCCCCTCTCGGCGCCTATATCGGCCCAGCCAAAAGGCGCGCCGAGAGGGAGGTCGCGCCGACGACCGGACGGGCCAAAAGACGCGCCGAGACGGCCTCCGCGCCGAAAAGCAAAAGTGCCACCACCGTGCCGAGAAGATCACCACGCCGAGGAGAGCGTCGCGCCGGGAATTCTATGCCGAGCCCACCTCCGCGCCGAGAAGATAGTGCCGGGAGCGTCCATGGAGCCGATTACCTCACCAGGGGTGATATTATTACCGGACCAAGCCAAAAATGCTGGTGTTCATCCAAATTTGCTTGTAAAGCATGGAAGTCACGCAAGCAGAATGAAGACTCAGAGTCAAAAGAATAGCCAATGCACAGGAGCAGGCCTGAAGAGACCACGAAGCGCAGTGTGTGAACGTGATGTACACCCGCATGTCCCGTGTCACTCATGCTTCGCTCACGCCACCTACGGGTGGGGGGCATTTGTTGACACCTAAAATATGTCAGAAGAGATCATAGCAGATTCACAGTTCTGAAGATCAGTCGAGGGCACAGCTCACGTACCATCCCTGGGAGATCTGAGAGTCTGAATAGAAGAAACCCACTACCCCTATCATGTTGTTCGACTAAAGCCGTCTTTGGCTCGGTCGCTGTCCAGCACTGCTGTCATTTAGATAGTCAGGCTGATAAAACTATACCAACATTCAGGCAACCATCTGCCTGCTGAGATAGATGTTCAGACATCTCTGATACTCCTGAAACAGGCAAACTGTGCCTCACACATGTTTGTGAATGCAAGGTGTAAACAGTTCCGGTGGGGTCTTAATATATATATATCAAGAATCCCATTGTCGAAAGGAGTCCACCAAGTGGATCCTGGGTCGAGTGGGCCGAATGACAAGAAAATGGGCCAAGCCCAAATATGAGGTGGGACGCGCCGGAAGGACGATCCTGGCGTGCCGGGAAGCTCATGCCGGAAGGGTGAAGGCCTGGCCTCTATAAGAGGCCTGCCCTTCGAACGAAAGAAATGGTTCTGGGAGGTGGAAAAAGAGGTGAAGAAAAAGAAA
Source organism: Amorphophallus konjac (assembly GCA_022559845.1). Lineage (NCBI taxonomy): Eukaryota > Viridiplantae > Streptophyta > Magnoliopsida > Alismatales > Araceae > Amorphophallus > Amorphophallus konjac. The sequence continues at coordinate 109,241,973 of CM040127.1, forward strand.
AGAAGAAAAAGCAGAGCGGGAGAAGGAAGAAAGAAAAAAGAAGAGTGAAAAGGGAGTGCCTAGCCACCGAAGAGAAGGAGGGAGCTCGAGAGCCCTTGAAAGAAGCTGAAGAAAGAAAAAAGGGAGAGAGGCAGAGGTTCGAAGAGGGATCCAGGTGGGAGTGCCGTGCAGTTGCAGCTCCTTCTCTCTCTCTTCTCTGTCTGTCTGAATGTTCTTCTGATATTTTTGCTTTTGAGCATCTTTGCTCCTATAGCATCGAATGCTAATGTAACCTCGTTTGCAGGAATAAAGTTTAGATTTCTTTCTCTTTTGAGTTGGATTTCTTTCTCTTAAATCGCATACGTGTAAGTCATTTGGCTGAAATGGTTAATAAAAGAATGGGATGAGTTCCGATATGCCCGATCATTCTTTTCTATCTTCCTCTGTATCCGAGGTTTTAATCTATGTAAGGCTACCGCAGCCATGAACGTCTTATGTTTAATTACCCCTATCTGCTGAAGCTTCTTCGCCATCACGCTTTATTAGCCCCCCCAGCCACATTTCGAGGGCCTGAGACAGTCTATCTCATGGCTCCTCGTATGTGAAGTAAAGGGGGATGTGGTTCAGGGATTTCCGTCCGTGGTTCTGCTCCCAATGAGGCCCAGAGGAAAGGCGTTCCCCCAAAGTCTTCCCCCTCCGATCATCCAAAATAGTCGAGATTAAACCCCTCTCCTAACAACTCCCGAAACCCTGTTCGAAGACCCCCTTAAAATCCCTTCTGAAAGCCTCCCGGCGCCGGTATCTCCCGGCGTGAGTTTCGCGCCGAGGGCTCCCCACGCCGGTTGGGCCTCCCCATCGTGCCGAGCCTACCTAGTTTCCGTGCCGAAACCACCCCTCTTCTCTGCATTGATACCCTTACATCGTCTGGACATCCTGACGCCTTCGTTACCACGGCGAGCCATACAGACCTCGTCCATTATATCCTACCCTCATGGGTGTGCATTGCCCTTCACCTCACAGGAGCTATATCAAAGGGGGTCAATTCCCCCCACATTTTAGAACCCATTAAGTCAAGGAGTTCTGCCACTGCAGGATCTCCGATTGACTACGTTGGGGACATTACAACAGAGGGGACGAGGTCTCATATGATCTAAACCCCTTGGATTACGGGCTACGCCCGGCACTCATTTCGGTTTCTACTCCGGCACTCGTGAGTAGATAGCCCATAATATTATCTTGGCACACTCCCAGAGTAAGGGGAGATGCTGTCAAAATTCGCCCAGAGCTTTACTCTGTCATACTGTTTCATCGGAATTGCATATTTAACCCCTCAATATGGCGGGAGCCTGAGCTATGTCATCTCATGGCATCTTGCCATCGCAGAGGACATATCTCCGTGCTAATGAGCTCTTTGGACCCTCTCTGGGAATGAATCAATCCTCATCCCCCATCACCTCCACCTAATGCCCTGAAGTCCCCTTTGAATGCCCAGAAAAATGCTCATAATATCCCCCTTTTAAAACACATAAAACACCCCCCGGCGCCTATATTTCCCGGCGTCGTCGTCTCCCGGCGCCAAACACGCGCCGGGTGGAGGGCATGCCGAGGCCAGGATGCGCCGGATGCCCTCGCACGCCGGGACCAGTCTGGGCCGATGACCCCCTTGAGCCCCTTTCCCGCCAACTCCTCCCGGCGCCACTGCCTCCCGGCGCCAAACCCGCGCCGGGTGGGGGGGGCGCCGAGTACCCTTGCCTTGGCGCGCCGAGCTCCTTTCGGGCCGACTACCCCTCAAACCACTACCGTGCCGATTACCCCCAATCCTCCCATCGCGTCGGGAGCATGCCGTGCCGTTTGGCCTTCGCGCCGACTCCATCGCTGTGCCGTCTCACCTTGGTATTGGTTGTCATCTGAATATCTGATGTCTTCCCCACTTCACCAAACCCAAACATAGCCTAAATTCAATATTTTGTCACTATCAGCTGCCATGTCAACCCCCGCTACCTCACGAGGGGACTAGGGTTCTTCACCCAGGTCCATGGGAGATACATTAATGAGGAGGGTTTCACCCCTACATCACACCAAATACGACGTTTCTTATGTCACCCCGCTAACCCTCAGAGTTCTGCCACCGCATGTCCTCCAATGGTTCTTCGAGGGGAATATTAATGAACGGTGCAATGGTGCACACTGTCCCATCATATTTGGATCCTTTTCGGACCCAGGGCTACGCCTGACTCTCTTTTGGTTTCCATTCCGGCTCTCCATGGATGGATGTCCTATATTCCCATTTGGCATAGTCCAAAGGGAGGGGACATGCTACCGAATTTGTGTTATAACATCGTTATCATACCTCGCATATCACGGTTCCTCGTGCATGTCTGCATCGACCCTCGGGTCTATTAAATGGTGTTGACAGAAGGTCGGGTTATGCCCAACCAGAAGTCTCCGCTATGCGTGATGGTGGTCTTCAGACCTACGTCCTCCGCCACGTACGGAGGGTCCATAATTCGATGAACTATGCATCCCCTGTATGATAAATAAATGCATCCTACATGCCTTCGTCATGGTCACCATGTAGCTCTTTTCATTCTAGCTTTGACAGCCCGCTATCTCGGCAATTAATCAAAGGTGTTCCCTCCTCGTGGGGGATGTAATTAACGCCATAGCCTTTATGGTATGGCGGACTGCTGGTCCCGACCGAACCTCACATTCGCCCAGTATGGGTCGGAATGAGCGCATCATAAAATTGTCACTCATGTGACTGGCACGCCTGCGTCGTCAATCAGTCAGTTAATTACCAGTTAGTTAATTGGTTGATCGACACGTGAAATAAGGCATGTATACATGTACATATGTACATATACGCCACGAAATAAAACAACAAGACGGTCGGATAAAAAACCCATCGTAAACACTGTCCTAGCCTAACTTGACGAAGAAGGAAAAGAAAGGGCAGCCTACTACTTGTCAAAGCTTCTCAACCCCTGTGAGCAGAGGTACTCAGCTATAGAAAAGACTTGTGCTGCCTTAGTCTGGGTAGTTCAGAAACTCAAGCATTATTTCTTAGCTCACGAAATTCATCTCATTGTCCGTATGAATCCAATCAAGTTTCTTCTTGAAAAATCCGTTCTCACCGACCGATTAGCACGATGGCAAAGTTTACTTTCTCAATTTGATATTATCTACATTCAGCAAAAAGTGATTAAAGGCTATGCCATAGCAGAATATCTTGCTCATCACCCTCTCCCTAGATTTGACCCTGTTCGCTTAGAGTTTCCAGATGAGGAACTAATGTCCGTCAATCAATCCGATTCGATGTGGACGTTACATTTTGATGGAGCTTTGAATTCAAAAGGAAAAGGGATTGGCATTATTCTTCTATCACCAGAGGGTATCACTATTCCGCTCGCCTCTCAGCTTGCATTTCCAGTTACAAATAATATAGCTGAGTATGAGGCCCTTCTGGCCGGGCTGGAGGCCGCTCATCAATTCGGTGTTACCCAATTGCGAATTGTAGGTGATAGTCAGCTTCTTCTTCGCCAAGTGCTCACCAAGTGCCGTACGCTCAATCCTAAATTCAAACCCTATCAGGAATTGACTTCTGCTTATACCAAGCTTTTCACCAAATTAATCTTCGTTCACATTCCTCGTGATCATAATATTTTAGCTGATGCTCTCGCGTCTCTTGCATCTTCTTTGGTTTTCCTTCCCGAAAGGGATTCCCATTCTATCATTATTCACAAGCGGCTCACTCCAGCTATTAAGGATCGAGCTTTCCTTAGTGTTAAGGAGGAGGTGCTTAGGAAGGTTAAGCAAGGTGGAATCATTAAGAATAAGGAGGTCATGCTATTAGATTTAGAAGAAGAATTGGATGATGAAGAAAAGCCATGGTATTACGAGATTGCTAAGTATTTCCAGGATCAATCCTATCCCGAGGAGGCCACGGCTGAAGAAAAGAAAGCCATTCGAAGAGTTGCTCAGCGATACACCCTGATTGGAGGTATACTCTACCGAAGAGGTCTCACCGGAGTTTTATTAAGGTGCCTAGATGATGATGAATCTTGGAAGATCGTGGAAGAGGCACATTCAGGAGTATGTGGTGGTCATGCCAATAGCCAGATGCTAGTAAAGAAGATCCTTAGGCTAGGTTTCTATTGGCCCACTATAGAAGAGGATTGTTCCATCTATGTTCGAAGGTGTGTTAAGTGCCAACGGCACACCGATAAATTTCACTCTCCTACTTCTTCACTCCATCCTATGTCCTCCCCATGGCCTTTCTCCATGTGGGCTTTTGACATCATTGGACCCCTTAGTGATCCGAACCTCCTCACAAAATCAAAGTCATTTATACTCACGGCCATGGAGTACTTCACCAAGTGGGCGGAAGCGGAAGCTTACGTGGAAATAAAAGCGTCGACCATCTACAAATTTATAATGAAGAACATCATCGCAAGGTTCGGCATCCCAAGTACCATCGTCACCGACAATGGGCCACAATTCATCTCTCAGGAGCTTCAGGACCTCTGCAACAGGTATAACATTGCATTACATCATTCATCTCCTTACTATTCGCAGGGCAATGGCCAGGCAGAGGCCACTAACAAAACTTTGATCAAGATTATTAAGAAAACATGTGAGGCTACTAAATTTGCGGATTGGCCAGAAAAATTGGTTGAAGCTCTTTGGGCCCATCGCACTTCTATTCGTACCCCTACTGGGCAGACCCCTTTTGCCCTTACTTATGGAATGGAGGCGGTAGTCCCTTACGAGATTCTTATCCCTTCCCTTAGAGTACAATTAGACAAGGAGCTTCTCATTGATGAGCGTCGTGAATCTCTCCTTGCTCAGTTGGAACTCTTAGATGAGAAGCGTCTGGCCGCCGCCGAGCATGCGCGTATTTATCAAAACAGGCTTTCACGTTTTTACCAGAAGAAAGTAATTGAGAGAAATTTTAAAATCGGTGAAATGGTAATTAAAAGAATATTCGTAAAACCCGGAGGGCCTCGTTCAAAGCTTCAACCTAACTGGGAAGGGCCCTTCGTCATAACAGATGTTTATCTTGGCAACGCTTACAAATTAATTAATGCTGAAGGTGAAGAGCTGGATCACCCCTTGAATGGTCTTTACTTGAAGAAATACTACCCCTAAAAAAAAAGAAAAAATTCAGAAAGAGACGATCAAAAACAACAAAACAACAAATCAAAAATCAAAAATTTTGCAGACTAGCACAGTACATAGGCCGCGAGCCCGAAAAATAAAAAGCCTTAATTCATTCTTCAGTCTTGAGGGTTTAACTTTGGGGTCAACTCCCACATACACTACACGCTTTGCTTTTAAACTCGAGCGGCCCAGAATTCGAGGAAAGTTAGACCCAAACTAAGAGTATACGAACCTTACCTATTCTCTCCTCTTCGGCTCACGAGAGGAAGTACGAGTCAGGGAATACTAACCAAACCTGTCCACCGCCCTAGTAGGTGGAAGTCAGGGCCCAAAAGGGAACAGAAGCTTAAAGCCCAAGTACAATTAGGTCTCTATCTGTTTGAAGAAAAGAAAAAAGAAAGTCGAAACAAAGGAAAAGCATGTCAAGAGGGAAAAGTCCCCGCAGGGAAAACCCTGGTCGTAAGCATGTATGAATAAGGGCAAAAAGAGCAACAAAATTTTCCTAAGCCAAAGACCGAATCCCAACGGGCATTAGGGCAGGGGAGGAAAGTTTCCCCGTTCTCGGAAACCTCCCGTGAGCTTCCTTAACTTATTCTTCCCTTCCCCCTCCATGGTAGGTTACAAGCTCAGAGCATGGCGAAGACCGACTAAGAAGGATGGGCCGCGAGAGAACATGAGTAAAAGCACAAGTATTTAAGCACGTTGACCCTTTGTTAAGTCTTTTAAGAAAGATTAATGAATTCAAGGCGATGATTGTGTAAGGTTTAAGGCCCTTATACTGTGCCTAGTCCCATCGAAAGAAGCAAAAAAATTATTTTCTTTAAAAATAACGCCCTCTTGGTAGACGTCATTTTCATGAGCCGTGACTCCTCTAGGGTCGTCATTTCCAAAAAAATAAAAAAAAATAACAAAAAATAAACAAAAATATAATTGATCTTTTAATTCACGCTCTTTTTAGGGGCGTCATTTAATAAACTCACAGCTTTGTCGATGTCGTCATTGTTCATGATAAAAAATAAAAAAAATAAAAAAATAATTTTCTAAATAAACGCCTCCCACTTCGGCGTCAATTCCACAATCAGCGCCTGTTTGCGGGGGCGTCATTTTTAAACTATAAATAAAAAAAGAGAATAACAGAAAATCAAGCCTGCTGTTGCTCATCTCATATGCTTGATTGCATCTTTGTGTGGACATCTTTTTATTTTAAGTTGATATCTGTTTGCTTGCATGCTGCATTTCCTTATATATTTTTATTATCCACCTTTATTAATTAGAGGCTTGGCCCCTTGACCCGTCAACAAGGTCAAAGAAGAGACAACCCCTTGCTTATTGAGCAAGGGGCCAAGCCGAACAGATGGATTAATCTATTTGTTTAAGTATGAACTACAGACACAAGGCAAGAAGGAAGATAGAGAAAGGAAGAGACAAGGCAAGTACACAAGTCCACAAGTGCTCAAAGTAACTCAGGTAGCAAAAATTTCAATTTCATATATATATCAATGTATATCTGAGTACATGTGTGAGGGTGGAGGGGTACAAGTAAGTCTCTCTCAACTCTCGCCTCCACCCTCCTCTCTCCTACTCTCTACCTCACCATCGTCGTCCCGACGAGGCGCTCGTGGAGGGGGCATGGACCCCCGGGAAGTAGCTGGAGCTCGAGCCTGCTCCTCTGCCTCGCTCCTCTATTGAAGAGAGGAACCCGCTACAAAGGTAGAACTGGTGAACGCGTACCCCGCAGCTCTTGCTCGGTCCCGGCCTCGCTGTAACCGCTCCTCGATCGACCGTAGCCGATCCTGAGTGACGGCTAGCTGGATCCTCAAGTCTGGGAGCTCCCGCTCGCATGCTGCCCACTCCTCTCACTCCCGGGCACGCTCCCTACGCTCCATCTCGAGGGTGACTCTCAGCTCTGCCACATCCTGAGGTTGCTCCTCTCGCCGCCTCAAGGCCCTCTCCAGCTCTGTGACTCGCTGCTCACGGATGGTCAGCTCCGTCCCAGCTAGTGCAGCCTGGGTAAGTGCCGCCTATAACTCGGAGGTCTGCAACCAATTAAATGAATCATCAGTTACACATTTAATTCAATAATTCATGAAATAAGCAACTGAAATAAGATCTTTGTTAACTTACCCGAGTAGCCATCGCTTGCTGTCCTGCCTCGATGCAGATAAGCGAGGCTCAGAGCTCCTCAGTCTGTAACATAAATTTTTCATCAACGCATAATAAACATCTAATCAAATGCAAATCTGAGTTTGAGTTTAAGTTTACCCGTGTGGCGAGGTCGCGCTCTGCCGCCTTGGCCCGTGCCACCGCTCCAGCCAGCTGCTCTGCTAGTGCAGTCATCTCTGCACTAGGCCCCCTCGAGCTGGAGGCTCCTCCCGTCTCTCTCATCGCCGCTCCCTGCTGGGCATGCTGCATTCATTGAGATTGTCAGTGGCTAATCATCAATAATTCAAGAAATAATTTGCATATAGATAATTTAAACACTCACCATGGTCTGTAGGTCTGCCCGTGTGGTAGCCAGCTGGGCCTCTAAACTGTTGAGATGGGCTCGCATGTCCATTGCCGCTATGTCCCGTGCGTCCTGCATTCATCATACACATCAGTCACACAATAGATATATAACATTTGCAATTAATTAGAAAGAAAATGCATTCATACGTACCCCCTAAGACCCTCATCTGGGGTCAGCCGGCGTAAACCTCCTAGTAGCGTCATAGGTACTCGGAGCTGTCTGTCGCCTGTGAGGTAACTCGGGTCCCGCCACGCTGCCAGTCAGCATACTGGTCAGGATACCGGACTCTCCAGTCGATCGCCTTCGTGCGACCGCGTGTCTTCTTGCCTATCTCCCGGGGCTCTCCCACCTCGACCCACTCCTGGTGTAGGCCGAGGGTCCTCATCACCAGCCTAAGCCGTAACGGCTCAATCTCGTTCAGGCAATGAACCCAAAGCTCATGCCCAAAGCAAGGTCGGCCCGCTACGACCCAGGGCTGGCCCTCATCGATCATCCCCTCATAGGGTCTCCACACCACCTGCATTCACAAACATGCATCATCATATCCCATCATCATCATTTCATACATATTTCATAAAACAAAAATTTTTACATCATATTTCGCATGCATACCAGTGAGGTAGGGTAGTCACAGAACTCCCTCCGTAGAACTCGCAACTCGTAGGCGAGTGGCGCTCCTGTCACGACAGTCAGCCAACATCGTGCTAGAGGGAAGGATCCCTCATCTCCGGGTCGAGGGTCGACACGCCCCATCAGCATGTATAGGTGGCTCCATATCTGCATCCATGCATTGCATTAGTAGAGCATTCACATACATTTAAGAAAAAGAAAGAAAAGAGATAAAAATGCATACCTAAAGAAAAGGTGAAAAGCCGCTGACAGTCATCTCTCGACCTGTCCATGTAGACAAGTCGGCTATCAGGTGCGCCAACAACGCTGCTCCCCAAGCGTATCTACCAACGCCCTCTAAGTCCTCAAGAATCCCTAAGAAGCGGTAGTTGATAATGTCGCCCTTCGTGCCGAGTAATAACCTCCTGAGCATCAGGAATAGAAACCTCCTCAAATCTCGATCTGCTCTCTCTCTCTCTGCTGGGTCCTGGCAATAGGCGGCCCTAGCCCATCAATCAACCTCTGTGAGAACTGCTCTAGAGACTCCCTCGACCTCTGCCTAAAGTCACCCAACCCCATAGCAATGGTAAGATCGGTGCGATAGATGGTCCTACACTCACTCGGCGTCTCGTAGACTGTCTCTAACCCTAGCAGCCTCTGTGTCAACTCGCTATAATCAGGTAGGGTGATCCCGCTCACAGCCTCGCCGTCCACCCTCAGCTCGGTGATCGTAGCAACATCCTCTAGGCTAGGAACCATGTGACCCCATGGCATCAGGAATGCCCGGCTAGTCCTATCCCATCTCTCCCTAAGCACATGGATCAGGGGTAGGTCAGGTCTCATGGGCTCTATGCGAAGGAAGGGTCCGAACCCCATGGCATCTACCCTATCCCGCTGAAAGTCTGGAAGCCCGTAGTAAGCTGCTCGAACTTGGACCCAGAAAATCTGAGTTTTCATCAATCCCTGCAAACAAAAGAACATCTTCACTTAAGGTTTATATAGTTTCTCATGTGAATTTTCATTAGTTGTTTCAATTTACCTTCCGTGGACTTATTCAATTGACGCCTCGGAAGGAGGCGCTGTTTCAGAATGTGTTTTGGCGATTTTATGCGTAATTTGAATTGACGACCACCCCTAGGTCGTTATTTGTTTAAGTGATGCCCCTATGGGGGGCGCTGTTTTGAAGGTAATTTTCTGCACTAAAAAAATAATTCTGATTTTCTTAATTGACGACCACCCCTTGGTCGTTGTTTAATGAATTAACGCCCCGGTGGGGGGCGTTGTTTTTCGGGGTGTTTAAAAAATATAACAGTGCACGAAATAGAAATAAAACAGAGATATATATCAAAAATAAAAGAAATGGCATGGAAATTACCAGCATGGTGATTAAGCATGATAATTTTGAAATGACGACATGCTGCAGGGCGTGGTTTCATGAATTAATCATTTTTAGAAAATTAAAATAATTTAAATTGACAACTCGAAGGGGGTCGTTGTTTTAATTGACGGCACCCACTGGGGCGTCATTTGACTGTGCCACTGGTTTACCTTTTCTTTCCCTTCACCGAGGGCTATGGAAATTGATGGAAATAAAAATAAAATCAAAATTAAATAAAATGAGGGCTTGGAGAGTAGGGCTCCTACCTTGCTTCGTTTGGGCGTTAGAAGCCCTCCCTGGAGTGGCTGCCGGGGTTGACGTGGCCGCCGTGGTTGGCCAGGTTGAGGGACCACCGCCACCGCCGGTGGCTCACCTTCTTCATCTCCTCCTTCTCCTTCTTCTTCTTCTTATTCACCGTCGTCATCTTCCTCGTCGTCTTCTTCATCCTCGCCATCGTCTTCATCTTCTTCTTCTCCATCATCTCCTCTTTCTTCCTCGTTGGCCGCTTCTTCGCCATGCTCCGCCGCCGCGAGAGGAGCTTCCTCCACGGCGTGCTCATCGCCCAGGTCCACCACCTCCGGGGCGGTGATCCTCTGCCACTTGTGAGCGCCTCCAGCCATTGGTTCAGAGTGGGGAGAGAATGGAGAGTAGAGATAGAGAGAGAGACGGGTTAGAAAGGGAGGCTCGGTTAGGTTTTGAGAATGGGGGAAAGGAAAGAAAGGAGACGAAGGAAGGAGAAGAAGGAGGGAAAAGGGGTTTAACGGTCGAAAAGAATTGACGCCCTAAGGGAGGTCATCGTTATATTAATTGACGGCCTACGCTGAGGCCTGGTTTAAGTATTTGACGACCCGAGACTAGGCGTCATTTATGTTTGCATGGGAACTTGTAACCGTCGTCAGGTGCATTAATGGGAAATTGATTGATGTGATTGATCGTCATGATCACTATTTATAATTGACGACTTAGTGAGTAGGCGTCCATTCGTTAAAGGACGACATGTGTGAAGGCGTTATTTCTATGAAATTGAGGAATTATTTTGAAAATATTTTAAGGAATTTAAAGCGATTAACGTCTTTCCTTGAGGCGCGAATTAATAAACGCCTGTTTGGATAAGCGTCAATTATGGTTTTATCTATTTTTAAAAAATTGAGTAAATGAAATAGACGACATGTGCTAAGGCGCGGGTTGAGGAATTGACGCCATTATTGGGGGCGCGTCTCAGAACGGAGAGCCCGAGGCTTCATTTTATCAGACAGAATCATTGAATTGGAAGACAAGATCATATATGACATATTATTTTGGCTCAATTAAAGGAAAAATCATTTTATTTCATTTGATAAAGAATCATTATTACATTCACTGAGCCACCGTGGGCCTTATTTTCCTAAGTGCTATTACATAAGATTTGTATTGGTTCTCTTCTTCTTCAACATATGTTTTGGACCTATGGAGAAGTCTAACCTTCCATTGAGCCATGATTGTTTTGACTTCTTCTTGATCTCCACTTGAGCCTAGTTCCATCTTCTTAAGTGGTGGAAGATGAGAAGGTTTTTCAAAAGTGTGCCGAGGTAATCCAAGCTGCGGGAGGCACCGATGAGCATTGTAGAGGACGAAGTCGTTCTCGCCGATCAATCGAAGCTGTATGCCGGAGGAGAGTCTTGAGCGAAGTTCTAGGGTCTTTAGAAACCCCGGTGTGCAAGTAAAGCTGCTCTTGGGCATGGTTTTGAAGTAGTCCCTCCATTCACTTCTTTTCTTGAGCTTTGGCACCCGATTAGTCACTCTCTCACATAGGCCTAGAGAATCCATCATATATCGAAGAGGGCTTTTTGAGAAGATTTTTGAGGCCAATTGAGTTTCTTGGCATGGGTCAAATTTTAGGTGGAAGTCCACCCAACAAGAAAGGAGTAGCATTGACCCATAGAGAGGTCGCCCCAAGGAAGCCGATGTGAGTCCATTATATAGGTTGGCTAGTACCGCCGGTCCTATTCTTTTGCCTTCCCATATGCTAGCTATGGTGCTTAAGTGGCATTCTTCTAGGTGGTCTTCTATTGAAGGGAAGAGGAGAGCTCCAACCATGCATAATGTAAAGCCTTTCATTACTCTCTCCAACAAGTCTTCCTCCTCTTGGGCTTTGTCCATGTTCTTGTATACCCATGAAGCTAATTTCAAAAGATTGATTCCTTTGTGGGCTTTGATTTGATTCACTAGATTTGGGTTTGGTATGAGGCTAGTAAGCATGTCATGTGCATTTATTGGTTTGATCATGCTAGCCATCCTTGATTCTTCTCCTTGCTTCATCTTTCTTAATCCAAAGAGCATCTCTACTTCCTCTAAGAGAATGGTGGCTTCAAAAGTGGGAAAGAGGAAGGTATGAGTGTTTGGATGCCATAATTCTATTAGTGCTCCTATGGAGGCCCAATCTAGGTGGATATCATCATAGTGGGTAGCATGGGTTATAAGGCCAAGAAGGTGCCATCTACTAAGAAAAGATCTCATGTCTAAAGAGAGTTTAGAGAGGAGTAAGGGGAGCCACTTAATTCTTAAGAACCTCCTTGGTCCCGGTACATTTGGGTAGTCCTGAAAAAAAACACAAAAGGAAGAGAAGAAGAGAAGAGAATGCAATCAGAGTTTTTGAAAAGAGAAGAGGCAGAATGAAATAGAAGCTTCAAATTAAAAATAACTTACTTGGCCTTTGGCTATCCTCCCTCTTATGTGGCTTGCAACTTCAGAGATCCTAGGAAATCCCATCCTAGGCTTCTTAGAAGGCCTCTGCATCACCATCATCTTGTCCATCCTCTCTTTCGGTTTGAAGAATACCTGCGGTTCCCTGTTTACTACTTTTGAGTTCTAATTGAATGTCTGACTGATGCAATGATCCGTCAGTCGATGAGTGTAGCAGAGGACTCATCGCCTTTTAAAATGATTCAAAGCTTTGGCTAGCCATTTAGAACATCACAATTTGAGTTCGAGTTCGAATCAGTCGATCGAGGTTTGATTCCGAGCAGGGAACGGAGCGCCAGTAAGAATTGACGGCATATAGCTTGGCGTCATTTATTTGATTGGCGTCATTTTCAGTGTCGTCATTTATCCAGCGCCTCTCTTGAGGGCGTCAGTTTCAGTCCGATTCCAAGTGTGATGGTACTTTTAATTAATGCCCCAATGACCGTCGTCATTTATTGTTCTGACGCCACTGCATAGGGTCATCATTTCCTGAGCTTACACTTTTGAATTGCTTTACAGCATGATGATTGTTGATGAACTTAAGTGCTATTATATCTTGATGAAGTTTATTATGTCATGCACTTATGATCATACTTTGAGCTTATTGAGCTTATGATCTTTATTAAGCTGATGATTCTTTATTGAGCTAATAATTTTTGAGCATAGAAAAGCGCAGGTTATGCAGGTCTTGAAACGATTGGATTTCTTCCGCTGGTAACACCATTCCATCCTTGTATCTTCTCCTGTAAGCATTGTTACTATATGATATCTACGCTATTATAGTATATCAAGGACCTTGTGGTTCTGATGAACCTGGAATTTGAGTTCCCCTCCATCAAAAACAGTCATAATTCCAGGCGAGTCTTGATCACACGGATAGGCCGTTGAATCATCTAAGGTTTGGGACGACTGTTCAACTTTCTGAGTTGATACATGGATAAATGGACTTCAGCTTATTTTCAACTTAAGGATCTAGATTCCTGATCAAATCTCGATGGTTTAGCAATATTATCCTTGATTATCTTCTATTTTAGTTTGTTTTAATTTTTCTTTTAGCCCAGCATGCATCATGTAGGAATTTGAGCTCTAATGATGAAAATCCTCATATTATGCCAATAATGAGGGTCACCCGCTCTTAATGAAGTTGACATGAGATATTCCATTCCAAGTCAAGTATTTTATTCTCCTTGAAGTCGCTCAGGCTGGTTCCTTGAAAAGCATTCATTTGCTGGATCTTTATCTCAATTCATTTTATTTTATGCAAATTCACCTTGGTTGTAGCACGTCCACATTGGCTGGTAACCGCTCTCCAATGGTGTCTTTCCTTCCGTGCCCTAGCGCACATTTGGTTCTTTAAGATTAGTCCCTTCATCCAGCTAATCATTGCTTCCTTGTAATCATCCAAAGTTGTTTCGTTTAGAATTCTAGAAAGATTTTCAACACTTAGTGTCGGAGGCGTGTCCCATCACACCTTGCCATCTACTTATCAGTTCATTCTCACTTCATTCCGCTCGTTACACTTTCGCTTCATTTCGTTTCATTCCCTTGCAAAGCAGACGCCAAGGCGGGGCAGCTGTAGGCACGCCAAAATTGATGCTATGTTGAGTAAATCTCATGTCACCGTGTGACGCCCCAAAGTGGACTTCAATATTGGCTTAAATATGAAGTTTTTTTAATTTCTCCATATTTAATTGTGATTTCTTGGCCTTTTACTTTAATAATTAAAATTAACGCATGTGGGGAGGGCGTCATTTAATTGACGACCTAATTAGGGGCGTTTTTCTTAAATAAATGACTGTCCAAATGGTCGTCGATTCCTGGATTTTACAAATTCTAACGAAAATAAAACTCAAGGTAATTGACGTCCTATTGAGGGGCGTTGATTATTTAACGCCCGTTCAAACAGGCGTCATTTGACAATTTTAAATAAGGAAAGTCCTTTATTTCTATAATTAAATTCAGGAATTGACGACTGTGTGAATGTCGTCATTTCAATTGACGCCCCTAACTAGGTCGTCATTTTCACTTCCGTCTCCCTTTCGCCTGCTTCTTTCCAGTAGTAACTCTTTCCCCATTTTACACCTTGTGTTCGATTGGGAAGAGGGTTCCTTATTGAGGATTCATTGCCTTGTTTTAATCCCATTAAGGTAAGGATTTTTGGCCCTATAAATACCCCCTTGAATCCCTCACGCGCGAGAGAGAACGCAGAAGAACAGAGAGTGAAGAGAGTTCTTTTAATTTCCTTGCAGGTTCTTCCTCCTAGTGACGTTCTTCTCCCACGGGCGACAGAATTTCCTCCAGCATAATCTTCATCCACTGCCGCAGCCGAAGCTTTTGTTTTTCTCCCTTTACTGCCGCACACATAGCAGAAGGGCGTCTCTTCTTTTAGCCTTTTAGTTTGTTAGTTATATTCATTTCATCACACACGCACCCTTTCTCTCTAGTTCTTTGCTAGAGATACTCTTTAGTATAATTGCTTTGAACAATCATATCACTGCATCCATTATTCCTAACCTTGTTACTCCTCTCAAGGGGTTTTAAACCAAAACACACAAGGTGTGTTCATGCTTAATTTGATTGATTTCATATTTTTAGAGCATTGATATTACACACTTTGGCTAATCCATATCTTTGTTCATTTTGTGTGTTTCTTGCAAGGGTAATCAAACTATAAACCCCCTTCGTCGGCCGGCCGATAGAAGGAGGAAGGAAGAACCCCCAATCTCACCCGCTCAACACAAGGTACATGCGATCACTCCTTTGATATTTTGAGGTAACCCCTCTGGCGATCACCCTCCTTAGAGCATCCCATGCTCAACCCCTTTCTTTTTCATATCCACATGTTTTAGCATAGTTTCTTTTTATCCCTAATAATAATTAATCATCTTTTTTATCATTCAATTCTCTCTCTTTTAAAAATGTGTATGTGACACGTTCACAAGGCCCCCCTCCCATTCATTCACCCTCTCTCTCTCTCTCTCTGTCTCTCACAGTGATCAAATTTTTGTGCAGGGCTATTAGCATCGGGGACGGCAACATGCTTCATTCTTTCTTTCTGGCGACATTTCTATCAATAAACGGCCAATACAATATTTTTTAAAAATAGATTGTTTGATTTTATTTTATTTAATCTGATTTAAATTTATTTTTGAATTTATTATTTATTATTATTGTGTGGGTGTTTAAATTTATTGTTTATTAGATGAGATAAGAAAGGGAGAGGGAGGGGTGGGGTGGGTTAGGTGGCCTTCTGTCATCCGGGGTGTGTGTGTATGTGTGCGCCCGTGAGAGAGGGAGATATCAAATATAGGGGGGTGGGAGAGGAGAGGGGGTCCGGTGTGAGAGGGGAGGGGTTCGGTGGGGGAGGGGAGCGTGCTTTGGGAGATGGAGCGGGGTACGATGGGGAGGGTCGGGGGGTTCGGGAGAGGGAGGGGGGCACACTGGGGAGGAGAGGGGAGGGGGAGAGGGGGCACATTGGGGAGGGGAGGGGAGTCGGTAGGGGAGGGGCGGGGGGTCTATGGGGTTCCGCGACGATTGGCAGTGAGGGGAGGGGGGTCGAATGGGGAGGGGAGAGTAGGGGAGGGTGGGGGATGGGAGAGGAGGGAGGGGAGGGGGGAGGGAGGGGTTCGAGAGATGGAGGGGGGCACATTAGGGAGGGGAGGGGGGTCGGTGGGGGAGGGGAGGGAGGGGGAAAGGGGGCACGGAGGGGAAGGGGTCTACTGTGGGGACGGGAGGGGACGGGAGGGGAGGGTGGGGGGTATGTAGGCGACTGGAGGGGAGAGGAGGGGAGAGGAGGGGGGCGCTTCCGAGAGGGGAGGGGTCTCCTCCCACGCATAGAGAAGGGAGAGGGGGTATAGTGGGGAGGGCAGGGGGTTCGGGAGAGGGAGGGGTGGGCACGTGGGGAAGGGAGGGGGTACAGTGGGGAGGGCGGGGGTTCGGGCGGGGTGTCCTCCTACGCACAGAGAAGGGAGAGGGAGAGGGGGTACAATAGGTGAAGGGGAGGGGGGACAGTACTGTTGTCCAAAAATTTTTCTTAGCTTGAGATGTAAGCATTTTTAGGTTCCTTTTATGGTGTTTGTGTTTTTAAATTTTATATATTGCAATCAGCTATTAGAATGAAATGAATTGTTTAATTTGATATTTTTAAATTTTATGTTAATTAATTATTTAGGGTGTTCCTTGTGAGCTGAGGTGAGTGGGTGCAACCTAACATTACACGCACCTCAGGAGAGCGTGTTAAGCCCGTGCCAATGAACCTTCTTGTTCAAGACTTTGGGATTGATGTGTCTGTTCTTATTTTTTTGATAAGAACGTATGTATCTACCTCAAAGTCTTGAATTGTCTCGTTTGGACAGTCTATGAATGTTTGATCACACTTAGGTGGTCATTTACTATATGTGTTTATATGGTTTATTAAAAATTTTAGTTGCATCTTCTCACTCTTCTCTGGTATACCTTTATTGATTTAGTATTTTCTTAACCACATACTAGTAAGTGTTTAGAAAATTTTCTTAATCAATAACTATTTTTGGTATATATTGGGGAAGTGTGGGGAGATGATGCTAAAATTGTCAACAAATTATACAACGTATATAATAAGTGATGGTGCGATCAAATCTTCATGGATGGGTTAAAAAGTTATAATCTAAATAATACTCACTTCCTATGCAAATGGTCTGTGACGAACGATGTGAGGAAAGGGTCGGACATATTTTCAGGAGTAATGATTTCAAAGTTATTTGTGGGATAACATTTAGTATATGCAGGAAAATTGTTGACAATCGTTCATGGATGTATCATAGAATAGTTGACCGGGTGTGTCTGTTGAGTTTAAGCATGGAGTTGAGAGTTTCATTCAGTTTGCATTGGGGAATCTAAATGCAGTAGTAGACCGCGACAGTCACATTCAATGCCCTTGTTCAGATTGTAGAAACTTGAGATGGCGTTCACCATTGGATGTGCAGCATCATTTATACAAGAAAGGGTTTATGGAAGGTTATATAAATTGGACGTGTCATGGTAAGGATGTCTTGTCGGATGAGCCCGACAATATTACAAGCACTAGTGGATGCATGGATATGGTTGTAGATGCTACTAGTCTCAATTTTAATGTTCATGAGGAACATGCATATATGGTAGAAGCGCCGAATAAGACAGTTGAAAGATTTTATCAACTACTTAGGGATGTTGATGAGCCACTGTGGGATGGTTGTCAAAAGTACGCTCGGTTGTCTGCGGTCTCACAGTTGTTAAACTTAAAATCTGAATTTCACATCAGTGAGAATTATTTTGACCGTCTCTTCCTCCTCATCAAGAGTATGTTGTCTCGAGACAAGAAGTTGCCTGAAAATTTTTGCCGTACAAAGAAGATGGTCAATGAGCTAGGGCTTGAATATGTGAAAATAAATACATACATTAATCATTGTATGTTATATTACAAAGAGGATGTAGGTAAGAGATTATGTTCTATTTGTCATCATGATAGATTCAAACCTAAGGGAGGGGACAATTTAAAGTAAAAAGATGCACCTTAGAAGACATTACAATACTTCCCTCTTACGCTAGACTACAGCGGTTGTACATGTCCTCAAAGACAGCTCAGCATATGACATGGCACGTGAAAAGAGTATGCCGTGCTAATGATATATATAATCAGTCATCCTATTGATGGTGAGGTTTGGACTCACTTCAACTGTACTCATTCTGCTTTCACAAAGGAGTCATGTAATGTTAGGTTGGGTTTATGCACAGATGGTTTTAATCCATTTGGTGGTTCAGTGAAGTCTTACTCTTGTTGGCCAGTGTTCATGATACCATACAATCTTCTGCCGGACATATGCATGAAGCGAGAAAATCTATTTTTATCCTTAGTAATTCGTGGTCCAACAAGTCCAGAAAAAAAATTGAACATATATCTCAGACCCTTGATTGATGAATTAAAATTTTTATGGACTAATAGAGTTATTACTTATGATGCATCTAGGAAGTAAAATTTTACTATGAAGGCTGCACTGATGTGGACAATAAGTGATTTCCCTGTATATGGAATGTTATCTGGTTGGAGCACACATGGGAGTTTAGCATGTTCTTACTGTATGGAAGATACTAAATCATTTGTATTGAAACATGATGGGAAAGCATCCTGGTTTGATTGCCATCGGCGGTTTCTACCAAGTGACCATGATTTCCAGAAAAACACTGTTGAACCAGATGAAGCAGACTTACAACAGATGTCTGGTAGACATATGGCAGCACAAGTGTAAAATTTACCAGATGTAGTACAACTGTTCGGTAGCACACGGCAATTCCCTAGATTTGGAAAGGATCACAACTGGAATAAGAAAAGTATCTTCTGGAAATTACCTTATTGGTCAACTCTTCTTGTACGACACAATCTGGATGTCATGCATATCAAGAAGAATATTTTTGATAATGTGTTCAACACAATCATGGATATAAAAGGTAAAATAAAGGACAATGCCAAAGTGCGTATGTACTTAAAGATGCTTTGTAAATGTCCAGAACTGGAACTGCAGAACGTGCATGGAAAAGTTATGCAGCCTAAAGCAACTTACGTGATTAGGGATACATAGATCAAGAAAGTGTGCCAATGGTTGAAATAGTTGAGATTCCCATATGGATATGTGTCCAACATAGCCTGTTGTATGAATGTTAATGAGGAGCAAATATATGGACTGAAAAGTCATGACTGTCATGTGTTCATGGAGAGGCTAGTGCCCATTGCATTCCTGACTTGTTGCCAAAGCCTGTATGGGGAGCACTGACCAAGTTGAGTCAGTTTTTCAAGATTTTATGTGCATCAAAACTCAGACTTCAGGATGTATAAACTATCAAAGAGAATGTGGTCACGACCATTTGCAAACTAGACAAGATATTTCCTCTTGCATTCTTTGATTCAATGGAGCACCTGATTATCCATTTGCCATACGAGGCTATAGTTGGAGGGTCAGTACAATTTCAATGGATGTATCCATTTGAGAGGTATATTAGATTTTTTTTCTTTCAATTGCTACATGTGTATGATATGTATGTCATTGTCATCTGAACTGTTATTGTTGGTGCATGTATGAACTAAAAATGAAAGTTCGTAACAAGGCGAAGGTGGAGGGTTCGATTACTGAGACATAAATTATTGAAGAAACTTCAAACTTCTGATCTATGTACTTTGAGCCCGAGATTCAAACTCGTCATACTCGACCTCCATTTAATGATGATGGGAGAGTTATTGATTCATCCGATCGGCTCTCTATATTTAAGCATCCAGGACATGCGTTCGGACATTGTTTGACTCGCACTCTAGAAGATAGAGAGTTGTACGCCGTAGAGATATATATTCTTCTGAATTGTACTGAGATTGAACCCTATGTTGGGTAAGTCCTCAAGTCACATTTTCTTATGTACATAAGTTGTTTACCATTCTTCTTGCTATTTAAGGTAGTGTTGTATTCATATTGCATACAATTTGATTCAGAATTAGTCCAAAGATATTCAAGTATCCAGGACGTGGAGGTTAAAAAAGAACGAGAGAAGTATTTTGCCAGATGGCTGAGATATCGAGTATGTGTCGATCGTTGAATATATACGTTTCTATTTACTTCTCTTAAGGTAAATGTTAATATTTTACCTAGTCTGATCTACATATAGGTTGAACAAGGTCTTATTACTGATGAAAGAGTCCATGAGATAAGTTATGGCCCCTTGAAAGTTGCACGTGCCTATCCAAGATATATTGTGAATGGATACAGGTTTCACACGAGGTATTATGGATGAAATAAGTCTACAATGAACAACATGTCAACAGCATATGTGTTAATGGAAGTACATACAATGAAAATGAACTTAACTACTATGGTATTCTTCAGGAAGTCATAGAATTATAATATATGGGACAAGATAATCATGTATTCCTATTTAAGTGTCATTGGTTTGATCTTATTTCTGTTCAACATGACATAACATATGGGATTGTCGAAATCAAATATAGGTCTAAATTGAATACATATGAGTTGTTCATTTTGGCCGCACAAGCCTAGTAAGTGTATTATTCAAGTTATTCATCGTTCAGGAATAAAGATTGGTTGGTAGTTTATAGGGTTAAAGCGAGACTTTTTCTCAATTATGAGTTGAATCTAAGTGAAACTGTCTCAGAGGATGACAATGCCAAATATTTCCAATCAAACGAAGTAGGCGCTGTAGGTTCCACACATCTTCATTTGGACGAATCTGATGAGCCACTTTCGTTACATACGAGAAATAAAGTGGAAGAAGTCGATCCGACGGAGCTAAATATTGCTGTTATAGGGGAGGAGGAGTTCTCTGAGGAGGAAGAGTATGAATCTGATGAGGCTGAAGAGAATAACGAAGATGAGGCTAAGTTAGATATATCATCAGCATCAAAAGAGGAAATAGATAATATTTGATAATTTTGTAAGAAATTTTATAATTTTGTATAATTTTTAATGATAGTTGTAAATCTTATATAGTTGTGGATTAATAAGTATTAATTTTATTGTTATTAATAAAGAGATGGTTCGAGGAGGTCGTAGAGAGAGTGGGAGGAGACAGGACAGTGGGAGGGGCTCTACTCCCTCCTCTATGGCGTCTACTTCGGGCACATATATATCTATTCAAATATTTAGCTATATGTATGTATTAATTATATATTAGCTTAAAAGATTTATGTCTTACAGGCCTGAGTGTCAGCTCACCGGCTGGACATGGCACACCGTCACCAGCTGGACATGACACACCGCCACCAACGCAACTGACCGGTATGTCTATTTAAATGTTGTCTAATTATATCTTTTGCTTATGACATTTAATTCTTACAGGCCCGAGTGCCCTTGTACCATATGTGCATGGCACACCCCCACCACCTCCCAGTACAGGAATGTCTATTTAAATTTCTATCAAAATATTTATTAATTATATGTTTTGCTTATGACATTTAATTCTTACATGTCCGAGTGCCTTTGTACCAGCTGTGCAGGGCACACCCCCACCACCTCCCGGTACAGGTATGTCTATTTAAGTTTCTAGCAAAATATTTAATAATTCTATGTTTTGCCTATGACATTTAATTCTTACAGGTCTGAGTACCCTTATATGCAGGGCACACCCCCACCACCTCCCGGTACAGGTATGTCTATTTAAATTTCTAGCAAAATTTTTTTTAATTATATGTTTTGCTTATGACATTTAATTCTTACAGGTCCTAGTGCCCTTGTCGGTTCCTCCATCTAGCCGACAGAGGACGTCGGCAGTCGTCACGAGGGGGAGGGAGGCGGGGCCCATGATGGACATCTGCCATGTTAGATTTTTGGGTAAATTTATTGATTTATGAATTATATTCTTTATTTATCATTCAACTGTGTAATGCCAACCATTTTAACATTTGTAAATGTAATGATAAATTAGTACCTGTCGGAGCTGTCCGTTATGCTATAAGAATCGTTTGTGTGCACGTTCATGGGTCGGAAATGTCCTTCAAAGAATTTTTGATCATTGTTCGGGATTTATTGTTCGACATATTCACAGTTTGTAATTTAATCATTTAATTCATGTCTTTCCCAAACTCAAACATGCTCATTATACTAACCCATATAACTTAATTTCTTTATAGCGGACTTATCAGTTCACGAGTGGACAGGACGAGGCGAGAGCTCGTTCTACCTGGGAGGCTATTGTACAGACAAATTATAGGAAGATATTGCATCAGGCCCGAAAAAAGGCTCAGAGAAAAGCTGGTGGGAGCCAAGATCGATAGCTTTGGAAGGAGCACCGCCCTCTTTGGATGACGAGGGAGTATTGGGACATTATATGTGACAAATGGGCTAAGCCGAGATGGATAGAAAAGTTCCAAAAAGCATCAACAAATAGGGCGTCACAACCATACGCCAATGTGCATATGAGTGGGTCCGTGTCTTTCGCGACCCAGAAACAAAAATTGCTAAGTAATATTTCAATTTATCTTCTTATATTTTATTCATACATATGACATTTATTTTCTATGATTTGTAAAGCAGGAGGTGGAGCTCAATCGTGCTCCATCATTCCTGGAGGTGTTTGACAGAACACACAAAAAGAAGGGGACGGATTACTTTGTTAGTGAGAGAGCCCGCTCAGTAGCGCTAAGTTTACATACATATGCAAGTTTTTCTTTTCATTTAAATATGATTGATTCATATGAAATTTAGAAGCTTTTTACTTCAATTTGTAGGAAACATATACCAGACATATGACGGAGAAGTACAAGGAGGGGGGCACGCAACAGCCGGAGTTAGATCCGGTGACATGGGTGGCAGTAGTTGGCATACCGAAAAAAGGCCGTCTATATAGTTTTGGGCAGAGCTTGGAGAGTAACACGGTGATATCATCGTGTGCGAGTTCAGGCGCTGTCCCGACCAGTAGCAGTGCCTTCAGTACGTCCCCACCCAGCCCCAGTACTTCTCCAAACGATGTCAGAGACATCGTCCAAGTGGAGATGTCTGATTTCCAATGGCAGATGAGGACAGAAATGTTGAGCCAGGAGGCGCACATCACGTAGGCACTCGCTGGCCTTCTCTCCCAGGCGGGACTTTTCCCTCATGGAGCACCCTCGACCACGGCACAGCCCCCTCAGGTGAGTGTTTGTTATATTTTTATTTTTGCAGAATTTAGAGTTATAATATTGCTATTTAATTCAAAGAAACTACCATGAAAATGTATTAATATCCAACCATTCTTTCCAGGTCATAATTAGTTAACACCCCCTACATCTGAATATCGAACCGTTCTTTCCATGTTGAGCTGATCTTTGTCTGCCATATTTGGCCCCGTGACCTCTAACATTACTCTAAAATACCCAAATCCCATCCTCTCTTGCCCTGTGATGGCCCTAGCTGGATTGCTTGTCCATTTGGGTTGATGCCTTCACCAGTGGAATATTTTTCTTCACCCAATCAGAGGCACTCACGTAAACTAGCTCCATACAAGGCTCGTGTGTGAGTTGTCCTAAAAGCCAGATCCAAATAGAGACTAATTGATAGTTGAGGAAGACTTTAGTGGGTGGATTCATTTGTAAAACACATATAAAATCAATTAATAGACATGAATTTAGATTCAAAGTAATAAGACCCTCTTTGATATAGGAATAAATCAGGTTAAGATAGTTTATATGAGATAGAATGAGTAATTTTTGTTTGACCGATGAAATCCGATTTGGATATCCAGTTTGGACTCGACGTTAAAATTACTCAATTCAGAACTAAGTTAGTTTTCAAAACTAACTTACTTTAAAATAATTCAGATAACTAGGGTTCGGGGGTCCAAAATCTAAAATATCGACTTGATCGGCATGCCGATCATTCACCTGGGTCGTGATAGTGACTTAGGAGAGCTGATGGAATCTAAATCGGATACCCGGTTTGGGCTCGACGTTAAAATTACTGAATTCAGAACTAAGTTAATTTTCAAAACTAACTTAGTTTAAAACAATTCAGATAACTTGGGTTCGGGAGTCCAAAATTTAAGATACTGATCTGATCGGCGTGCCGTTCATTCCAACATGACCTAGCTGGTGAGAGTGACTTAGGAGAGCTGAGGAATCCAATTTGGATATCCGATTTGGGCTCGACATTAAAATTACTTACATAACTAAGTTTACAAAACTAACTTAGTTTAAAATAATTCAAATAACTAGAGTTCGAGGGTCCAAAATCTAAAATACATGCTTGATCGGTGTGTCGATCATTCCAACGCGACCTGGGTGGTGAGAGTGACTTGGGAGAGCTGACGGAATCTAAATCGGATATCTGATTTGGCCTCAGCGTTAAAATTACTCAGTGCAAAACTAAGTTAGTTTTCAAAACTAACTTAGTTTAAAATAATTCATATAACTTGGGTTCGAGAGTCCAAAATCTAAAATACTGCTCAGATCAGTGTGCCGATCGTTCCAACACTACTTGGATGGTGAGAGTGACTTGCGAGAGCTGACGAAATCTAAATCGGACACTTGATTTGAGCTCGACGCTCAAAAGAGCATTCTCTAAATGCACTTAGTTTAAAATTAAATAAGTTAGGTTTAGGGTAGGTCCAAAATCCAAATTACTAGTCTAATCAGTGTGCTGATCATTCCAACGTGACCTAGGTGGTGAGAGTGACTTGTGAGAGTTGACGGAATCCAAATCGGATATCCGGTGTAGGCTCGACACTCAAAAGAGCATTCTCTAAATGCACTTAGTTTAAAATTAAAGAAATTGAGTTTTGGGGGTTCAAAATCTAAAATACCGGTCTGATCGGCGTGCCAATCATTCCAACACGGCCTGAGTGTTGAGAGTGACTTGTGAGAGCTGATGGAATTCAAATCGGACACTGGTTTGGGCACGACGCTCAAAACAGCATTCTCTAAATGTACTTAGTTTAAAATTAAAGAAATTAGGTTCGGGGGTCCAAAATCTAAAATACTGATCTAATCGGCATGCTGATCATTCCAACGCGACATGGGTGGTGAGAGTGAGTTGTGAGAGCTCATGGAATCCTCTTCAGATACCCAGTTTATAGCGACCCAAGATCCGGATACCGGGAAAGAAACCCGATACCATTTGAATCCTGGCCCGTTGCCCACGAGCCGGGACTCGGAAGGGCTAAAAAGGAGTGTGGAGGTACAACGAAATAGGAAATAAAGCAGGACAATTCAACAATTAATAGAAATAAATAAACAACTACAATAGAGTCCAGTCTAACAGAAAGTACAGTCTAACGTAGGAGAACGTACCCAACGCCAAGTGAACACTCGGCCCGGTAATCTGGCAACTAAGAACCTCCATACAGCACCCTCGAACCTTGAGGAAGAATCGCCGCACTTGAAACGCAGGGGTGAGCCTCCTGTCACTGGCTCAGTAGGGGTCCCGCGGAACCCCAACCGTAAACAACGGCAATAACAGAAAGCAGCAACAACAAGAACAACAGTAACAGCAGGAACAGTAAACTGGTGGCCGGTAAAAACTCGGTGCTACAACTACTCCTACTGTACACGGAACACTCCCCGATCACACAGTCGGGGGACCACCGACCTACCTAACACTACAGCTACCGAGGGAAAGCACATGGCAACTCTGCTGTAAAGGCCTGTCACAAAGACGGGGCCTAACCCGGACCACCTGGTCCACGGGTACCGTCACGACCTCGCTGTCGTGAACCCGACCCAGCCAAGGGGTGAAGCCTTGGTAATCCAACCGAGCGTCCCTGGAGACATCCTCAAAAAACACATAGAAACGGTCCGGGAAACCACGCCTCGTGGTCAGAAAATGGACTCTATGGTCACAGAAACTCGCGTCCAGTGACTGGGGCACCTGCCCACCAGAAGTAAGGCAGGATGCGTCCACAGACGTCTTACACCGCACCTCAGGTGTCTCTCTATGACACCCCAGGCGGAGACAGAGACTCAGCAGTAACTAGTATCACGAACAAGAACTAGCTGGGGTCGCGCTCGTCAGCGCGGGTCCGACAGCCTCCAACCACGTGTGCACACACAGACCATGCGCCCTAGGTCCGACCCTCTAGCTGGTTCTTCCCCTGAAGCCCAGACTCAGGCTGCGCACGGGGGCCCTATGGTAACCAGCCTAAAAATCGTCTCTCTCGAGGGTAGCTCTCCACCTACCCCCTAGGTGGGTCAGCACACGCATGCCCAGGCAAGCTACTGTAGCTCTCCACCTAACTCCAAGTGGGTTGGCACAAGCGTGCCCAGGAAGCTACGACCAACGGGGGTCACCACAGAAACGACTCTCGGTGGAAACCACTGGAACACAGACAGGCTACTTGTAGACACGCCATTCTTGACGTCTCCTGAGAAAGTCTCATATTACTATACGACGCCCCGCGACGGCTTACGCATTTCAAATCACTTGAGTACTTCCTTTTCTTGGGTCTTCTTCTGCCTTTTTCGGCATCCGTAATCGTCTCGTCACGGCATTCGGACGGCATCAACACCAGTCGAACGCATCAGGAGGTTCCGGAACCAAGAAGAATGTCTGCCGGGCGGCCGCTGACTAGGACCCGGGTGGGTCTTAATGGGGGCGTCCAGGCCCCTGGACGCCCCCATCTTTTTAATTTATTTTATTATTTTCTCAGGGCCCAAAACCAAATAAAAAATATATATATTAATGGAGGCGTCCAGGCCCCTGGACGCCTCCATAAAAACAAAAATAAAAAATATGTGTAAAATGCCAGTTGGCATAAAAAATAAAAAAATAAATAAATATATATATATTAATGGAGGCGTCTAGGCCCCTGGACGCCTCCATAAAAAATAAATATAAAAAAATCAAAATGCCAGCCCTAGCATAAAAGACAAAATAAAAATAAAAATAATATATTTTGGAGGCGTCCAGGCCCCTGGACGCCTCCATCAACTCTCTCACGGGCGCCGGCCACCGAACGACGGTTTGTCGTGTGTGAAAAAAGCCAAATTATAGAGACGTCCAGCCACCTGGACGCGCCCATTTCTGAATCACGAGGCGCCGCTCACAAAACCACGCGTTGTGCCAAACCGCGTGCGGCCGTCGTCGGTTTTCGGTGGACCTGTTTGAGGCGTCCGGGGCCCTGGACGCCTCCACAAAAGTATTCCAAAAAAATATATAAAAATAGAATAAAATATTAGTTCGGCCCTGATGGAGGTGTCCAGGGTCCTGGACGCCTCCACCCTCCGGAGCTCTATAAATAGAGGCCCACCCCCTCAGTTCTGGAGGAGCTTCGAAGTGATCCGATAGGCTGCCGGAGCCCAGAGGCTACGGAGTCATTTTCTAACCCGTGGGTTCTTTTGTAGGTGGAGGTTCTGCCGGCTTCTCGGGTGCTCACGCTCGCGAGAGGAAGGTCGTCTTCATCCACCGCGCTTCCACGTCGTCCCCACGCTGCCGGAGCTCCGCCGGATTTCACCATCGGCACATCCAATAAGCCAATTCTTTCCTTTTCTTCGTAGTTCTTTTGCATTCATCATCTTGCATCCCCTATCCCCCTTCATAAGGGCGCCTTTTCTTATACACTTCTTACATCCATCATCTCATTTTCCTCCTACTCGAGTCCGAGAGGGGTTTAAAAGATAACACCAACCAGGTGTGTGTCTTGCCATCATTTCATTATTTTTATCGCAAGGATTTGAATACTACACCTCCATCTTTCTAATCCACTTGTCATTTGTTTGTCGTTGTTTTGCAAGGGTAGCCGAGGAAAGCCCTCTCCGTCGGCCGGCCGGAGGGAGAGGAAGAAGCAACCCGCCATCTCCCGCTCTTGAGGTAGGCGCGATCACTTTCTTATTTTGGGGTCTTTCGGCCCCTGGCGATCACATCTTGTTTTCGAGGCCGCGGCGAGTCACTTCCCCAATGGCCGTTTAAATTTCCGTTCTTATATTCTCTTTATATTCTGTTATATTCTGCTCATATTCTCGAGGCCGCGGCGAGTCACTTCCCCAATGGCCGTTTAAATTCACGTCTATACGTTATATTCTTATCTGTTTATGTTCTCGAGGCCGCGGCGAGTCACTTCCCCAATGGCCGTTTAAATTCCCGCTCTTTGTATTCTCTTTATATTCTGTCATCTTATTATCTGCTCATATTCTCGAGGCCGCGGCGAGTCACTTCCCCAATGGCCGTTTCAATTCTTGTTATTTAATTTCTGCACCATTCCCGTCCCCCCGAGGCCGCGGCGAGTCACTTCCCGCTATGGCCGTTTAACCCCCATATCTTGCTATATCACACTTGTCCCGCTCGCCCCGCCGGAGCAATCTCCCGTGGTGGCCCTTCTCTCTCTTCTCTTATTTCTGTGTTGCAGCAAACAAACACCAAAAAAAGAGGAGCCCGCGCGCTCCGCGTCTTCTCCGCTCTTCCCCGAACCGCGTGACGTCGCTCACAGATTGGCGATCACGGTGGGACGTCTACTGCTTCCTTTCGGCTACCCTTGCAAGTTCGGCACCACCCGTGCCTCTCCACCTTCGCGCCCGCGCGCGCCCCCGTTGTGCTCACGGCAGCACCGTCAGTTTTGATTGGTTCTTTGTTTATTATATGTCTGTTATTTCTGTTGTTTTCCCACTCCATATCTCTGTCAGCATTTCATTGCATGCATCCATCCCTCTTTTCTATCCTTTTTTCATTTTTTTGAGGATCACCCTTTCCCGGTGAAGGAAGGACTCTCCGTTTGGGAATTCCTCTCAACGGACTAGAATCTCCTACACTGGGACCTCCGTAAGTCCCCGACATCGAAGAATCTCCTCTTCGTTCACTGGGCTGGTTGTACCATTGAAGTTCCCCGGAGTTAGTCATTTCATTCGTGGTGAGACGAGAGACCCTAGCTGACACGGCGGTGAAACAAAAATAAACTAGGGTCCCCATTTTGTGTGAACTTCGGATCTCGCTAAAAATACAAAAAAATCATCAAAATCAAAACACAAAAAAAGGCGTAAAGGCATCCACTTGTTTGATAATCTCTGCTACATGCTTGCTAGTGTATGTTTTTGCGTTCTGGGAAAACTGTGAGCATGTCTCACGAGTCTTTTGAGGAGAACCACCCTAGCCGTGGTTTGTCAGCCGACCCGCGAGTCTATGCTATGGACTCGGGTCCTTCTCATGAGCCCTCGCATGAGGTGCAGGTTATTGCCGGGGACACGTCCCCACCACAGGATATCTCTTCCTTACTGGGCGTCCTCGCCAACACGGAGCTTACCTCTGAACAGCTCCGGGCCTTCCAGGCCATTCTAAAGGGGAAATCTGTTTCCCCCACGCCCCAGGAATCAACTCCGGCCATCGCACCTCTCCAAGAGTCCGTGCAGGCCATTCCATCTCCTTCGTTGGCACAAGCCATCCAGTCTCCCTCGCTTCAAGGACAAGCGAGCCAACAACCACCCTCATTCCAGTTCCCGTCACAATCTCAAACTCCCGTTGTTCCCCACACACCGCTTCAGCCAGGGCCAACTGTCGGCGGTCCGACAGCTCCCTCTCATTCGGGTTCCCCCCTCAAGTCTCCGGGAGACAGTTTCTCCCCCAGTGGCAAGTGCCACCTTCACCTCCAGAGGAGCTCGCCCAATCGCTCCTCAATAGGTTCAATCGCATGGACGAGCAGTTTCAAAATCTGAGAAGGATGGTGGACGTGAAAGCCACCCCGGAGGTTGCTTTGCCAATCCTTCCCGTCATTCATCTTCCTCCCTCCGAAATGCCCACGTACCGCAGATACAATGGTACCGGCAACCCCTTCATTCACCTCAAGGATTTCATGTATGAATCCTCCTATTGGCAAAACGATCAGAGGTCCCTGGCATACCTCTTTCGGAGATCATTGGATGGTCCTGCGCTTGAGTGGTTCTATTCTCTGGAGCCCCGCGAGGCCGAGAATTTTGAAATAGTCCAGAGAAGGTTCTTGCAGAAATATAGGGATAGGGTCGGTCCCTCACTCTCCATTACCGACCTAGTGGCCGAAAAGATGAAACCCGACGAGGATTTTGTCCGATATGCTGATAGATGGAGGTCTCTGGCGGAAAGAATAAGGGATACCCTCTCCGAGCCCGAACAAGTGAAGATGATTGTGTCTAATGCAACCCCACAGTTCAGACATGTCCTGGCCATGAATAAACTTACTACAATGGAGGAACTCTATGAAAGGGCCCGGTACATCCAAACCCAGCTAAAAGACTCCCCCATCATGAACATGTTTGAGTCGCCGAAGCCCAAAGTGGTCAGAAAGACAGGCGCTGGTGTCCCGGGCGGAGCCACAGAAGGGGTCGTGACAAATGAGCAAGTCAGTGCGGTCAACAATGCCAACTATGCAGTCAACCCAAGGCCTCCACAAATGCCCCGACTTCCCCTTCAACCAGGTCCTTTCCCTCTTCGTCCTCCACCCCAAAATAATCCACCCCAGGATAATATGCCTCCATTACGCCAACCCCAGCAACAACAACCACAACCTCAGCAACAACAACCACCACTTCAGTACAACCAAGTTCCACCCCCGGGGAACTATGGTCCCCAACAGCAACAAAGGAGGCCGCTCGGTCCCAAGAGAGCCTACTATCCACCATTGCCGGAAACCTTAGCAGACATTTTTAATGCCCTCATGGCATCAAACCAACTCGCCCTACCCAGAGAAAGGCCCGCGTGGCCCCCCAATGTTGATACCTCCAAATACTGCGTCTACCACAGGCAGCCGGGACACACAGTAGATTACTGCTTCCATTTCAAAGATTACATCCATGATATGAATGATGAACATCAAATAGATTGGGATGAGATGAGACGATACGTCGCGGCTCTCAAGGCTAGGAGACCTCCTCATAGGCCACAGCAGCAGTTACAACAGCAACAGCAACAGCAACCACAACAACAACAGCAGGCTCAGCAGGCCCCACAACAACAGCCCGACATGGGCATAATCCAGAATCCATTACCGGAGCACCAACAGCCCAATCATCAGGTTAACCCCATCTCCTCCTTCCCGGAAGTCGGGAGAGAGCAGGTGTGGCACCAGAAAGTACCTCCATTCTTTCTACCTCCAACCCTATCGTCATGCAACCCCCTCACCTTGCCCGGGTAGCACCTCTCTCTCATCAACCCGCGTCAGTATCACCATCACCATTTCCACTACCATTACGCCCTCTCATCCGCACCCCGACCTCCTATCAACCGACACTCTCCACTACGCCTTCACACCCTCTCATCTTCTCTCACTCCCCCACTTTACCATCCACCTCTACCACATTTACCCCTACGCCTTCTAAACCCCTTATCATCCGTCAACCATACATAACCCCGTCTTTCTCCACCGTATCACCACTAATGCCTTCAAAACCACTCATTAACCATCACCCACCTCAAAATCATTGCCCACTTCAAGCCCTACCCACTCCTACTTCGTCTCCACCGCCACCTTCTAGACCCCTTATCCTTCATAATCCGCGCAATATCCCCTCTACCTCCACCATGCCGCCACCTAACAAACCCCTCATCAGAATCCCTGCTCCCGTCATCACCCCTGCTTCATCAACCATTCCTCCACTACTACCCCTCAAACCCCTGTTAAAACCCACTGCTACCCCCACAGAGGTACAAAAGCCGCAGGCAATGGTGCTCCGGAGTGGAAGGATTTTCCACAGGGTTTTCCCCCACAACAGTCAGAATCCCGAGCAATCTCAGCCAGAGAAGGATGATGCAGAACAACCAGAAAGAGCTATCCCTGGAACACAGTATGATCTATTGAAACACTTGGACAAGACACCTGCCCGGATCTCCATCCTAGAGCTACTTCAAAGATCCACATCCCACCAGGCGGCCTTGATGGAATATCTTCAAAAGGTCATGGTTAATGAAGACCTCCCCGTGGAGAAGATTTCGACCGTCCTGACCCCAACAGACACACAACCAGCCATCATGTTTCACAACTACGAGCTCGCTCCCAAGGAAGCTCGGAAATATGCATTGTGCATTTCAATAAAAATTAATGGGGTATCCATAAACCCGTGTCTTGTGGACACGGGTGCATCCATAAATGTGATCTCCATGAGCACTCTTCAGTTGTGTGGGGTCAACGAGGAACAAATAAGACCTTCCTCGATCACGGTCACGGCTTATGACAATAGCAAAAGGCCGCCGCAGGGGATGATTATTCTGAAGGCAGAACTAGGCCCCATGTCAATTCCCACGGAATTCCATGTCCTCGACATGGACCCCACATTCAAGGCTATACTGGGTCGCCCTTACATCGAAGCCATGGACGCTGTGCCTTCCACCAACCATCAGTGCCTGAAGTTTCCTTACAATGGGAGAATTATTAAAGTGGTCAGTACACCTGTCCTTCACACAGTGGATGCTATCAACACCTCTCTGCCTTCTGTTTGGCCGTCTCATCGGCCCATATTGTCACTGCTGGACGTACGTGATCCATCTCATGTTCCACTAGCACCAAAGGAGCCGGTCAGGGCAACCACAACATCATGTCTCCCTTTTCACTCCAAAGGTTGGGAGATTATGAGGAACATCGGCTATCAACAAGGAAAAGGTCTGGGCGCACAGTTACAGGGTATGCTCAAACCGCCAAAGGAAATTAGGCCGAACCGCAGGTTTGGCCTAGGCTTCAAAGGACCGTTCAAGGCAGATTGGAAGCCCCTCACGTGGACTCTATCAAACCACTTCAACAGAGGGCCCGTTGTTCAGATGGGAGATCACCCACGAGAAGCATATGGGGGATCACATGCTGTATATTTGGCTGAAAAATGTCCGAGGATCACCAAAAGAGGCAAGATCAAAGATCCGGAATGCGAGTGGGACAAATGGTTCGACATACGGGACATTTCCGTTGCACTGGAAAGGATGTTCTCGTCTCCGCAGCTTGAAGGACCACCATTGATCTCCGAAATACCAGAGAATATTACCACTCTTGCCAAGGTTCCAAACTATCCTCGTCCTCGCCAGAAGGACCCTGTCATCGACGGATCTTCATCCGTCCTCAACATTGCCGTCGACGGCTCATTAGCCGCCATCTTCTCCATCCACTCGTCTCAGCCTTTGCTGATATCTTCTTCCTGGGCCAGACAATTGTCTGATGATCTTCCCAGGTCCCCTTCTTTGCTTACATACCTACGCGGGCTTTTCAACCCGCGCCAGGTCTTCAACCATGATCTGCTCTATGAGCCTCACAATCCTCTAGCCATAACCACTTTCCTCTCTCCTCAATCTCTTTTCACTGCTTTGTCATTAAAAATGAAAACGAAAAAAAAACGTCAATTTTCAAACTCCCCAACAACACATCTTCGTTGAGGAAACCTCCTACATCTCCCACGGGTGCGTACCGCCTTGCGGACCACCCGTCCAAGGTCCGATGAGCGACCTTTTCTACCCCTCCTCTGAGGGGTCTTCTCCTGTACATTCTACACCATCCTCTTCGTCTTCCTCTTCTTCTGTAAATATTGTCAGTCAATCTAGGAATGATAGGCCAAGGGTAGTACCTAGGAAGAAATCCAAGGGTAGGCAGATCCCTCGTCGATTCCTTCTGGATTTGGCCGCCAGGTGTCAGGCCCTTCTTGCCATCCCCCAGTTGTTAGAAAATCCCATCCAGCTACCCGAAATAGAATGCGAGGGCGACTGTGCATCTGATGAAGGGTATGGAGTCTACGAGATCACGGATGAAGAATGCCCCACTGAAGATGAGGGTGAAGAATATGAGGATGCGGCGGGCGCATACGCTAGTGGAATGAGGAGATTCGACGAGCCGTCAACCGCCGTAGAAGAATCCACCAAAGAAGTCAACTTGGGAACTGAGGAAGACCCTAGGATCATCCTCATAAGTGACAACCTACCACCCTCTGAAGAAGAGGCATTAATTGAGGTTCTCAAGGAATATAAGGACACGTTTGCATGGAGCTACGAGGATATGCCGGGTCTGGATTCAACCTTGGTCGAACACCGTTTAACCCTAAAATCAGGGTCCATCTCGGTAAAACAAAGGTTAAGGCGTTTCCACCCTCAGATGGCTTTGAAAATGAAAGAAGATGTCGATAAGCTCCACAAAGTCAGGTTCATTAGAGTCGTTCTTTATCCTCAATGGGTGGCGAACATTGTCCCGGTCATGAAGAAAGATGGGAAAGTCAGGATTTGCATCGACTTCCGGGACCTTAACCGCGCGTGTCCAAAGGATGATTTTCCTTACCTCACATTGATGTGCTGATTGATAACACGGCAGGCTACGAAACCCTCTCTTTCATGGATGGATTTTCAGGATACAATCAAATTCGTTTGGCAGAAGAGGATCAGGAAAAGACGTCATTCACTACCCCTTGGGGAACATATTGTTACGTGGTCATGCCGTTCGGATTAAAGAATGCTGGAGCTACTTACCAAAGAGCGATGATGGCCATATTTCATGACATGATGCACATATATCTGGAAGTGTATGTGGATGACTTATTGGTGAAATCAAGGACCAGGATGGAACATCCAGAAGTTTTGGCTAAGGTCTTGCAAAGGTCAAGAGAGTTCCAATTGAAAATGAACCCGAAGAAGTGTGTGTTTGGTGTGTCGTCAGGTAAATTGCTGGGGTTCATCGTGAGTAAAAGAGGGATCGAGATAGATCCGACAAAGCCAAGGCTATCAGGGATATGCCGCCTCCCAAGAATTTGAGGGAAGTCCGAGGTTTAATCGGGAGGTTACAGTTTATTCGTCGGTTTGTGTCCCAACATTCACAAAGGTGTAGACCTCTCTACGAGTTGACCAAGCCAGGAGTAGAATTCCACTGGAATTCTAAATGTCAGAAAGCTTTTGAAGGGTTAAAGGAATATCTGGCTAGTCCACCCGTTCTCATTCCACCCAAACCGGAAAAACCTCTGATCCTTTACGTCTCAGTCTTGGATGACTCCGTGGGAGCCGTCCTCGCACAAGCTGATGAAGAAGGCAAGGAACGGGTAACCTATTACTTGTCCAAACTTCTCAATCCCTGTGAGCAGAAGTACACCGGCATGGAGAAAACCTGTGCTGCCCTCGTTTGGGTAGTGCAGAAATTGAAGCACTACTTCTTGGCTCACGAGGTCCACTTGATTGCTCGAATGAATCCTATCAAATTCCTTCTGGAGAAAGCCGTCCTTACGGATAGGCTAGCACGCTGGCAAAGTTTTCTCTCTCAGTTCGACATCACCTACATCCAGCAAAAGGTGATTAAAGGCTATGCCATAGCCGAGCATCTCGCTCACCATCCTCTTCCCAAGTTCGATCCCGTCCAATCAGAGTTTCCAGATGAGGAACTAATGTCCATCAACCAATCAGATGAGCCAATGTGGACGCTATATTTTGATGGAGCTCTGAATTCTCAAGGGAGAGGAATCGGCATCGCCCTCCTGTCGCCTGAAGGCCTCACATTCCCATTGGCATACCAGCTCAAATTTCCAGTCACCAACAATATAGCCGAATATGAAGCTCTTCTAGCTGGCCTAGAACTCGCTCATTCTTTTCGTATCACTGAGTTGCGAGTCGTAGGTGATAGTCAACTCATCCTTCGCCAGGTGCTCACTAAATATCGCACTCGCGATCCCAAACTCAAGCCATACCAAGAACTCACTGCTGCCTTTGCCAAACTGTTCGCCAAACTGATCTTTGTTCATGTCCCTCGTCATCAGAATATTCTCGCCGATGCCCTCGCCTCGTTGGCATCATCCATAAGGTTCCCTCTAGGAAGATGGTTTAAGTCCATTTCCATCTACAAACTTCACGCCCCTGCAATCGATGATGCTTCCTACGTAAATATCAAAGACAGGATAGCAAGGAAGATCCTGCAGGAAGATATCCTTGAGAAGAGGGAAATCATGTTGGCAGAGGCCGAAGAAGAACTGGCTGATGAAGAGAAACCATGGTTCTATGAAATTGTCAAATACTGCCAAGATCAGTCTTATCCTGAAGGGGCCACCACAGAGGACAAGAAAGCCATAAGAAGGGTGGCTCAGAAATATACTTTGGTTGGAGGTCTACTCTATAGGAGGAGCCTTACTGGTATTCTGTTAAGATGTCTTGGTGACGATGAGGTTTGGAAATGTGTAGAAGAGACGCACTCGGGTGTGTGCGGTGGCCACGTGAATAGTCAGATGCTCGCCAAAAAGATCATTCGGCAAGGTTTTTACTGGCCCACTATGGAAGAGATTGTGCTGTCTATGTCCGTAGGTGTGTCAAGTGTCAACTTCACGCCGATAAAATCCATTCACCATCTTCCTCACTTACCCAATATCCTCCCCGTGGCCTTTCTCCATGTGGGCATTCGACATCATTGGTCCCCTAGGTGATCCCAATTCCCTCACCAAGTAGAAATCTTTCATCCTTACTGCGACGGAATACTTCACCAAATGGGCCGAAGCCGAAGCTTACGCGGAAATCAAGGCGTCAACGGTCTGCAAATTCGTCATAAAGAACATCCTCGCCAGATTCGGCGTCTCAAGCATGATCGTCACCGACAATGGGCCACAGTTCATTTCTCAGGACCTACAGGACCTCTGCAAAAGGTACGCAATTGCATTACATCATTCATCGCCTTATTACCCACAAGGTAACGGCCAAGCGGAGGCCACCAATAAAACATTGCTCAAAATCATCAAAAAAACCTGCGAGTCTAGTAAGTTTTCAGACTGGCCAGAAAAGCTTATCGAAGCTCTATGGGCCTATCGCACTTCAATCCGTACCCCCACCGGGCAGACTCCATTTACCCTTACTTATGGTATGGAAGCGGTAGTCCCGTACGAGACTCTGATCCCTTCTCTCAGGGTACAATTGGACGAGGAATTTCCCTCGACGATCGTCGTAATTCACTCCTCGCCCAGTTGGAACTCTTGGATGAGAAACAACTGGCCGCTGCCGAACACGCGCATGTGTATCAAAGTAGACTCGCTCGCTTTTACCAAAAGAAAGTCGTTGAGAGAAAATTCAAAGTCGGTGAGATGGTCGTAAAAAGAATTTTTGTCAAACCTGGAGGTCCGCGTTCTAAGCTCCAACCCAATTGGGAAGGACCATTTGTAATTCAAGCCGTGTACCCTGGCAACGCCTACAAGCTAGTCAACGCGAAGGGACCGAGTTATCCCACCCTTGGAATGGGCTTTATCTTAAGAAATACTACCCTTAGCAAACAAACAAACAAAAAAAATGATGAAAAGATAAAAACATCAAAAACAAAGGAATATTGAAAACCACTAAAAATATGGAAAATTTAAAATGCCGATGCCCGGCAGTCACCATATAGTTAAGTCCCTGCATTTAACCTTCATGTTAGGATAGGGCCCATTAAGGCTTGGTAGGCACCTGGTCTTGGTCTGCCAGAACCGTGGAGATCCCTGTCTGGCCACGTCGGCCTATGCTCGCTCGAAGGAAGCCAACATGTGCTCACTTATGTATTTTATTCAAAAAAAAGGTCGGTAGCATCACCTACGGTGGAGCGTCACCTCGAAGATCTCCGGAAGCTGTAATCTTTATTCTTTTCTCTTCGACCAAATGAGACAGTCGGTGCCCTTAAAACGCTGAGCATGAGAAACCGAAACTCAAACCCCAAAGGCAAGAGTAGGATCCATTTCCTCGAGCATCGATCAGAGCACGAGAAGAGGGCAGTGTCCCCGCAGGCATACGAAAAGGGAGCCCACAAACGTCAAACGACTTTATCTCCCTCACAAAAAGAAATACAAAATCAAAATCAAGAGAAAAGCCTGGTCGTGACCGTGCCTGTTACGATAAACGGAACCCCTCAAAGCAAAAGTCTGAATCCACAAAGGGGGCCGTGGAATGTAAATGCTCGAGATTTGGTCCGAAGTTGTCCGAAAGGAAAGAGTTGATGGGCCCTTATTCGCTCGCCGGGTTAACGGCTTTGCCGATCCTCTCAGGAGGTTTATCCCCTACGCTCTTCCTTCTTCCTCTAAAGATGAAGGTTCGATGGAGTTTCTGAAGGATGAAAACTGCCTAGGGTCTGCGACCTTATTTTAATATACACATTTGGTTGCCTACTTTGAAAAGCAAAAGCTATCGCTGCGAAGGAGTCTCTGTGTTTCTGGCTGGTCAAGACCCATGTTTACCACCTTGATGTCTTCTTGTTTAACCTCGGGCTTAGGCCAATGCAAGCGCGTCACCTATGGGTACGACGGCGTCTGATTCTGGGTCAGCGTCGCGCGGTTGGTCGTTAGGGTTCCAGTGTGTTCCATCATATACCATCTAGAGTTGTGAGGAAATAGACCCGGGTCGGGCAAATCTTTTACCTCAAACACCTTTTGGGTGAATCCCTGTGGTCGGAAGCGACTGGGAGCCTAAGCATGGCCTGACGGTATTATCATCAGGGTAAGTCTTAGCCGGCGGGATCATCATTCGAGGGGTCTAGAGGCCCAAATCAACCTAGATGTGCACTTAGGATACCTGGGAGGTTAGTAAGAAACCCCTGTTCTCACGAAGGTTAGGTGCCATTTGGGTGCTTGCCGGGCGTTAGCAATAAAAAAAATTGAGATGATAAAACAACAAAAAATGGAAAAGAGAAAATGTACATATTTGCAAGCAAAAAAATCTTTTTTATAAAATAAAAAAAATGCCAAATATAAAAAAAGAAAACAAATTAATTTTACATGATTATATTTGCGTGCAGCATCTCACTTTAATACCGCTTGCATTCGTGTGCTTGCCTGTCGCATTTATCATCACCACTTCTTTCCCTTGCCTTCGTTAAAATAAAGGCTTGGCCCCTTGACCAGTTATCAAGGACAGTCACAGTGACCATTTGCTTATTGAGCAAGGGGCCAAGTCAGAACAGAAATTTGATTTGTTTGTTTCAGTGATGTGTGCAGGGATTCAGGCAACAGAAGCAAAGGTGAAAACCAAACAAACCAAACCTTGTGTTTTATTCCAAAAACCAAAAAAATTACATCAAGTTCCGCCCTCTCTCTCTGCATTACTCATCCCACTACTCTCCGGGCAAAACACTCTCAAAGGTGCTACCCAACTACGAAAAGTGGTACTCCTACCGCTCTGTACTCCTCTTCCTATTCCCGCATCCCGGCGTTGATCTACGGAAGCAGCAGAGAAGCTACCAACACGAAAGCCACGCTCTCGTGCTCTTCGGTAGCGCTCCTCACCATCTCTCAGCCACTGTTCAGCAAGACCAAGGCTGATTCGGAGTTCGAATAGTTGGGCCTCCATGGCCCTTCGTTCCTCCCTTTCAGTCAATCTGTTGGCTCTTTCTCTCTCTGCGTCTCTTTCTCTCTCTGCACGTTCTCTCTCGCGGTCTTCCCTCTCCAACTGGAGAGTGATCCTCAGTTCTACGGCATCCCTAGAGGAGTCTTCATCAGAATGACGCCGCAGTTCCCTCTCCAGTTCTGCTATCCTAGCCTCCTTCTGCGCAGCTTGGCCAAGTGCTTCTTCCGTCTCTTTTTCCTGCCGAGTGTACCATCTCAGATACGCGATAAGGCGTAAACAAAGAGAACTCAACACTGAAACTTTTACCTGTATACGGAGCATCCCTTCTGCCTCCGCAGCACGCTGCGTAGCGTGAACAAGTTGCTCATGAAGCAAGTCAAGTTCTGAGTTGGGAATCCACAAGCTGGAAGAGGCACCACCTACTCCCATCGCTGCGGAAGCCGCGCCAATCTGGGCATGCTACGACCGCGTGAATTAGCAGCCAACATCTGGAATCTGGGGTTTTAATTAGACACGTACTGTACACCTACCAAGGCACTCGTAGCTCCGCGGGCATCGCCCAACTGTTGTTCCATCTCTGCCAAGCAAGTTCGTAAATTCGCTATCATGGCATCCCGAACATCATGCAGCCTTACGAGTCAGCATTTTCACCAAAAAACCAAGAAAAGGAGAAAGAAGAAAAGTGAAAAGGGGAAACCTACCTCCACAAGTCCTCGGGGTTGGAGCCGCTCTGCGTACTTTGTCCTATATAGACGCAAGTAGTCCTCGCTATCCCGTGCCTGTGATTCTACAATCGTGCCACCCCGTTGCCAGTCTTCATACTGTTCAGGGAACCGCACGCGCCAGTCAATGCAGGTCACCGGTCCTCGCGTCTTTCTCCCGACATGAGGTGGCGCAGCTGAATCCACCCATTCTTGAGCCAGTCCTAAAGTCCTCATAACTAATCGTAGCCGAAGCGGCTCGATTTCATTCAGGCAGTGCATCCACAGTTCCCGTCCAAACCGGGCACGACTTGCTAGAACCCACGGCTGGTCGGCATCGACCATGTCTGAGTAGGGCCTCCAGTTTACCATCGCTGCAGGGAACTCCTGTAGCTCCCGCCTTAGCACCATCAGTTGGTAGGTTAGGGGTGCCGCACTCATGATGGGTTCCCACCGCCTGGCTAACGGCACCACCACGGGTCGCCAATGCCGAGCTCTCCCCATAGGGAGGTAATAATAGCTTTTATAGCTGCTCGGCACAGGTCATCAGTACTTTGCAAAAACACAAAAAAATACAAAACAAGCAAAACCAAAAAATACCTGGATGAATGGTGTGAAACCACTCACAGTCATCTCATGATCCGCTTCTTGGAATAGGCCTGCAAACAAGTGTGCCAGCATGGCAGCTCCCCAGGCATAATACCCTACTCTTTCAAGGTCTGACAGCAGCTCCAGGAAGCAACATTGGATACCGTCCCCTTTCGAGCTCAGTACCAATCTCCCCAAAAGGAAGAGGAGAAATCTCCTCAAATCTATGTTGCATCTTTCCCAGTCGCCGAAATCTGTGCAGTACACGGCACGGCATCCTATTTTTCATCCTTTCCATGAACTCTTCTGAGGATTCATCGTCCCGCCGACGAGTGTCGGTGAGCCCTAATGCATCCATGAGGGACGCCCTAGCTACCGACCTATTTTTCCGACCATCTAGGTCCAAACCCAGTAACTTCTGGGCACCTTCTCTGTAGTCCGCGTAAGTGACTCCGGTCACTGCCTCGCCCTCTACCTTCAGGCTTGTGATCCGGACCACATCCTCCAAGCTGGGCACCATGTGCCCCCAGGGCATCAGGAATGCACAACTCACTGGGTCCTATCTCTCACACAAGGCTTGGATCAGAACTAGGTCAGGCTTGATCGGCTCGATCCGAAGGAAGGTACCAAATCCCATCACGTCTAGCCTCGCCTTCTGAAAATCTGGGAGGCCCCTGCACGCTGCTACTACCAACTCCCATGAGATTTGTGATTTCATCACAACCTACACATACAAGGAATGGGGGTGAGGTTTGGTCAGAAGAAAGGAAGAAAGAATGAGAAGAGGGGCAGGAAAACTTGGCTTACGAGTTGTGATTGAGCCCTTTCACTGAAGTGCCCTTCGAGGTCCGAAAGCCTCCTGGAACTACTACCACTGGATCTGCTTCTTTTCGAGGAGTGGGAAGATTCGCCCTCCATCCAACTCTCGGAATTTTGAACTCCTCCTCTCCCGTGAGAACTTGTGCTCCTCAAGTTAGCTCTCGATATACCTGGGAGGATAAAAGGGACAAGAATTTATAGAAATGGAAGAAGTGCGGGCCAAGATTGCCTCCATCACCTGTTAATGGTAGCCCTCGCGATGAGGCACCTACCATGCGGTCCCGTGTGTCACTTCACCGCTCGCACATGGTGATTGATTGGACGAAGAATATGACAACTAGCACCCTATGTTGTCTAGGGATACCCTATCATATTTTGGAGGACGTCCGCAAAATTTGACACAACGTTCGGGAAAGGGGCTAGGGCCGTCATTATTGACTTCGACGACAGATTCCCGTGGAAAATGGTCACAACAAGACGCGATTCTCCGCTCGGGGCGGAGTCTCGGCAGACCCATCACATGGGAACAGTGCAAAGGAAAGGAAGTGTAGGGAAGAAGGAACGCACAAGAGAACAAACAAGCAGCAGAAAATCAAATCATTCCATTCATAATTCTATATAAGCTGTCATAAACACTACAATCATAGAGAGGTGGCGGGTCCACTAGCTCGCCAGCTCTTGCCATTATTTCCATGCTCGTCCCTCTAGGCGTCCCTCTCCTCTCCCCCGAGGTGAGGGTCCCTCAGAAGCCTCCGGGATCCCCATGCAGTAGCACCTGCCTCGCCTCTTGGTGCCTGCTCCGCAGCAGTGACTCGCTGCTCCTCCCCTGGCGTGGCGAAGAAGCCACTAGCGGCAAAGCGACCGGACTGGCGGAGTCGCTCCCCGAACTCTCGCGCTTTCTCGTAGCGCGTCTCCATCCCTCCTAGCCTCTACACGACGGCCTGAAGGCCCAGCTGGAGCTCCCTCACTTGGGCCTCCAAGGCCCTCCTCTCGGTCTGATCCCGCTGTCGCTCGGACCTTCTCTCGGCTTTCTCTCTCTCTGCCTCCCTCCTCATCATCTGCAGAAGAACCCTTAACTCCAGGATGTCTGGAGAAGGCCTCTCCTCACCACGATGCCGCAGCTCCGCTACAGTCGCCACCCAAGCATCACGCTCCTCTTCCGCCCGGGTCGCGCGGGCCACCGCACCGGCAAGTTACTTCCGGAGGGAGGCAATCTCGAGAAAAGGGGCCGAGGAACTGGAAGATGCGCCGCCAGCCACTCCCACCGTCGCTGTCTGCTAGGCACGCTGGAACAAAATAAACAACGGCCGTCAGTGAAACTCCAAAATCTGAAGTTAAAAGTGCGGCACGTAACTTACCAGGAGCGACAGCTCATGTTGAGCGACGGCCAGCTGCCGCCTAGTCTCTGACAGTTGGGCGCGCGAGCCGCCGATGCCACGCGTGTCCCCAGCTTGGGGAAGCCCCGCGTAACTCTCTCTCTGCCGCCGCAGGAAGTCGGCACTGTCCTGCACCAGTACACCCCCTTGCTGTCCAGGGAGACGTACGGGCCAGTCCTCGAGCCTCGCCTTGCCGCGACTCTCCCTCCTGACGCGGCTCGGCTCGTCCGCACTCGCCCACTCATCGGCCAGGCCCAGGGTCCTTGCCATGTCCTGCACCAAGAAAGGGGTCCCACATCAGTCAAAATAACGCGTCCCCTGTCTAGGACACGTCCATCATTTAAGTGCGACACTAGCCGAACCCTTTCCCCCTTCGCACGGCTTACTTCAGAACTCAAAATGGATCAAAGAGGGGGAAAACCAAGCACTCACTGAGCCGTGTTTACCTCCTCCCGCGCCATCGGGCCCCTCGGGTCCCTCGGGGGCCCGAAGCGGCCCTTCCTCCTCCATGGATGCCGTTCCGTGCTCGGGCGCGTCCCTCCTTGGGCGAGGGGTCCCACGTCCCTCTCCACCTTCACCGTGGTCAGGCCCACCGAACTCCATCGATCAAAAGAGGAGGAAGATGAAAAGGGGGCAAGCGAGTTTCGACAGAAGGCGGGCTCGTTTGCGGGTAAGGCACGGGAGAAGAAAGGCCACCCGACGCTTTAAATTTGAATTCAAGGACTAAGACGCGTCCTCGCGCCTGGACGCGCCCAAAAGGGGGAGAAAGGAAACAGAATCCCCCCATGCAAAGCGTAGTTCCCCGCTGTTCATGGCAAGGTCTCGTGGAGCGTGCCTCGAAGGACAACTCAGTGCAAAGAAGAAAGTGTGGGAGAGAGAAAAGTACACACAACACAAGAAAGCCATTTTCATTTCATATAATAGCCGAAAGTACATCATACAGTGAGAAGGGTGACGTGTACAAGCAACTCTCTAACTCTCACCATCACCCTCCTGGTCATCTCTCTCCTCCCTCCTCTGCCGGGGATCCCTAGGGGGCCTCTGCGAACCCTGAGAAGCCGTGCTCGCCTCGCCCTGCGGTGGCACTCCAGCCTCGAAGGCGCGACGACGCTCCTCGGTCGAAGAAACCAGATAGCTGCCCATGGAAAAAGAACCAGACTGACGAAGTCGCGTCCCGCGTTCCTTCGCCCTCTGGTACCGCTCCTCGCTCTCCCGAAGCCTCCCCTCCGCCGTGCCGAGACTCAATCGGAGCTCCAGCAACTGGGCCTCTAGAGCCCTTCTCTCGGTCTGATCCCGCTGTCGCTCCTCCCTCTCTCTCTCCCTATCCCTCTCCCTCTCTCTCTCCACGCTCTCCCTATCCCTCTCCCTCTCCTCTCTCTCCCTCATCGCCTCTCTCCTCGACAGCTCGAGGGCGATCCGCAGATCCACTACGTCGCGAGGGAGCTCCTCAGCCTCCCGTCGATGCTCCTCCTCCAGCTCTGCAATCCGGGCGTCACGCTCTGCCACCCGAGCGTCGCGCTCCTGCTCGGCACGAACAGCACGCGCCAGGGCCTCCCGAATCTCGGCCACCTGTCAAAGCACGCATGCACCATAAGAGAACAACAGTGATAGAAGGAAAGCAGCCAGAAGAGAGTCAAGGTCAGGCAAGCACTCACTCGAGCCTCGCGGTCACGCTCGGCCTCCTCAGCCCGAGCCACCGCATACGCCAGCTGCTCCTGGAGGGCAGAAACCTCCGGAGGAGGGCATCGCGAACTGGAACCCGCTCCACCAGCCGTCCCGGCTGCCGCTGTCTGGTGGGCCCGCTGAAACACGGGGCAAACGTCAGTCAAAGGCTAAGCATCAAAAATCCAGGTCGCAATAAAATGCATCACATAAACTCACCAGAATCTCCAACTCCTGTCGGATGGCCACCAACTGTCGCCTGGCGTCCGCCAACTGGGCCCGCAGGTCGGCGATCATGGTATCACGAGCATCCTGCATTGCACGTAAGTTAGTACCACATGCATATACATATAAAAGAGTGAAGCATTCTCATTTCACTTACCCCTGCCATACCACCAAGGAAGAGGCGGTCCCCATACGTAGCCCGGTACCGTCTCAGGTAATCAGTACTGTCCTGTACATAGGACACCACTGGGACCCCGCCCTGCTGCCAGTCCTGGTACTGTGCTGGGAAGTGCGTACGCCAGTCCACAACCTTCGCCTTCCCCTTGGTCTTCCATCCAATGTGGGCCGGCTCTTCTACATCAACCCACTCCTGGGCTAGCCCCAACGTCCTCATAACCAGCCTCAGCCGAAGCGGCTCGATATAATCAGGCAATGGACCCACACGTCCCGCCTGAAACGAGGAAGACCCGCTACAACCCAAGGCTGGCCAGCGTCGCCC
Organism: Amorphophallus konjac; assembly: GCA_022559845.1. Classification (NCBI taxonomy): domain Eukaryota; kingdom Viridiplantae; phylum Streptophyta; class Magnoliopsida; order Alismatales; family Araceae; genus Amorphophallus; species Amorphophallus konjac. Next base: position 109,286,868 of record CM040127.1, read on the forward strand.
ATGCCCAGGTAGGGTCTCCACACCACCTGCATCACCATACATACATCATGTTAGTTACCATTCAGTCACATGCATAAACACAAAAAAAATCATACGCATCATACCATGGCCTCGGGATACTCGCTCAGCTCCCGACGAAGCGACGCCAGCTGGTAGCCGTGGGGTGCTGCAACCACGACCAGCCTCCACCGCCGCGCCAGAGGCACGGCCCTCCTGTTCCCATGCCTAGCCCTCCCCATCGGGAAATAGTAATAGCTCCACACCTGCATCCATCATACATCATTAGTACAATAATTACATATTTAACTGTGGGAATGCATAAATAAAATGTTTACCTGGAGAAAAGGTGCGAAGCCGCTGACTATCGTCTCCTTCTCCGAAGTCTGGGAGAGATCAGCAATCAAATGGGCAAGCAGAGCCGCTCCCCACGCGTAGTGTCCCACTCTGTCCAGATCCGCCAAGATCCCGAGGAAACGGCAGTGGATGCCATCCCCCTTCGTCCCCAGCAGAAGGCGGCCCAAGAAGAAGAAAAGAAACCTCCGGAGGTCTAGATCCACCAGCTCCCTCTCGCTCGGATCCTGGGTAAAAGCTGCACGGGCATCTCCCTCCAATCGTGCCAGAAACTCCGCTCCAGTCTCGCTAACCCGCTGGCGCGGGTCAACGAATCCGAGCGCCTCCATGATCTCCACTCGGCCAACTACCCTGCTGTCTCTATCAGTCACGCTCGTCTCTAACCACAGCAGGTCCAGGGCACTCTCTCGGTAGTCGGGGTAGGTGACCCCGCTCACCGCCTCTCCGTCAACCCGTAGCCCGGTGATCCGAGCCACGTCCTCGAGTGTCGGCACCATGTGCCCCCAGGGCATCAGAAATGCCCGGCTCGGCGCGTGCCACCGCTCCCTCAATGCCTGGATAAGAGGAAGGTCGAGCCGGAAGGGCTCGATCCTAAGGAAAGCTCCAAAGCCCATGGCGTCCACACGCGCCCTCTGGAAGTCCGGCAGCCCACGGTATGCTGCCACCACTAGGGACCAGCTGATCCGTCCTTTCATCACACCCTGCACACCACAAAACCAATAAAAAATACATCAGCATCATGAATAATATTAAACAATAACACTGCATATACTACTTATTCATTTTATTTTATTTTATTTTTAAAATATTTATTTTTTGTGGAGGCGTCCAGGCCCCTGGACGCCTCCTTTCCATTTCCTTTATTTTCTTTTATTTTTAGAAAAAACCAAAAATAAAAATAAAAATAAATAAAATATATATATATTATTATGGAGGCGTCCCATTCCCTGGACGCCTCCTTTTTTTAATTCTTTTTATTATTTACGAAAATAAATAAATTAAAAAAGAATAAAAAATAAATTATGGAGGCGTCCAGGCCCCTGGACGCCTCCTTCCCTCACACCCGGCGTTCTCCACACAGCCTCTCGTCCGCCCTTTTAACCCAGTGAACCAATAGAATGGAGGTCTAAGGGACTTACCGGATCGTGCTCGTCCTCTGCCGCGTCGCCAGCATCCACTGCAGCCTCCAAGGCCAAAGGAAGAGCCTCCTCACCCGCGGCAATCTCCTCCGCCGTAGCAGCCCCCTCGGCATCATCCCTCAGCCTCCTCGGACGACGAGCCCGTCGTTTCCGCTTCTCTGGACCCTGGCTCGATCCTCCTCGCTCCATTGGGACTAAGAATGGGTCCTCTAGGGTAAATGGGTCATCAGAATGAACAGTAAATGAGCAAAAGGGGGGGGGCAGCACTTATATATAGAAGCTACCTCCTTTGGGGCGTCCAGGCGCCTGGACGCCCCCACATTTTTTTATTTTTTTCAAAATTCAAAAAAATTGGGGCGTCCAGGTGCCTGGACGCCCCCAAAACAAAAAAAAACCAAAAAAATAAAAAATAAAACATGGGGGCGTCCAAGACCTGGACGCCCCCAAAACAAAAAAAACTAAAAAAATATTAAATAAGAAGTTGGGGCGTCCAGGACCCTGGACGCCCCCAAATCAACAAAATTTAAAAAAAATCAAAAATAAAAAAAATAGGGGCGTCCAGGCCCTTGGACGACCCCAAGACAAAAAAACCTAAAAATCAAAAATATAAAATTAGCGGCGTTCAGCCCCTGGACGCCCCCATAATAAAAAAAATTTTCAAAAAAAAGTATATATATATAATAAAAGTAAAAAAGATAAGAGTATGTATATAATCCAAACAAAAGAAAAAACACAAAGAAAAAGAAAAACCACAAAAAAAGATAATAATAATTAAGTGGACGGGGGTCCCAAAACATCAATGCCAGATTTTATTCCATCAGAAAGCAGAATGAACTACATCAGGGGCTTAGGCGCCTTAGGCCTTAACTTCCCCAGTTCGGTTACATAAGCCCTCCACGGCTCGCATTCTTCCACCACGTGTGCTAAGGCCTTTCCCGCAACACTTGTCTTCCAAGGAGCTTTAATGGCCTTCGCTTCCTTCGCGTCCGCTTCAGTGCCCAACTCCCTTTTCTTCAAAGGAACGATGCCAGTCGGTGGCGGGAACGAATGGCGTGGGATGCCAATCTGGAGGCAGCACCGATGCGCATTATAAAGGACGAACTCGGTCGCGCCAATCAGTTGAAGATCAACTTCGGGAGAAGGCCTCATGAGGAGATCTAGCGAAAGCAAACATGCCGGTGCGCAAGTAAAGAAGCCTTGTGTCACGGTGCGGAAGTGAGACCGCCAGTCTTCACGTTTCTTCAGCAACGGAACGCGGTTCACTACAGTACCACCGAAGCCTAACACGTCGGCTATGTGGTGAAGCGGGCCTTGTTGGAAGAGCTTCGAAGCAGTTGGCATTCCCTCGCGGTGGTCGAATTTGAAGTGCAAATCAAGCCAGCAATTCAAGACAAGTGCGCAACCAAAAGGAGGCTTACCCATGCTCGAGGCAGTAAGGCCACTGTAAAGATAGGCAAGGACGGCGGGTCCCACCCTCTTTCCACGCCAGATCCCGCAGATAGCACTCAGTTGGTCTTCCTCCACCATGTTGTCGGTATAAGGAAACAAAAGAGCACCCGCTAGACAAATGGTGAACCCCTTCATGATTCCCTCCAAATAGTCATCGTCTGGTGACCCTCTCAGGGCGTCCATGACCCACTCTGCAAGCTTTTGGAGATCGATCCCCTTTTGAGTACGGACCTTTCTGGCTGCGTCGAGCGGCATGAAGCTTCCAAGAACGCTTTCGGAAGTCACCCGTGTCAGCATCCGCATAGCCTTCACCTTCCCGTCACTCTTGAATTTCTTCAATCTAAGCAGAAGTTCCACCTCCTCAAGGAGGATGGTCACCTCGAAGGTCGGGAAGATAAAAGTGTGGGTCTGGGGATGCCAGATCTCCACTAGTGCGCCCATAGCCACCCAATCCATACGAATCTTCTCGTAGTGTTTGGCGTGAATAAGGAGCCCCTGCAGATGCCACTTCGAGAGTATGGCCCTCATGCCGATGGAGATGTTGGAAGTTAGCTTTGAAAGCCATGACAGTTTGGAAAACTTCCTCGGGCCTGGGAAGAGTGGATATGGCTGGAAGAGAAAAGAAAGAAGAAGAAATGAAGGAAGTAAGAAGAAGGCTCACGTGAAAATTTTTTGAAAAGAATCAGCTTACCATATGCGACATGATCATCCCACTCAGATGACCCTCAAGGTCGGAGAGTCGCCTGATCTCGCTGCTAGGCCTGCTCCTCTTCATAACGCGGGAAGACTCTCCTTCCATCCTGAAATCTCTAGATTCTCCTCTCCTTCCTCTCCTGAGCTTCCAAAACCCACCTTAGTGCATCTGAATGAACTAGCCTAAGGGGAGTTCTTATAGGAAGGGAAGATCGCTACAGGACGGAACATGTCACATCAGCAGTCAGTGTCAGGATTTTGGCTAGATTTTCTTTCCATTGTGGTGTGATTCTGTTATAAATCTGCTACTTTCTGATGTTATTAATCCATGCTGGCCTGTGCAGGTTTTACTAACAGACATCTTTGTCCTATCTCCTGTCCCATCTTTCAATGGTTGGTCCCACCATGTCATGCATCGTAGTATATGATACCTACGCTACTAGAACATGTCAAGGACCTTGCGGCCCGAACGAATCTGGGATTTGAGTTCCCCTTCAACAAAAACGATGATGATCCCGGGAGAATTTGGGTTGTACGGATAGGCCGTTAACTTGTGGTAGCATGGGGACGACGGTTCCATTCAGTGAGTTGGTGCGTGGATAAACGGGCCCCAGCCCAGTGGCGGCTCACCGGATCGGTATCCTGACCCGTTCTTAACAAGTTGACAATATTATCCTTGGCTATCTTCTATTTTAGTTTATTTTAAATTTTTATTTTAACCCAGCATGCATTCATATAGGATTTTGATTTATTGCGGAAAATCATTCAAGTGATTCGATTGCGAAGGCCGTTGTGCTTCAATTCCTACAAATATGAGATATTCCACTCCGAATAAAATACTGAGTTTCCTTGAAACGGCCCTACGTTGCTCTTCCAAAGGAGACCCTTGTTTGGACAGACCCTCAGATATTCCTTTGCTTTTGACCTTGTTTGACCCACCTTGGCCGCAGCACTTCCACATTGGCTGGTAACCGCTCCCCAAAGGTGAAACCTCCGGTTTATCACCCAGGTACTTCCACACCGAGAAGTTGGTCTCCTTTTCGTGCCTGAGCGCACATCTCACCCTCCCTTATTTGATCTCCGTCCAAGCAATCGTCAATATTTGAAAGACCTTCTTCAAGGTCGCCTCATTGAAACTTCAGGAAAGATTCCAAACAGTAACGTCAAAAGCGTGTCTCATCACACCTTGACATCAACTTATCAGTCCGCTCCCACTTCATTTCACTCCACTTCGATACCATTCCACTACGTGTCACTCCCTTGCAAAGCAGACGCCAAGGTGGGGCAGCTGTAGACACGCCATTCTTGACGTCTCCTGAGAAAGTCTCATATTACTATACGACGCCCCGCGACGGCTTACGCATTTCGAATCACTTGAGTACTTCCTTTTCTTGGGTCTTCTTCTGCCTTTTTCGGCATCCAGAATCGTCTCGTCACGGCATTCGGACGGCATCAACACCAGTCAGACGCATCAAGAGGTTCCGGAACCAAGAAGGTGTCTGCCGGGCGGCCGTCGATTGAGGACCCGGGTGGGTCTTAATGGGGGCGTCCAGGCCCCTGGACGCCCCCATCTTTTTAATTTATTTTATTATTTTCTCAGGGCCCAAAACCAAATAAAAAATATATATATTAATGGAGGCGTCCAGTCCCCTGGACGCCTCCATAAAAAACAAAAATAAAGAATGTGTGTAAAATGCCAATTGGCATAAAAAACAAAAAAAATAAATAAATATATAAATATATTAATGGAGGCGTCCAGGCCCCTGGACGCCTCCATAAAAACAAATATAAAAAAATCATGCCAGCCCTGTCATAAAAGACAAAAGAAAAATAAAAAAATAATATATATTTTGGAGGCGTCCAGGCCCCTGGACGCCTTCATCAACTCTCTCACGGGCGCCGCTCACCGAACGCCGATTTGTCGTGTGTGAAAAAAGCCAAATTATAGAGACGTCCAGCCACCTGGACGCGCCCATTTCTGAATCACGAGACGCCGCTCACAAAACCACGCGTTGTGCCAAACTGCGTGCGGCCGTCGTCGGTTTTCGGTGGACCTGTTTAAGGCGTCCGGGGCCCTGGACGCCTCCACAAAAGTATTCCAAAAATATATATAAAAATAGAATAAAATATTAATTCGGCCCTGATGGAGGTGTCCAGGGTCCTGGACGCCTCCACCCTCCGTAGCTCTATAAATAGAGGCCCACCCCCTCAGTTCTGGAGGAGCTTCGAAGTGATCCGATAGGCTGCCGGAGCCCAGAGGCTACGGAGTCATTTTCTAACCCGTGGGTTCTTTTGTAGGTGGAGGTTCTGCCGGCTTCTCGGGTGCTCACGCTCGCGAGAGGAAGGTCGTCTTCATCCACCACGCTTCCACGTCGTCCCCACGCTGCCGGAGCTCCGCCGGATTTCACCATCGGCACATCCAATAAGCCAATTCTTTCCTTTTCTTCGTAGTTCTTTTGCATTCATCATCTTGCATCCCCTATCCCCCTTCATAAGGGCGCCTTTTCTTATACACTTCTTACATCCATCATCTCATTTTCCTCCTACTCGAGTCTGAGAGGGGTTTAAAAGATAACACCAATCAGGTGTGTGTCTTGTCATCATTTCGTTATTTTTATCGCAAGGATTTGAATACTACACCTCCATCTTTCTAATCCACTTGTCATTTGTTTGTCGTTGTTTTACAAGGGTAGCCGAGGAAAGCCCTCTCCGTCGGCCGATCGAAGGGAGAGGAAGAAGCAACCCGCCATCTCCCGCTCTTGAGGTAGGCGCGATCACTTTCTTATTTTGGGGTCTTTCGGCCCCTGGCGATCACATCTTGTTTTCGAGGCCGCGACGAGTCACTTCCCCAATGGCCGTTTAAATTTTCGTTCTTATATTCTCTTTATACTCTGTTATATTCTGCTCATATTCTCGAGGCCGCGGCGAGTCACTTCCCCAATGGCCGTTTAAATTCACGTTCTTATACGTTATATTCTTATCTGTTTATGTTCTCGAGGCCGCGGCGAGTCACTTCCCCAATGGCCGTTTAAATTCCCGCTCTTTGTATTCTCTTTATATTCTGTCATCTTATTATCTGCTCATTTTCTCGAGGCCGCGGCGAGTCACTTCCCCAATGGCCGTTTCAATTCTTGTTATTTAATTTCTGCACCATTCCCGTCCCCCCGAGGTCGCGGCGAGTCACTTCCCGCTATGGCCGTTTAACCCCCATATCTTGCTATATCACACTTGTCCCGCTCGCCCCGCCGGAGCAATCTCTCGTGGTGGCCTCTTCTCTCTCTTCTCTTATTTCTGTGTTGCAGCAAACACCAAAAAAGAGGAGCCCGCGCGCTCCGCGTCCTCTCCGCTCTTCCCCGAACCGCGTGACGTCGCTCACACTAGGTTAGTAGGTTATCTACCAAAGTCTTGTGTCATTATGTTGGTTTGTTAAGCTATTGGGCCCAACTAGTGGGCTAGGCCCAGGGGCACCCCTCCCTTGGACTGCTTTGGTCATTAGTTAGCTTGTCAGGGTCATTATGGTCATATGAAAGTATGGAGCCTATAAATAGGCCTCCCCTCCCTCTCATTGTAACAACTTTTGATGAATCAATTTGAATAGAAATATTTCCCAAGTCTCACTCCCCTCCACTAAATTTCTCTTCTCTCTCTCTCTCTCTCTCATTATCTCTCTCTCCCTCTCTCTCTTCAAGAAGGGGGCGCACCATTCTCTCTCTCCTCCCTCCTCCCAATCACTCCCAACCCCCACATACCTCCATTAACTCCACACAACTTCCCATAGCCCCTCTTTACTCCACATCTAGTTCCAAGAACCCTCCACCAATCTAAGCCCTACTTCCCAACCACCACCTACCCCCCTCCACTTCCCTAAGCACCCCACCACCTTCCCAAGGCTGAATTAACCTCTCCCAAAGCCCAAATTCGAAATTCCCACCCCTCTCCCATCCCTCCCACACCCTAGGTCGACCCAAACCAGACCCCCCTTGGTCTGGTCGCCCTCCTCCTCCTCCTCTCACACTCACCCTCTCTCTAGTGCACACCCACCCCTCATCTCCACCTCCAGCTGCTCCAGCCCCCCTCTCCATCTATCCCTGCCACTCTAGACCCCCTGAAGCCCTAGCCACGTCCTTTCCATCTTCTCCAGCCATCAGCCAACCTCCCTCTTGCTGAGTTGCCCCACTCCTACATCATTTGCCACCATCAAGTTGCAGCTCCATCAGCAGTTCGCAGGCAGCAAGATCGGGTCCTGGAAGCAGCTTCATCTCCGAAACTTCCCCTCATCTTCTGGTGGCATGGCATACACCGTTGGAAAGGTCGCCCAAGGAGCTTTCTAGGCGAGGTGGTTTCATCTTTGTCCAAGCATCGAGCTGCCAGTAGGAGCGATTCTCCCTCGACTGCGCAAGATCTCTCAGGTAGGGAACCAGAGCGAGAGTGGAAGCTCGACCACGAAGAATCTTTTGGGATTCAGATCAAGTGTTCTTCAGAAAAAATCTTCCCTCTCAAGTCCTATTTCATCCTCAAGAAGCAAAGATGCATTTGGACATTGGCATCTAAAGTTATGAATTTTCTACTCCAAGTGTGTCAGGTCAGCTTACAGGATCCAGAACCGACACCCCTCTACTCATCTGATCGTCCCGCTCTTCTCCGACATCTTCCGACCACGCCGTTGGTGCCGAAAGAAGGAAGACTCGACCACGGTTCCAACGGTTTAGGTCTCGTCTCAATCAGATCTTGGTAGAGATCGTGGCACCCTCTGCAACCAGCCACATTGTTCTGCACCAGACAGAGGCAGAACCAATCAGTCCGGTTCCAGACTCTGCCCCGGCCAGCAACGACTTTACCAAGCTCAGCAAAAATTCAGAGATCATCCTTGGTCTGTTGGAAAGCTTTTGGCGTAAGTCTCATCAAGTTCTGAGCTCTGTGGAATCTTTGGCAGCATCATCACCGCCCCACTGTCTGGCAACTCTGAGATTGGCAGAACCGGCAACGCTCCGAATGTCGGGTTTTCTTCATAACTCCCCCACCCCGCTTGGCCGGCTGAAGGCCCCTCCCTGCGTGGAGGTAGTTTTGGATGTAATTAGCTTAATCCCCACCCCAAGATAACCCCTGCTGTGAGAGGCGTAGTGTTGTACTCTTTGCACTTTCAGGTCAAGCTACATCGCCGCGGCGATCGGGTGTATACCCTCGCCTCCCGGCGCGCCCTCGTCTCCGAGCGGGATCGGTGTCTTCACACCGATCAGGTGAGCCTCTGATACTAACTTTGATAGCCTTACTTCTACGAGTTTAGTATTGCTTTGATTGCACGTCGGACGGTGAGAAGAGGGCACGTACTTGTATGCTCTTTTGTTGGTGCCCACCGCGGTCCGGGAGAGAGTGCCACCCCAAACCCCGCCCTGCGGGCCAGCCGCCCACTAAGTTGGGAATCCTAGACTCTTTGGGGTCATCCTAAGCCAACTAAATCCATTAGAATCATTGGGTCCCGCCTCGGACCCTTGCCATCATTCCCCGGCCCCGCCGGGTGATCGCGTGTGCCGTGTGAGTAAGACGCTATTGTGAGAATCATTGGAGTGCTTGTATGCTTGCGGGCCTAGGTCCTAGGTGGTTCATTACATACTTAGTCATCCTTGGGCTGTGCCACATCAAGTGGTATCAGAGCAAGTTCACAACTTGTCTCTATCAAGTTGGTCCTAGGGCATGTCTATGCATTTAGAGTCTTCAAGTGCATCACTCTTGTCCCCTAGTATGGCCACCTCATATCGACCTTACCAATCGGCCCACTCCATAAGTCCAAGCCACTAAGAGATGCCTACCACTAACACCCATAACTTCCCTGGCCATGTCAACTACTTCATGAAAGCCTTGACCTATGCCAATGAGCGGCTTGATAACATATCGGGCCGACTCAACCAACTTGGAGAAAATAGGCCCGCCCCAAGGATGAATGATAGTAGGGCTCCTCCATCACCTCTCACCTTTGATGGGACTCATCATAATGAGTATTTAGAATGGGAGGCTTCCATGGACCATTATTTCACTTGGTATCCAATGACCGAAGAAGAGAAGGCCCAATTTGCCAAAATGTAACTTTCTAAACGCGCCCAAACTCAATGGTTGCAAATTGTCAGGATAAGGGTGCTTAGAAGGGAACCTTCCATCACCACTTGGGGGGACATGAAAGAACAACTTAGGGCTAGATATGTTTCCCCCTCCTACTCAAAACACCAAAGCCTAAGGAGCACTTCAACTCCTTCACCCCCTCCTGGCCAACCCAAGACCCTAGTCCCCCATTCCCCACCACTTCCCACCTATCCTATCCCGACCACCACATCTACACCCTACCTACAAGTCCTCACCACAACCATAGCTCCACAAACCCAATTGGGCCCCATGACCACCCCTCCACCTAGGCCCATGACGACCACCACCCCCCAACCCAAATCCCCCCACCAAACCCATATCCCACAAGCCCCCTTGAACCCCACCATTATCCCTCCATCACCCCCAAAGAAAGATGCACCTCCCAAGGCCAACCAACCTAAACCCCCTCACCCAACCCACCTCCCTCTTCCTACACCAATCTTTCCCCAACCTAGGCCTCCACTACTTCCCCTTCCTATCCCAACCCAAGTCCACCCTTGCCCACCACCCCGAGTGCGCCATGCATCGACTACCACCAACCCACCCACCATAGACCTTCCTACCCCATTGTCCTTAGGAGTTGCAACCCACACCCTCACCCAAGTGGAGAGGGATACCAATCCGGATCCACCTCCTAAGATAGAGGAAATCCAAGGGCCACACAACTCACCCACCACTCCTAGCCTAGCTCCTCAAGAGCTACACACCCTTCCCCATGACACCGTCACCATAGATGAGTCCGTACTCCAATGGCTCAAGCAAGGCCTCACCATTCCTAGTTCACAACCAAGCCACCTACCCATGGGACATCAATCCCAAATCATTCCCACTCAGCCTCATGTCACTTATCAAACCTCTTATTGTGTGGAAGATTTGGGAGACTTAGTGGCCTACCTGCATTGGCAAGTCCACTTGACCGATATGCTAGCCATGAGGCCGTTGGAGCCTAGCACCATTAGCCTAGCTTACCCCGTCGTTGGCTCCATCACTTCCATCTACACTAATGGCCAATTTACAAGTGAGATCATACTCTTTCTTCCCGTGGAGGAGGAACCCATCCTAGTCTACTCCCCAACCATTGAGATCCCAAGTGCTTTGATTGGCCAACCCATTAGCAACCTTGGCCCAATTATCTTGGAGGAGGATGACTCACCATTGGAGGACCTTGAGAACATGGAGTACCCCTACCTAGGTGACCCTTACCATGATCCCTTTAACCCCTTCCTAAGGGAGCCTAGATCTCCATGTAACCCACTCCCCCTATTCACCACCCACCTCACCCTACCCATATCGCCCATGTTGACCCAAACTCCTCCCTTCCTAGAATCGGGTTACACCATGAGAGCATTGACCTTAGACAACAAACACCTTGGGATTGATGAAATGCCCCACCCCATAACTGTTGTGACCCCTCTATGATTGATGATGTTGACACTTGCTTTATTTCATTGGCAACACCATTGTTTTGATTGATTGGCAACTATTTTTGATTTGATGAAACTGCTCTATCAGATTGACTATGTGTTCTTTGCATTTAATACACTGCTGTCTGCAAATTCTTACTCTCTTGAGTCTATACATTCTTCACTTACATTTCGCTCAAGATGAAGTCCACACACTGCATCTCAATTGAATTGGTTAAGTGTGTACAGCGTTAACGTTTGAAGTCTGGACATCAGTCTTAATATTCTAAGTCTGTACAGCCGTTGGCCTTGAACCTCAGAGTCTGTACTTTGGTCTGTTACATCAAGTCTGTACATTCACACTGTTACTTGAAGTCTGGACATTGGTCTTCAAACTCGATGTCTGCACATTGTCTTCGAAACCAAAGTCTCTACAATGGTCTTCACACTTGAAGTCCATACATTCGATGTGCAGAGTTGATGTCTATACTGTACCTCATGCTGATCAAGTCTACACAATGGTCGGTGGCAAGTCTGTACACTGGCCTCTGCTACTCAAGTCCATACATTGGGTTCAAGACTTTCAAGTCTACACACTGACGGGTGAACTGAGATCTCTATACATCGTCTATCTTCGAGTCTTATTTTCGTGTCATTTACTACAGTTACTCGAGTCGTTTTCCTGCTTTCACTGTTTTATCACGTGTCGTTGTAGCCGTTCCTGTCTTCTGTCTTCATGTTGTTTTTCTTAGACCCCGTGTCCTTTTTGCTTTGTGACCACACTTCGTGTAGGGTTCTGTTTTTCATCTTCGAGTTGGTTTCAGTCCGTGTTGTCCTCGTCTTCGTGTCGTTAGTTGTTCCATCGCGTGCTGAACACTGCAGCACCTCGTGATGCTTTCTGTGCCACCTCGTGTCGCTCCATCTGTGTCACCCCTATGTCTTCGAGTCTTCCGTATTCGTGTCATTTTTGTTATGTCTTCGTGTTGCTTCTTTTCTATCTTCGTCAAGGTTTCCTCTGATCGCGTGTTTTACTACCGTTTTTACTCCGTGTTATTTCCTTCTCACCTCGTGCTGTTTTCATCTGACCTCGTGTCGTTCTCGTTGCAGTGATAGCCTTGTTAATATGGTACCTCGTGTCGTTCTCTCTTTATTTCGTGCTGTAGTCACCTTGTGTATCTCGTGTCGTTCTCAGTATAGTGCATCTCGTATTGCTATTACATACCTCATGCAGTTTTAGTTTTTGTGGGCCTGAGTTTAATGGTTTTAATCTCTTTGTAGGAGAAGAAGAAAAACAGAAAGAAGAAGGTGGTCCGAGGAAGAATATTCCCCAGTGTCTGGGCTGCACGTGATCCAATACTAAAGGAACCAATGTTATAAGGGCACGTGGAAAGAAGATTCTGGATTGAGTGTGGGAGGCACACGCATTCTGTACCTTATCCACCTGCTGCTGCTATATATTGAAGCCTTCGTCCACAGATGAAGATAGATCGAAAGAAAAGAAGAGAAAGTCTATACAGCAGTGAGTCTTCGATCCACAGAGAGAAAAGAGAGAAGAAGAAGATACAGAGAAGAAGAAGAAGAAGAAGAGAAGAAGGAGAAAAAGAGAGAGGAAGAGATTGAGAGAGATTGAGTTGAGAGAGAGCTGATCGAGAGTGAGAGTGAGAGTGGTTGTATCTCAGTCTCGTGGTTCAAAACCAGAGCTGAGCTTTGTTCTTAGAGCTACATTGTTTGTTTTTGAGCTTTTCTATTTTCGTTTTGATTCTGTCTTTCATTTCCGAATGCTGTTTCTTCAAGCTGTGTGTCAGCAGTCTTGCAGTGGTGGTCTCCACTGGACGGGTTAAGCTGTATTTCCCCAGCGGTTGCAGAGGATTAGATCCTCTGGTCGGCAAGCTATAGTGCCCAGCGAAGCTGTGTATCAGCGGGTTGTTTGGCCAAGCTGTAAAGCCCAGCGGACACAAGCTGTGCTGCGCAGCAGGAAGCCATACTCGGTTGAGTGTGGGGTGGACGTAGGTCGTTGACCGAACCACCTAAAAATTGTGTGTGCAGTGTGTTTGTATTTTTGTGTGATCTGTGTGCGATGGGAAATTCTTGCTTAGCTTATTTGATTGCATCGCTTATGCTCATGTCTAGCTTTCGACCTTTTGTTTAGCATCCTTTGCTTAGCTTAACTGACGTTTGCCTAAATTCCGCTTTAGAACTTACAATAGTTTTAAATTAGGCAAGTTGATCTATTCACCCCCCTCTAGATCCATAATCTGTGGAGATAGACTGCGTCCATCTAACCCAACACTTGGTATCAGAGCCTAACTCTTCTGCAGGGACTCATCGCCCGAAGAGAATAGGCAGAGATGGATGTTCGAGGGATGACTGCCGAAGGTCACTCAACAACGAAGCCCCCATTCTTTGACGGATCAAACTACGCATACTGGAAGAACCGTATGCAAGTGTTCCTCAGGGCTAAGGATTATGAGATTTGGAAGATTGTCAGCAAGGGACCTTATGAGCTGTCCCCGAATGAAGATGTATGGACCAAGGAGGAGATCAGAAGGTCCACGCTAAATTGGAGTGCTATTAATGCTATCCAGTGCGCTCTGCATCCTACAGAATTCTCCCGTGTATCTGCTTGCAAATCAGCTAAGGAGATGTGGGATGCGCTGGAAGTAATTCATGAAGGCACATCTCAAGTAAGAGAGCAGAAGGCCAATCTTCTTGTATCTGAGTATGAAGCCTTCAAGATGAAGCAGAACGAGTCCATCAGCGAAATGTACGCTCGGCTGACTGTCATAACCAATGGCCTCAGAGGTTTTGGGAAACCTCAGGCAGAGTATGATGTAGTAAGGAAAATTCTGCGCTCCCTGACTCCCAATTGGCACACCAAAGCAACTGTGATGGAGGAGTCAAGGGACCTGCGTAATACAAAATCTGATGAGCTAATTGGCTCACTTATGGCATATGAGATAAACATGCCAAGGACAGATGAAGCCGAGAGGAAGAAGAAGCCGATAGCGCTGAAGGCTAGTTCCAGCAAAACAACAAAATCCAGCTCCAGCAGCTCTTCATCATCAGAGGAAAGCCTAAACGAAGAAGAAGATGTGACTCGATCTGAAATAGCCATGATGACTAGAGAGTTCAGGCGATTTCTCAGAAAGGGAGCAGGACGGTTCGGTCAGAAGAAATACAGTGATGGCCGAAAGGATGAAAGGTATAAATCTACACCTGCAAAGAAAAATGAAGCTAATGTATGTTATCAATGCAGGAAACCAGGGCATCTGAAAATTGACTGTCCAGATAATCAGAAACATAAGGACAAGTCAAAGAAGAAAACCAAGAAGGGAAGAGCTATGATCACCACATGGAGTGATGAAGATGAAGGCTCTTTCAGCAGCAGCTCAGATAGTGAAGCCGAATCTGAACAGCCCATTTGTCTTATGGCAACAAGCTCCAAAGATAGAGAGGAGGATACAGATGAGGTAATCACTAGATTTGAAATTTTCACAATTGCTGATTGGGTAGATGCTTATCATGAAATAGCTGATAGAGCTGATGATATTAGAAAAGAGAATAGGCATCTTAGAAGAAAAATCAATTCCATGCAAAATGATAAAACACTAACTGATAAAATTGCATGTTTCGAATCTAAGATTGATGAATTGAAACTCACATGTTCTGAAGAAGATAAAATCAAAAATGAGTTAAAAGCTTCTAAGGAACAGAATCTAAGGCTTGAAGATGAAATTGATGAATGGAAGCTGAAGATTCAGAAATGTGAAAGTGAAGTCAAAATTATCTCTGAAAAATATGAAGCTGTCCTCAATGTCAACAACGAGCTGAAAAAGGCTATTGATGAAATTCAGAAAGATAATGAGGATAAAATGAAGACCATTGAGAAAATGACCCAAGGAACAGATAACTTAAATGCTTTGTTAGGGTCAAAGGTTAATTTCAGAAAAGAGGGCCTAGGTTTTAATTCTAGTGCAACAAAAACATTCGGAATGAAAACAATTTCATTTGTTGCTCAAAAGGAAAAGGGACCTCTAATTAGCATGAACTCAACAAATTTGATGAACAAAACTGCTAATCTGAAAAAGCCCAGTGCTGAGGAGAAGGGCAAACGAAAGGTTAATGAGCCTAGTAGAGCTAGCACATCTAAGCAGAATCCTAGAGCTCAGACTCAGGTTAGGGGTCAACCTACACAGTCTGGTAAACCCCAGGTCAAGGTAACCCAGTCTCCACCAACACCTCCACCTCTTAAGAAGACCCAATACAAACCTGTGTATAGGTCAGCAGGGTCCAAAGTACAGGGGAGACAAAGTGCTGCTAGGAGTCAACCCAATTATTTTTATCAATCCAGAGCTCAGACCCACTACAATGCACAGCCAACCTACTTCTATAGGTCAAATTGGTCTAGAACTCAGGGTAAGTTTACAGGTCTTGCACACCAGGGTGCTCAATATCAAAGACCTTACAGTAAAAATTGGGTAAATGGGTATGGTTACTGGACATCTAGAAATCAATATTTTCATAGCCAGCCCAGGAACAACTATGACCAAAACTTTGTGAACACACCCTGGCCAAGGCAATGGCACAGAAATAACAACACTGTCAATAATCATGCTGCTGCCAATAAGAAAAAGAACAATAAAAAAGAAAAGGAACAACAACAGAAGAAAATCTGTAGGATCCACTGAACAAAACACATTTAAACAAATGTGGATTCCGAAACACTTGCTTTCCTGTTTTGATTCTAGTTCATTTACATTGGAGCCCAATCAGTCTTGGGTTCCAAACTTCTCTACCTAATTGTGTATGCAGGTATGCCTGGCAGCCAAGAACAACTTGTGGTACATGGATAGCGGCTGCTCCAGGCATATGACAGGAGATAAGGCCAAATTTTGCATACTGACTGAGAAAGTAGAAGGCCTTGTCACCTTTGGAAGCAACACAAAGGGTAGGATTATCGGATCAGGTAAGGTAGGTAAGTGTTCTACCTGTTGCATTGATGATGTTATGCTGGTTGAAGGGTTAGCCTATAATCTACTTAGCATCAGCCAGTTATGTGATAAATTTTACAATGTTCTATTTAATTCTCAATGCTGCAAGGTTTTTGAACCTGATTCTGATATTGTCAAATTTACTGGAAAAAGAATAAATAATACTTACATGATAAATTTAGATGACATCCAACACACTAACCTTTGCCTTACTGCCAGTAGAGAAGACATAGCATTTTTATGGCATCGTAGGTTAGGTCATGCTAGCTACACTGTTTTGCACAAATTAAATAAGCATGCCATGGTTAGAGGACTTCCTGAAGTCTCATTCAAGAAAGAAAACAAAATCTGTGATGCATGCACCCAATCAAATATAACTAGAAAATCATTTAAGTCTAGAACTAAAAATCTGTCTTCCAAACCCTATGAGCTGATACATATGGACCTTTTTGGGCCAACTAGAGCTGTCAGCCTATCAGGGAGGAGGTATGGGTTTGTCATGGTAGATGACTTTTCTAGGTATACTTGGGTTTATTTCTTATCTAATAAGAGTGATGCTTTCTTAGAATTTCAGGAGTTCTATGTTAAAACAACTCAGAAAATTGAAAACATATTATCTGATCATGGAGGTGAGTTCGAAAACTCACAATTTGATGAATTCTGCAGGTCGAATGGAATCAACCACAGGTACTCCTCACCAAGGACACCTGAGCAGAATGGAGTTGTGGAGAGAAGGAACAGAACCCTAGTGGAAATGGGTCGTACACTTCTTGTTGAAAGTGGTCTACCAAGGAAATTTTGGGCTGAAGCAGTGAACACTGCTTGTTATGTAATTAACAGAGCCATGGTAAGACCTTCTACCCAGCAAACACCATATGAGATATTAAAAGGTAAGAAACCTTCTATTGCTCACTTCAAAGTTTTTGGTTGTAAATGTTTCATTCACATAAATGATAAAAAGGACCTTGATAAATTTGAACCTAAAGGAGAACCAGGAATTTTTCTTGGCTATTCTGAAAACACCCGAGCATACAGAGTGTACAATCTGAACTCTAAAACTGTTGAAGAATCTCCACACATAGTTTTTGATGAATCCTTGGCAAATTCTAATGTTAGTCAATGCAGGAATGAAAACAATGGAGAAATTCTGAAGGAAGGAGATCCTACAGACAAATCCGAGGATGAAGAAGAACATAAAGAGCTTAATGAAGAGGAACCTACAGTTCAGGGGGAGGTAAATCAAGTTCATGATAGTCCAATTATAAATATTAGATATCTCAAGGATCATCCTGTAGATAATGTCATTGGAAATCTGAATGATCCCCCTAGGACTAGAGGCCACTTAAGAATTCAACATGAACTGAATGCTTATGCTTTTGTTTCAAACATAGAATTCAAGTCCATTGACTGTGCTCTCCAAGATGTGCATTGGATTAATGCCATGCATGAGGAGCTCAATCAGTTTGACAGGAATAAGGTGTGGCATTTGGTTCCACCTCCTGATCATGAAACAGTCATAGGGACTAAATGGGTATTTAGAAACAAAACTGATGAAGCGGGGAATATTGTTAAAAATAAAGCCAGACTTGTAGCTCAGGGGTACAATCAGGAATTTGGTATAGACTTTGAAGAGTCTTTTGCCCCTGTAGCTAGGTTAGAAGCAATAAGAATTTTATTGGGTTATGCATGTTCCCTAGGAATAAACCTTCAGCAGATGGATGTGAAATCTACTTTTCTAAATGGGGAAATTAATGAGGATGTATATGTGAGACAGCCTCCTGGGTTTGAATGTTTAGATTTCCCTAATCATGTTTACAAGCTCAATAAAGCTCTCTATGGTTTAAAGCAAGCTCCTAGAGCTTGGTATGACAGGTTGAGCAAATTCCTCACCAACAAGAACTTCACAAGAGGTATAGTTGATCAAACATTGTTTACCAAGGTAAGCCATCCAGATATTCTTATCATTCAGATTTATGTGGATGACATTGTGTTTGGGTCAACTAACCCCAAATTGTGTGAGGAATTCTCTCAAATTATGACTGATGAATTTGAAATGAGCTCAATGGGTGAGCTCAAACTATTTCTTGGACTGCAGGTTACACAAACAGAAGATGGCATCTTCATCTCTCAGTCCAAGTATGTAAAGAACTTATTGAAGAAGTACAAAATGGACAACCTCAAGGAAATAGCCACTCCAATGGGTACATCAACCAGTTTGGATGAAGATTCTAAAGGTAAACCTGTGGACCAAAAGCTATACAGAGGTATCATCGGATCTCTTCTCTATCTTACAGCCTCTAGGCCTGATATACAATTTGTTGTGTGTTTATGCTCTAGATTTCAGGCCAGTCCTAAAGAAACTCACTTTAAAGCTGTGAAAAGGATTTTTAGGTATTTACTAGGCACCCAAGAACTAGGTCTCTGGTATCCTGCTAAGTGTGAGTTAGAGCTTCTAGCCTACACTGATGCAGACTATGCTGGGTGTCGAGTAGATAGAAAAAGCACTAGTGGCTACTGTCAATTCCTTGGTGGCTGTCTAGTGTCTTGGGCATCTAAGAAGCAACACACTGTAGCATTATCCACAGCTGAAGCTGAGTATGTTACAGCATGTAATTGTGCAGCCCAAGTACTTTGGATTAAGCACCAACTGGCGGATTATCAGATAAATCTGGGATGCATTCCACTTTTATGTGATAATACTAGTGCTATATGCCTTGCTAAAAATCATGTTCACCATTCTAGGACTAAGCATATAGAGATAAAACATCATTTTCTTAGAGATGCTGTAAATAAAAAGGAGATTGAAATGAACTTCATAGAAACTGAAAAACAAATTGCTGATATTTTTACTAAGCCTCTTGCGAATGAAAATTTTAAGTTTCTTAGAAGAGAACTTGGCTTATGTAAATTTCAGCATGATGAATGATTGTTTAATTGCTGTGAATAAAATCTCTGATGTGGACTTGTTTTTTGATTGCTTGGATAAATCATGTGAATGTGAATGTAGAACTGTCCTGTATTGCATATATTCAGGGGGAGCTTGTCGAGTCTTTGCATGTCTTTGCAAATCATTCATTCATGACCTATGCATAAGCTCTCTCTCAATTAATTCTTGTCATGTTGCATGCATACAGACAGGGGGAGTATTGCTAGAAATTCAGAGTGGTTTCAACCTTCTTGAAGTCATTCAACCTTTAATTCTGAATATTTGTCTCTGACATTATGGCAATCTGTTGGTCAGTTCTGATTTCTAAGCAGTAGAAAATAGACTTCTTCATTTATAAGAATTTGAAATGTTCAAAGACTGATGTAATGGTTTAAATCTTATAATGGTTGGAGTTTAAAGATTGCAATCAGTATATAAGAAAGTTGAAAATTGATAAAACTCTCAACCTCTTTCTTATTTCATGTTAGACAAAGCTAATCATATCTGAAATCTGAAAACTCATCTGAAATCATGATAGAGAGGTTAAGTATGTGTATTGTTCTTGAACAAGTCATTCTGAAACATAAAAAGGACAGCTAAGAAAGCTATTGAAAACATTGAAAATCATTAAAAATTAATATTGGCAGAGCAATGATTGATAAATCACTGAGAAACTGAGTGATCCATCAAAGAAGTGGACAACACTCATGTCATGAAGTGTATCAGTTATCTCTGTTTAAAATGTTCAAAACAGCAGGCTGGTTTCACTGAATACCTGGGGGTAACTGGCGTCTGATAAACGTGTACCCTCACACAAAAAGGTGTAACTCAGTTCTGTTGAATTTGATCATATGCAGAATGGTCCATCTTGTTGAGTATCTAGGGGTATTGGCGTCTTATAAACGTATACCCTTACGCAGAAAGACTTGTGGTACTTGAATGCTCAATATAATCTAATATTGATAATGCTGCTCCTTCAAAAGAAAAGTTCATGAGTGTCAATTTGTTTAGCTTCAATACATGACTTGATTTCTCTCAATATTTTTATGAGATTATGAAAGTAAGATATTATGAAACTGAATCTTTCATGCAAATATGATTCTGGTTTATGGTTATGTTTTATCATGTACAGTGACCTTATCTATTGCTTGTAGTGCATGAACTCCAAATTTTATCATCTTTAAACCAGAACTCTTTCTGACAGCAGTCTCTAATTTCCTATGACTGAAGACTCTATGCTTTAGAATGCTTATTCATGAACTACCTGTTCAGAATGCCAGTCAGCTCTTCTCTTGATTCCTCCATTGTATTTAACTTTTCCCTCCTCTTTGTTGATGGCAAAGGGGGAGAATATTGTCTAGGGGATGTCTAGGGGGAGAATACATATCTGTGTCAATTCTGAATTCATTCCAAGGGAGAGTTTGAGGCAGTTAGTTGCATGCCTTCATAGCATCTACATGTCAATCTGCATAACACATCATGTCTTTCATCAAACATAT
The DNA here is from genome assembly GCA_022559845.1 of Amorphophallus konjac. Lineage (NCBI taxonomy): Eukaryota > Viridiplantae > Streptophyta > Magnoliopsida > Alismatales > Araceae > Amorphophallus > Amorphophallus konjac. Next base: position 109,307,454 of record CM040127.1, read on the forward strand.
ATCTATATGACAGGATGTTGCTCTTCTACTTCATATGGGGTTGCCATCATCAAAAAGGGGGAGATTGTTGTGACCCCTCTATGATTGATGATGTTGACACTTGCTTTATTTCATTGGCAACACCATTGTTTTGATTGATTGGCAACTATTTTTGATTTGATGAAACTACTCTATCAGATTGACTATGTGTTCTTTGCATTTAATACACTGCTGTCTGCAAATTCTTACTCTCTTGAGTCTATACATTCTTCACTTACATTTCGCTCAAGATGAAGTCCACACACTGCATCTCAATTGAAATGGTTAAGTGTGTACAGCGTTAACGTTTGAAGTCTGGACATCAGTCTTAATATTCTAAGTCTGTACAGCCGTTGGCCTTGAACCTTAGAGTCTGTACTTTGGTCTGTTACATCAAGTCTGTACATTCACACTGTTACTTGAAGTCTGGACATTGGTCTTCAAACTCGATGTCTGCACATTGTCTTCGAAACCAAAGTCTCTACAATGGTCTTCACACTTGAAGTCCATACATTCGATGTGCAGAGTTGATGTCTATGCTGTACCTCATGCTGATCAAGTCTACACAATGGTCGGTGGCAAGTCTGTACACTGGCCTCTGCTACTCAAGTCCATACATTGGGTTCAAGACTTTCAAGTCTACACACTGTCGGGTGAACTGAGATCTCTATACATCGTCTGTCTTCGAGTCTTATTTTCGTGTCATTTACTGCAGTTACTCGAGTCGTTTTCCTGCTTTCACTGTTTTATCACGTGTCGTTGTAGCCGTTCCTGTCTTCTATCTTCATGTTGTTTTTCTTAGACCCCGTGTCCTTTTTGCTTTGTGACCACACTTCGTGTAGGGTTCTATTTTTCATCTTCGAGTTGGTTTCAGTCCGTGTTGTCCTCGTCTTCGTGTCGTTAGTTGTTCCATCGCGTGCTGAACACTGCAGCACCTCGTGATGCTTTCTGTGCCACCTCGTGTCGCTCCATCTGTGTCACCCCTATGTCTTCGAGTCTTCCGTATTCGTGTCATTTTTTGTTATGTCTTCGTGTTGCTTCTTTTCTATCTTCGTCAAGGTTTCCTCTGATCGCGTGTTTTACTACCATTTTTACTCCGTGTTATTTCCTTCTCACCTCGTGCTGTTTTCATCTGACCTCGTGTCGTTCTCGTTGCAGTGATAGCCTTGTTAATATGGTACCTCGTGTCATTCTCTCTTTATTTCGTGCTGTAGTCACCTTGTGTATCTCGTGTCGTTCTCAGTATAGTGCATCTCGTATTGCTATTACATACCTCATGCAATTTTAGTTTTTGTGGGCCTGAGTTTAATGGTTTTAATCTCTTTGTAGGAGAAGAAGAAAAACAGAAAGAAGAAGGTGGTCCGAGGAAGAATATTCCCCAGTGTCTGGGCTGCACGTGATCCAATACTAAAGGAACCAATGTTATAAGGGCACGTGGAAAGAAGATTCTGGATTGAGTGTGGGAGGCACACGCATTCTGTACCTTATCCACCTGCTGCTACTATATATTAAAGCCTTCGTCCACAGATGAAGATAGATCGAAAGAAAAGAAGAGAAAAGTCTATACAGCAGTGAGCCTTCGATCCACAGAGAGAAAAGAGAGAAGAAGAAGATATAGAGAAGAAGAAGAAGAAGAAGAGAAGAAGAAGAAAAAGAGAGAGGAAGAGATTGAGAGAGATTGAGTTGAGAGAGAGCTGATCGAGAGTGAGAGTGAGAGTGGTTGTATCTCAGTCTCGTGGTTCAAAACCAGAGCTGAGCTTTGTTCTTAAAGCTACATTGTTTATTTTTGAGCTTTTCTATTTTCGTTTTGATTCTGTCTTTCATTTCCGAATGCTATTTCTTCAAGCTGTGTGTCAGCAGTCTTGCAGTGGTGGTCTCCACTGGACGAGTTAAGCTATATTTCCCCAGCGGTTGCAGAGGATTAGATCCTCTGGTCGGCAAGCTATAGTGCCCAGCGAAGCTGTGTATCAGCGGGTTGTTTGGCCAAGCTGTAAAGCCCAGCGGACGCAAGCTGTGCTGCGCAGCAGGAAGCCATACTCGGTTGAGTGTGGGGTGGACGTAGGTCGTTGACCGAACCACCTAAAAATTGTGTGTGCAGTGTGTTTGTGTTTTTGTGTGATCTGTGTGCGATGGGAAATTCTTGCTTAGCTTATTTGATTGCATCGCTTATGCTCATGTCTAGCTTTCGACCTTTTGTTTAGCATCCTTTGCTTAGCTTAACTGACGTTTGCCTAAATTCCGCTTTAGAACTTACAATAGTTTTAAATTATGCAAGTTGATCTATTCACCCCCCTCTAGATCCACAATTTGTGGAGATAGACTGCATCCATCTAACCCAACAGTAACCACCTTCCTAGATCCCTTCGACCCATTCACATGGAAGTTCAAAAGTCATCCCACATCTATGCACATGAAAGTCACCTTTGGGATAAACATGCATGAGTCTAGGCTTACCACACCATTTGACATGATTCATAAGTCGGGTACATTCATTCACATCACCCACATGTCAAGTAGGAAGCATAAGTGGACCGTATTCGGATGTATTGGCCCACCTTCATTCATCATGAGTCTTAAGCATGAGAGGAGCATACATGGCTGTCCGGGTCCCCCGACATTTGTCACACTCATGCATAAAAGGTTAATCTATGGATGTCCCGGCCCTCCTAAGTCTGTCACAGTCTTCATGGAATCAAAGTGTGATCGGTCTACATTTGGCTGCCCAGGTCCACCTTTGCACACCATACTCTTCACACCAACATCACATCATAGTGCATGGCATACGCATTCTCGCAAGCATATAGGAAAGAGCAATGAGACTTACAAAAGACGGGCAGATGCTTATCGGCGCCACTGCGAGTTCCAAGTGGGAGATTCGGTGATGGTGAGAACGGAGCGACTCCTTCCAGGGCCTACCTCCAAGTTGAGGGCACGAGGTTCGGGACCCTTTCGAGTTCTGAGACGACTTGGCAGTAATGCTTATGAGCTAGACCTACCTGAGGGTTTTGGGGTACACCCTACTTTCAATGTGGTGGACCTGGTACCCTACAAGGGCCCCGCGGTGGAACCCAGTGAGGAGCTCAAGCCTTTACCCCCCCCCCCCTTGAGAGAGACACTCCCTGTGGGACTCCACTTCATAGCTTGAGAGACCGACGAGAGCAGGTAGAGGCAATACTGGATGAGCAGAGTATCATTACTAGGCACAAGGTGTATCAGCGCTACCTGGTTAGGTGGAAGAACTGTCGCCCGATTGAGGATACTTGGGCGAGTCGAGAGGACCTGTTGCGACTTGACCTCGACATTCTGGAGCTGGTACTATCGCCAGGCGGACCCATACTCGACGGGGTCGAGTTCTCCCCACCCCGGGGGTATGATGGGGGCATCCCTTGCCCCTCCACTTTTTTGAGGCTCGGATCGTCGTCGGCTTATGCCATTATGTTCGTCATGTGTTTGTGAGTCTAGTCATGTAATTTTTATATTTTATTTGAGTCTTAAACTATGTAATTTTCCTATTATTTGAGTCATGTACCTAGGTTAGTAGGTTATCTACCAAAGTCTTGTGTCGTTATGTTGGTTTGTTAAGCTATTGGGCCCAACTAGTGGGCTAGGCCCAGGGGCACCCCTCCCTTGGACTGCTTTGGTCATTAGTTAGCTTGTCAGGGTCATTATGGTCATATGAAAGTATGGAGCCTATAAATAGGCCTCCCCTCCCTCTCATTGTAACAACTTTTGATGAATCAATTTGAATAGAAATATTTCCCAAGTCTCACTCCCCTCCACTAAATTTCTCTTCTCTCTCTCTCTCTCTCATTATCTCTCTCTCCCTCTCTCTCTTCAAGAAGGGGGCGCACCATTCTCTCTCTCCTCCCTCCTCCCAATCACTCCCAACCCCCACCTACCTCCATTAACTCAACACAACTTCCCATAGCCCCTCTTTACTCCACATCTAGTTCCAAGAACCCTCCACCAATCTAAGCCCTACTTCCCAACCACCACCTACCCCCCTCCACTTCCCTAAGCACCCCACCACCTTCCCAAGGCTGAATTAACCTCTCCCAAAGCCCAAATTCGAAATTCCCTCCTCTCTCCCATCCCTCCCACACCCTAGGTCGACCCAAACCAGATCCCCCTTGGTCTGGTCGCCCTCCTCCTCCTCCTCTCACACTCACCCTCTCTCTAGTGCACACCCACCCCTCATCTCCACCTCCAGCTGCTCCAGCCCCCCTCTCCATCTATCCCTGCCACTCCAGACCCCCTGAAGCCCTAGCCACGTCCTTCCCATCTTCTCCAGCCATCAGCCAACCTCCCTCTTGCTGAGTTGCCCCACTCCTACATCATTTGCCACCATCAAGTTGCAGCTCCATCAGTAGTTCGCAGGCAGCAAGATCGGGTCCTGGAAGCAGCTTCATCTCCGACACTTCCCCTCATCTTCTGGTGGCATGGCATACACCATTGGAAAGTTCGCCCAAGGATCTTTCTAGGCGAGGTGGTTTCATCTTCGTCCAAGCACCGAGCTGCCGGTAGGAGTGATTCTCCCTCGACTGAGCAAGATCTCTCAGGCAGGGAACCAGAGCGAGAGTGGAAGCTCGACCACGAAGAATATTTTGGGATTCAGATCAAGTGTTCTTCAGAAAAAATCTTCCCTCTCAAGTCCTATTTCATCCTCAAGAAGCAGAGCTGCATTTGGACATCGGCATCTAAAGTTACGAATTTTCTACTCCAAGTGTGTCAGGTCAGTTTGCAGGAGCCAGAACCGACACCCCTCTACTCATCTAATCGTGCTGGTCTTCTCCGACATCTGCCGACCATGCCGTTGGTGCCTAAAGAAAGAAGACTCGACCACGGTTCCAACGGTTCAGGTCTCGTCTCAATCCGAGCTTGGTAGAGATCGTGGCATCCTCTGCAATCAGCCACATTGTTCTGCACTAGACAGAGGCAGAACCAATCAGTCCGGTTCCAGACTCTGCCCCGGCCAGCAACGACTTTACCAAGCTCAGCAAAAATTCAGAGATCATCCTTGGTCCGTTGTCAAGCTTTTGGCGCAAGTCTCATCAAGTTCTGAGCTCTGTGGAATCTTTGGCAGCATCATCACCGCCCCACTGTCTGGTAACTCTGAGATTGGCAGAACCGGCAACGCTCCGAACGTCGGGTTTTCTTCATAACTCCCCCACCCCGCTTGGCCGGCTGAAGGCCCCTCCCTGCGTGGAGGTAGTTTTAGATGTAATTAGCTTAATCCCCAGCCCAAGATCACCCCTCCTGCGAGAGGCGTAGTGTTGTACTCTTTGCACTTTCAGGTCAAGCTACATCGCCGCGGCGATCGGGTGTATACCCTCGCCTCCCGGCGCGCCCTCGTCTCCGAGCGGGATCGGTGTCTTCACACCGATCAGGTGAGCCTCTGATACTAACCTTGATAGCCTTACTTCTGCGAGTTTAGTATTACTTTGATTGCTCGTCGGACGGTGAGAAGAGGGCCCATACTTGTATGCTCTTTTGTTGGTGCCCACCGCGGTCCGAGAGAGAGTGCCACCCCAAACCCCGCCCTGCGGGCCAGCCGCCCACTAAGTTGGGAATCCTATACTCTTTGGGGTCAGCCTAAGCCAACTAAGTCCATTAGAATCATTGGGTCCCGCCTCGGACCCTTGCCATCATTCCCCGGCCCCGCCGGGTGATCGCGTGTGCCGTGTGAGTAAGACGCTATTGTGAGAATCATTGGAGTGCTTGTATGCTTGCGGGCCTAGGTCCTAGGTGGTTCATTACATACTTAGTCATCCTTGGGCTGTGCCACATCACTCCGGGGCCTAGGCAGACTAGTCAACCGATTTTCCTAGCCTGTCGCCTAAATGCCCCTGTAGGTCTACTGACCATTGGGTTTGGTTGACTGATCCTCCCCTGGAATGGCCTATTTGGCCCGAAAACTTGGATTTTTGCCTCGAAACTTAAATTGAAGTAATTATGGATAAAATAGATGAAAAATTAGTCGTGTAAACCCCGTGAGGGTCGTCTCACGGTGGGACACTCGATGACTCGATTTAAAGCATGTGGGTACACCCCATGGTGGGGAATTGTGATTAGTTTATGATTTTCGATATAATAACCTCAGTGGCCTTGTGCCTTACTAATTGAGACTCGTGTTCCATGTAACGAGCGAGTGTCCATGACTGGTGACACGTCAGTGGTTTCATAGCGGGTCCTTGCTTTGAGTGACTTTTTCCCACTAGTCATAGCTTGCTTGGGCGCGCGTGTGCCGACCTACCTGGGAGTGGGTGAGATCTAGACTTGGGAGAGACGGTTTGGGGTTGGTTTCCGTAGGACCTCCCACTATGGCGGCTCGATTCCGGGCCAGGAGAAAAACTAGCTAGAGAGCTTGATGTAACATAGTGAGTCAATGTGTGCACACGTGGTCGGGGACTATGGATGCGTGCTGACAAGCACGACCCCAACTAGACCCTTGTCTTGTGTTATTGTGTACGGTGTCTCAGTTTTCGCCTAGGGCAAGTAGGGAGACACCTAAGGCTGTGGACTAAGTCATCAGTGGACACATCCGGCCTTGCTTCTGGTGGGTAGTGCTCCTGTCACTCGAGTGTAGTGACCCTAGTTTCTACCATTGTGGTTTAGTGTTCGGGCGGCTGAGGGTATCTTATTATACGAGATTGAAATGTGATTTGCTTAAATGGCTGTGATACACGTGTGGTGTGGATATTTCCTTTAATTGTTATGTACTGTTCCTTCCTATTCTAGTTATTGTTCCAAAATGTTATTTGCTGCACCGTGTACTTATTGTTGTGAGTGAGGATCCTCGGGACCCTTACTGAGTCGATGAGATGAGGCTCACCCCCCTTTTATTTTCAGGTGAGGCGCGGCTTGCACATTGTGCTTCTAATGCTTCGCGTGGAGCCGACGGTCAGAGTTAGTACCAGTTTGCCAGAAACATGATATGCCCCGTAGTCTTGTACCTTTTTCAATTTACTGCACTTATATATGGACATATAGATTCTGGACTGTATAATTGGTAACCATATAATTATTTATTTCTTGCATTAATTATGTTAAGCATTGTTAAGTTGTAATTATTTTAGATTCTTATACACTGCCACACCATCTCTTTAACCCTTCCTAGCCTCCGGCTTGTGGGTGGCAGGCCAGGATCCAAAAATATCATAGTCTTTCTCGGTATTTGGATCTTAGGTCGTTACACCTACTCTAAAAGCCTCTATGGAAATGCCAACCCCCTGGGAAAGTAACACCCCAAGAACTCGTCCTTGTTGGAGAAGACGATGTCGACGTCGGCAGGGATTTGGAAAGCCTTCCTAAGGTCGTGGACTACTTGGTAGGTGACCTCAAAATAAGGGTGAGGGCGACTGGGATGAGCGCCTGAAGTACTCGGGGCACCACCACGGCCACCCTCCTCCTCCACGGAGGGTTCAAGGCTAGACAAGATGACTTTTCTATGCGGTCCCATGAGTTTGGCGAAGAAGAAGAAAGAAGGGAAGCCTCACCAGGACGTTGAGAAAATAGCAGAGATGCAGCGAGCCCTAGCACCAAGGAAGAAGGATTATAGGAGTGCCATGCCTCTTCAAGCACCCCTCATGTAATATCATGGATTCTTCGGATCGGAATCGGAGAGCTTTCGGATCGCTTTCGTGGGTCCTAATATGTGTCTTACGATCCACATGGATTTTTCCCGTGTATGACTTGCGGAACCCTATTGTTTGATAGGTTTATTTTACCAGGGGTATTTTATTATATTTGGTGGGTTTATTTAGTTTGTTTACGCGTCGATCAACCAATTAATTAACCGGTAATTAACTGACTGATTGACTGCGCAGGCGTGCCAGTCACATAAGTGATGAGTTTATTGTGCGCTCATTCTGACCTGTTTCGGGCGAGAGTGAGGTTCGATCGGGACCAGCAGTCCGTCATACCATAAAGGCTACGGCGTTAATTACATCCCCCGCGAGGAGGGAAAACCTTTGATTAATTGTCGAGATAGTGGGATGTCGAGGCCGGAATAAAGGATGCAAAAGATGCGAATGATCATGCAAGATACTATGATATACCATGCACGGTTTATTAGGGTGGACCCTCAGTACGTGGCAGAGGACCTAGGTCCGAAGACCACCATCACGTGTAGCAAGAGCTTCCCGTCGGACATTGCCCAGCTTTCTGCTCATGTCATTTGATATACAAAGGGCCCGTGCACTCAGGCATACATTGATGCGGCACGAATGCTTAGACTAAAACATGATGATGAAGTTATGAAACTAGCTAATTCAGGTTTAAACAAACCAATTTATTCAATTTATTGATTACAGGGTTTATTTAATTCTATCATTAGCATTAGAAATCACCTCGGAGGCGAGAAGGGGGTTGAAACGGCACGACGACGCGGTTCGGAATGAAAATGGCGTGATATGCGTAGGTATAGGGTTTAAAACGGCGCAGCAAGCGTGGGTAAAGGCCTAAAACAGCGCCACCTAGCGTAGGTATAGGGGATGGGTTAAAAATGGCGCGCCTCTCTTCCTGGTGCGCCGGAATAAGGCGCGCCGTATTAAGGCGCGCCGAGTGTCGATGGCGCCGGTTTAGCTCCGCTTCACGGAAATTGAGGTTTTATAGACTTATTTTGGCACTTATTAATAAGTTTTGGAAGATTTCTGAAGTTTATTGAATCAGCCATTCATCGGGTCGGTCCTGGGCCGTCCAAAAGTCAAGTCATAGGCTTGCGCGAGGTTCGTACTCGAGCGCAGTGATCGTTCTGAGTCAAACTCGTTCAAGCCAAAATTTTGGCAGCATCTCCCCATCCCAGAGGATTGTCGGGGAGAAGCGGGGAGTACTCATGTGGCGGAGCACCCCCTGAAAGTCGGGTGGCGCAACGGCGGCCGGCAAACCTGAACGGATAGGAGAACCCCGAGGGCTAGCCTACTAGAGGCACCAAGTCCGTGGGTGGGAAGTAGACGTATAGCGCGACTCATAGCGGGAGCGAAGACCCCGAGGGCTAGCCTACGAGGGGCACGCGACCCGAGTCGGTACCATGTCTAAGTCGGGACGACCAATAGAGAGGGAAAACCCCAAGGGCCAGTCTACGAGGGGCACCCATCTCACGGCCACCACAAGGCCCACTAAGGGCTGTGGATTTGAGGTGTTGGGATTAACCCATGTTACTGTACACTCATTGGTCAACGGGGAAACTCATCACTAATAGATGATTTCCTACAGACTGAGTGATTTGGATGAAGTATTGGGGAATGTTCCACTCCCCGGGTTGTCGAATCTCACTAACGAGATGGTAATACGGCGCGGTGGGAAAGCATGTACAGTTAGCAGACTAATGTTAATGTCTGTCGGTGTGCGTATATTTGCACATATAGATGTTAGCAGGTTCAACAAAACATTCACCAGGAGGAGTCTAGAAAGCGAAGAGGAGGAGTATGGGGATGGCCTCATCCCCTCCTGTTCATGGTTGAGAACAGGAAGGAAGGTAAGAGGACAGCCCGATATCGATCGGAGAAACACACATATATGTATGCCTCCAGCGGTGAAAACCTTTGGCGTTCGAACGGAAGAGAAACCCCGGAAAGAGGGGAGTAGTTGCTGTAGCCCACTACGTAGCAAGGCATAATCGGTGTCGGGGAAGCAAATCCGGTGAACGCACATACAGACAGAAGAGGAAGCATACGGGAGATGTAACCACGGCGCCGGGCATGCCCACGTCCATTCGTTCTATGCACATCACCCTCCCCGGCGCCGGCACTATTGCACGACGCCGTTTTACCAGTCGCAAGAAGAAAATGCAATGAAAGAAAAGGAACAGTGCAGAGGAAGGATAAGAGCATTAGACCCCTTGGCTCGTTGACATATCCATTCATTCCATAAACGAAAGAAAGAAAAAAGCTAAACAGGTTATCATTCTGGTGCCGGCGTTGTCGCACGGTCACCGTTTTCATTAATAGAGAGGGAAGAAATTACAGAGGGAGAGGGATGATCGCAGAGATGGTGAGAGGGGGGAGGAAGGAAGGCTCATATCATTGCCATCATCCCCCCTTCTCACTTACATCGTATCGGAGAAGGTACCCGAACAAAGAGGGGATCGATGGGAAAATTACAACGACCCACCTAAACAAACGAGGAAGCAGACGATCTTCTTCTCCGGCACCGAGATGTTCGTGCAGAGAGGGGTGGCGGCGGTGGAGACGCTTAGACGAGAGGTTTTTCCCACACGAAAACCCTCAGGCTCTCTGGATTCTTCCTCTCTCCGAATGTTCTCCTCTTTCTTTTTCCAAAAATCCCCCCCTTTTATTGGTAGAACGAGGTGTTGCTTTTATAGCAACCAGTTAATCCGGCGCCGCAGATGGCGCGCTGGATTTAGTGGCGCCGGGGACAAATGTCCCCCAATTGCTTTGGCGCACCGGATCAAGGGGCGCCGGTGACCTCTTGTGTGCCGATTTAGCTTGTTCGCTCGACGCAGGCTAGCCGATGGGTCCGGGGATGGTTCCGGAAGCCCCCGTTGACTCTTCCTTTCGCCACGGTCCTTGGAAACCTTGACGGGGCATTGACGAAGCTCTCGGTATGGCGTACGACCTCAATCCGAACTCCGTGTGTGTTTGGCTTGAGCACGAGGGTTTCCCGCTGACACGGCCTTCGGCACTATGATTTGTGCTTCCGGCTCGGCTTGACTCGTGCCTAGAGCTTCCTTGTGGGATGGTATGACATCCGAGACAATTCCGCCTTGACTGGCGATCATTTGGCCACTAACGGACCCAATATAGCGACGGGTGTAGGGTAGCGGCATGACGGAGTCGATGCCGAATCATTAGGCAGGCTTGGTCGCACTGCCGGTTGGTTGTGGATTCATCTCAATTCTCCCGAGGCGAAGTCCCCGATGTTCATTCCAGGTGACTCGAGGCTCTGGCAGCTTGAGAAGTCTTCAGCAGGTTGTTCTTCATCGGCTTATGTGCTTCAATGGGTCGTATCATTCATCTTTGCGGCTCGGTCGCCGTGCAGCACATTTTGAGTGCCAACACCTGTGGAGAGTTGACGGTTGAGTTTTGTGACTCTGGGACGCTACAGGTGCGTTGTGCTCGTTCCGAGGATCGGGAAGACTATTTTTTTGTATTTTTTTGAATTTATAGATTTTCGTGCCGAAAATTAGATTTTAGGAAATTTGCTAATTTCCTATTTTCTTTTCCTTTTTTCTTTTTATTTCCTTCACCTCTCTCCTCTCTCTTCTCTCGCTGTTTCACTCTCTCTCCCTCCGTTCTCTCTCCTTTCACCACCTCTTCTCCGGCTGCAAACGGAGGAGGCCCGGGGATGTCGTGGAGATGCCGTGGAGGTGTCGTGGAGCGTGATGGCGTAAAGAATGGAGCGTGGTGTTGGTGCAATCACGTTCGGTTGATTCAAAGCCGACGTGCAGTTCGTGTGATGGTTTTCGGCAAGGTTTGGCTGTCTCGACACGTGAGATCTTCGGTGGAGGTAGGGGGACAGATGCCCTACTCTTTTCCTGCGTTCTCTCGTGATTTGGAGCCGAACGGTGTGAGTTTGAGCGGGTTTTACCTTGTTTAGGCGAAAATCATGTTCATTGGGTGTGAGCCGTGTTCGCCGTTCCAGGTGACGGTTTGTAGTTTAAATGGTTTCATTTGAACCCCTGGCATGTTGGGATTCATTTCCCACCAATTTTATTGTATTTGGTTGAGAATCGGAGCCGGTATGAGCCCGACTGTCCATGTGAGTCGTTTTGGGTCGATTCGTGGGAATCACCCGTTTCTTATGATTTTGGGCATGGTTAGGTCCCTTCCGGCTTGTGGAAGGATGTTATCGGCGTTAGGGTTGTTTCCTCGTCGTTTAGACGCGATTGGGGCATGGAAAAATCAGGTTTTGGGTGGTTTTACGGTTTTCCCGTCGGAACGTCTTAGCGGTCCTATCAGAGACCGGGGGTTGCTTGGCGGTCCACTGGAGACCGTTAGGTGGAGTCCTTTGTCAGTTTGGTTTAGCGGTCACGCGACCGACTGCAAGGCTGGTTTTAGCGGCACTTGGGCGACCGCTAGGCGACATTTTATGTCGGTTTACTTGTTTTAAGTCGGTTCAGGCTAGCAGTCTAGCTCCGACCGCATGGGGTCTTTGGCGGCCCTGGGGTGACCGCCATTCCCTGGAAACGGTCCTAGGTAGACCGTTAGGCGGTTAAGTCGGTTTGACTACTTTTGTGGTTGACTGGGCATAGCGGCCAGGTCATGACCGCTAGGTCCAGCTTGCGGCTCTGAGGAGATCGTCTGGTGCCAGTAGCGGCCTCAGGCAGACTAGAAGGCTCCTACTTTTGTGGATTTTATATCTGGGGTTTCATGAGGGTAGCGGCCCTTTGGATGACCGCCAAGTTGGTTTAGCGGCCAGGGGTAAGACCGCCGCCTTCCCAGAGTGTTCTTTCGTGTTGGTTTGGTTTCCGGTTAATGTGGCTTCGACCCCTTGGTTAGCCCATTGTTCCCTGGATGTCTTGAACGTCCTATGAGGGCTGTGACCATGTTATAGGGTGTCTGAGAGGGCCATTGTACCGAGTAGTGTTTTGTATTATTTCGAGGGTCATTATGGTTTCTGGTCAACCCGGTTGTGACCCAGTGGTTGACACGTGACCTCGTGAGTGTCTCGTCTATCCTATGAGGATCGAGACATGGTTTTGGATGTTTGGAGGTAGTGTCTTACCTCGATATGTATGCCATGTGATTTGAGGGCTTTCGGTGATCCCTCATGTTCCGTGTTTCATGTTATACGGAATTGTGAGTCCGTTGTACGGCTCAGAGGCCGAGGACTCATTGTTATTATTGCTGTTATGGATACAGCTGTTGTGTGCCGTTTTCCATAATGTGTTTTCCGTGATTTTGGCTTAGGGACTAGGCTGATTTACAGTGTGTTGCTTTGGTGTGCGATGATCTTGACCCGAGTCTTGTGACTCAAGGATCATTGTCAGCAGGTCTAGTTGACTGTCCTGAGTCTGGTAGTAGTCGTATACTGCATTATGCTCCGTAATACGTGTGACATGTGTGTGCTTACCTTGTCTGTACTTCGGTGTTCGCTGTTTTGAGTCTCCATGTCTAGTGAACCTCCACTAGTCGTAGCCTGACGACACTTTCATGTGTGTCGGCCCACTTGAGAGTGGTGGCGGGGTAGTTCCCTGTTGACGATTTTTAGGATAGTTTCTGTGGGCCCCCTTGCTTTGCGGTAGCGTCCTACTAGGGGGAAAACTAGCTAGAGGCCTGGCTCAAGGCATTGGGCTTGTGTGTGCACACGTGGTCAGGGGCGATTGGACGAGCGCCGACGGGCATGACCCTGACTAGTCACTCATTACTGTTGTTCCTTGTACTTGGTTCTTTGTGAGTGTCTCAGTTACCGCCGTTCTAGGCGAGTGCGAGATACTTGAGGTGTAGTGTAAGCGTCAGTGGACGCATCTAGTTGTTCTTCTAGTGAGGAGGTGCTTCTGTCACTTGACACGATGACTTGTGTTTTCGTGACTTGTCCAAGTAGCCTGTGCTTGGCTTCACTCGAGGTTACGAGTTTTGTAGCGTACACGACGGTGAGCTTGTGTATGTCTTGTGCCTTTGACTATGTAGGTCTTTGGTAGGCCTTTACCTATTTTGGTAGGCTTTTCTGGATAGGGTTTCATGATTTGACAATGGATCGGTAACGCCTGACTTTGTGAGATCGGGGTTCACCTTTCTATTGATGTTTGGAGTAGTTTAGAGGGCCGAGGTTCCTTCGGCTGTCGTGTTTCCGTGTTACGGCTTTCCTATTTACTTTTGTTGTTCCTGCTCCTGTTGTTACTGGTTTACTTTAGTGTAGCATTGTTGTTACTGCGTTGTTTTGTGGTAGGGTTCAGCGGGCCTACTGAGCCAGTGATAGGAGGCTCACCACTAACTTTTTAGGTGTAGCTATTCTTCCTCGTGCTGGGAGGTTCCTGCTGCGTGGTTCTTAGTGCCAGCGTTGCCAATGTTGTACCCTTATGGTTTTGATGATGTCAAACACTATGACTCATCTGTGCATGATGTCATATCTATTGATGTTGCATTGGTATGGCTTTATGGTTTGATGATGCCTAGCATTGATGCATTTGTTGCATTGGTATGGCTTTATGGTTTGATGATGCCTAGCATTGATGCATTACCATTACTGTTGCATTTGGCTATGATACATTGCATGTTTGCTGGAGACTCTGAGAATGAGGCTAAAGGTTAGGTCAAGTCATGAAGAAATCAGTGCACAGTCATATCTCATGCTCGTAGTGTTGCATATGAAGGTCGGAGCACTTTCATATTCATATGTGCACATTTAAACATTCTGGTCATTTCATGCAGATTCATTTTATCAAACTTGCAAGCAAATTCATTTCATCAAACAGATTGCATGCACATTCATTTCATCGAACAGGTTGCATATAGACATGAACATTCATTTCATTAAACAAGTTGCATGCACATTCATTTTATCAAACAGGTTGAATGCACATTCATTTTATCAAACAGGTGGCATGCACATTCATTTCATTGAACAAGTAGTAGCTAAGGTCGATGCATGTTCTATCTTTGCATAACACAGGTCGATGCATGTTTTGTCTTTGCTTAACAAAGGTCGATGCATGTTCTATCTTTGCCTAACTAAGGTCGATGCTTGTTTTCATCTGTGTTAGACAAGTCAGTGCATATCATTGTTCACATGCATATATAAGGTCGATGCTAGTGTAGAACTCATGAAGACCAAGGTCGATGCACATCCAGTATGTGCAAGACCAAGGTCAGCCCACATAGAAGGTCCGTGCACATTAATGTTCAGTCATGAAGGTCGATGCTAGTTTTGCTCTCCAGCAACTAAGGTCGACGCTTGTTTTAAGGTCGATGCTAGTTTGATTGACTCATGCAACATAAGGTCGGTGCACATTTTGTTAGTATGTATATAGGTTGGTGCACTTTTTTATTAGTTAGCAACTCAAGGTCTGTGCACATTTTCTAAACTGCCTACAAGGGTCGATGCACATGTTATTTTATGTCATACAAAGTGTGTGCACATTTTGATGCATGCACATTAAGGTCGATGCACATTCTGCGTTGTGCAAATTGAGGTCAAAGCACATTTTGCTTCTAGCACACCAAGGTCGATGCATGTTTTCCAAACTGCATATAAGGTTGGTGCACATTTGGTTTTAAAGTTACAAGGTTGATGCACATTTGGTTTCAAAGATTAGAAGGTCGATGCACATTTCCTTTGTGCATGAAGAAGGTCGATGCACATCTCCTTTGTGCATGTTTTAGGTCTGTGCATGTTTTAGGTATGAGCATACATAACAAGGTCTGTGCAACTTCATAAAGTTGGTCTGTGCACATTACATGTCAGGTTTGTCTGTGCATCACTAAGGTCAGTGCATTAGTTCATGTCTTCATCCTTATGCATAAAGGTCTACATGTGTATTACACAAGTCAATGCTTATACATCATTTTATACACCTCTGATCTAAATGTTTGACTAATGTGATATTGAATATGTTTGCATCTGATTATGATAATAGAGTGTTTGATGGAATGCCTTAACTCCTATTGGCAGGAACTTTATCAAACACGTGAAGGGCAGAACGCATCAAGACTCAGGCAAGCACGTGAGCTCGAACTAAACTAGGCATGTCTTCGCAGTATGGCTGGAAGCTGGCACGTGGTCCCAGAGAGCTTATGATTGGGCACGTGATCCAAGTCTCTATGGTAGAGGAACATTCTTGTCCCTGCCACATGGGCCAATGGGGCGTCACTAGGTCTTTTCTGCCTCATCCACACGGAGGCTCTGTTCAATATAAAGATCGCCTCATCCTTCGATAAAAAAAAATAGGAAGGCTGTAGAAAGCTGCAAGAGCCCCTGCTGAGCGAAGATCCCATTCAAGAGAGAGCGGCAGAAGAAAAGAGAAAGAAAGAGAAGATTAGTGAGCAAGCATAGAAGAGAAGAAAAAGAAAGAGGAAGAGAGAGTTCAGAGAAGGAGAGCGTGTGAAGAAGGAAGAGTGTGCAGCCAGTACTGATATCTGAAGATCTATTTCAAGATTAGTCTCGTGGATCAAATCCAGAGCCATCCTGCTCCTTGGAGCTACATTCTGATTATTTTTCTTTTGTCTTTTGTTTGTTCTTTTCCATTCACTTTAGTGTTCTTCCGATACCCTATTTTGGGATCGGGGTTCCTCATGAGATTTCAGGAGAAGGGAGTTTCATCTCCAGTTGCCCTCTATGGATTCAGAGGAAGAGAGGACGTGTCCTCTGGGTGGTGAGCAACGTGGTGTTGCTCACTAGTTTTCCTTCTGTAGTCGCAGGAGAAGGGAGGTGGTACCTCCGGTTCTAGCTATGTGGTGTAGTAGAGCTGGGGTGGTGGTCTTGTGGGGAACATGACCAAGTCGAGGGATTTCTCCCTCAGGGTTCAAGCTGTTAGGCAGCGGTTGTTTGCAGACAGAGTATGCTTCTTGCTTGGTGCAAGGGAAGGCTCACTCGGGTTGAGTGAGGGGTGGACATAGATCTCAGATTTGAGATCGAACCACCTAAAAAATCTCTTGTCTATCGTGGTTTGCTTTGAGCGTTCTTTCCATTTCATCTATCTCCCCTTCACAGGCTGTGTGAGTGTATTAATTGTCTGAGGTTGATCATTATGGTATCGTGTGAAATCAATTCAACCGCGAAGTGTTTGTTTGTTTTCTTAATTCTGTTCAACTTCCTGATCAGTATTGTTAGTTCGTTTCAAACACAGTTGCATTGTGTTGTATGCATGCCCAGTAAAGTCTAAGGCTGCTAGTGCCTACTTTGTGTTCGAGTGTGTGCTTCAATAGATCATCTGTTTAGCTGAGCCACGTAGTGTTACTTTCGCACAAATCTCTCTGAGATAGTTTTTTTCAAAGTAAATTTTTTAAATTGAAATTCATTCACCCCCCTCTGAATCTCATCCTTGCACCCATACATTCTATCAGCCAGTGTCGGGCTTCCCCCGAATTAAGAGTACGTTCTCTTTTCTGTTGGACTGTACTTGTCTTTCTTTGGACTGGACTCTGTTAGTTTTAATTGTTATTAAAAATGTAATTTTATTTCTACTATTTTAACAATCCTGATCATTGAAATTTAATTGCTTACTGCTTTATCTGGAAGTTCAATGTACTCTCACATACCTTTCTATCCCTTCGGAGCTTTTCCGCTCTTGGGAGGCCTCGCAGGTTCCAAGTGGTATCGGGTTTACCCGATATCCAGAGTCTGGGTCGTCACACCTCACCTCCCTTTTAAAAATCTCCAGGAGGCGACAAGTCCTCTTTGGCTAGCTAGATGAAGAGACGCAACTGTCACCGCCACCGCCAAGACGCGCAGCGAGGAACCCAAACGCTTGTTGTACCCGTTTCTCCAGACGCAGACCGACTGCGTCATGATGACGGTGATGTCACCTGACACGCCAAGGCGGGCTGCCTCGCGTGCCAAGAAGGATGGTTGGTGGCAGGGCTCCCCGTGCCAGGAGAATGAGAAGGACTTAAGAAGATTCCGCCAGGCATTTTCCCTCAACTAGCCTCGTATGACTCCTCCCGAGCTCCAAGTCGCTCGGTGCTCAGGAGTGAGGGGCTAGTGAGGAGGGGAATGTTCGTCGGACCCAGTGCGGCCCAATAATGCTAGGCCTATTACGGTCTAGTTCGACCAAGCCCGTGACGGACCATCCCACCAGCCTCTGGGCCATTCAATACAACCCAACTGAAGCCCAAGGAAACTTCGCCAGCCCACAGGGGAAATTACTAAGCGCGTAGGGTCCGGACGCCGTAGAAGCCGTCAACAGACGAACATTGCCCCCGCCATCACAGGATTTTCCTCGATGAGGACCGAGTCAGATCCACACCGCCAAGATCCCTGCCACTAAGCCTCCCTTCCAGGAACGTGCGAGTATGCAACTAGCAACCCTTACGATCAAAGAGACATAACTCTACGATCTGTGCCATTTCCCATCCGAAGAATGGCCGGCACCATAGTAGCCCATATAAATAGGTCCACAGTCGGACCCCAAGGGGACATGCATATACTCCTACAATCATACTCACAGATGAATGGTAGGATCCATATCCAGACACTCCCACGTATACAGAGATAGAATAGGGATACCCTAGTGCTAGCAGAGAGAGAGGCTCCTCTACGCAACCGCGGAAGGAACTCTCCCAGTCTTCCGAGCACTCTTCGGACATTCGCTCTTACGCTCAGGCTGCCCTATTCTGCCCTTTCTGGTTCTCCTTTTACTTTAGCACTTCTCCCTTTCTACTTTTCGAAGTCACTGACTTAATCATCGGAGAGTTGTCTCTTGGGATCACTCCCAGGGCTCATTCTGACGTCCTCCTCTAGTGATTGCAACTTTCTTTGGATAGCCAACTACTCTTCCCCAACAAACAAATCTGAAAGATATAGTACGAGGTAAAAGAGGAACACTTTTCAGCCTCTATAATATTATTAAAAGGGAAATTTTTAATTATATGTTCGTTAATGCTAATGATGATTCTAAAGAAAAATATAGATTCACGAAATCTCATTAGTACTAATAAATAATTTGATGGTAAACAACTTAGTTAGAAGTTGAATATTCACTAATGATAATTAAATGAAGAGTCTTATTACTGCTCATTTAATAACAAATAAAAACATATCTTAAACAATAGCTACACGTGTACCATTCATGATTCTGAAGAAAATTGATCAAATAATATTTTCATTAACACTAATGAAGATAATCAATTTAAATTAATTAGGATCCTCACGAGTGGTAACCATGATTGCTAAGAATACTTACCTAAACCATTTATGTACGTTGAAGATAAAAAAATAAGTACCTAAGTCCCCACAATCTCAATCAAACGGAGAATAACATCGTAACTTTTAACCCGAGATAAGAAAGATAAAATAACCTTTTGTTAACAATTATTCTCATTAGTGTCCATATTGCTTGATCAAATTAATAATAGAAATATCGTCATATTTATTCACTCGCATATCAAACATACATGAGAATAAGGATAAGAGAATAAAATAATCCAAAATAAGTTACATCTGTTACTCTCGAAATTTATCCCGATATCAAATCCAACCGGAAAGTTTACGACATGGGTATAGATGATACTTAATTTACATGTCAAGACTACACAAGTAAATACAAATGCATAATTGATTTTCAGGTCAATTTGTTCTTAACAAGGATATGTGGAGAGGGGGATTTCTGCAGTCCAATGGAGCAGCCCAACTAGGCCCGGCAGGGCCCAACGAGGCTCAGCTCACCCAAGTGACAGCCCACAAGGCCCACTTAGGGGAGAAAGCCCAATTTACAGCGCTCGAGGAAACAACCCTCCTAGGCGGCCTCAAGGCTCGGAGGGCCCGAGCATCGGTCAGGTCATTGGAAGGTCCGCGCCCGAGCCATCCCTCCGCCTGGGAGAAGAAGGCATAAGCCGGCCTATCCGACCCATCTTTTACCGAGCTAAGCCTACCGCCCGGATAGGGCCGGCCTCTCCAAAGCTCGGAACGACCGACGAATACTTATCTTTGTAGCCGTTAAGAGTCCGCAACAGGCGAGAATCCGGGGAGACAGGGGACTCCTTCTTCCGCGCGAGGACAACGCTCCCACGATAAGGCAATAAAAGCCCACGATGAGGACGTAACCTCTACCTGAAACCCCTCGGCTTGCAGGACTCTTGGGGACGGCGCACTATTTAAACCAGGGGTACCCTCCGGTGAAAGGTAAGCCACAAAAGGTAATCATACGCCCTAAACTCCTGAGCACGAACCGCTTCACCCCTTCGGTGGAGAGGGATCTCGCGCATAAAGTAGCCCCTCCCCATTATTGCTCCCGCCATAGCTCTACTGACTTAAGCATCGGAGGGTTTGCCCCAGGGACTCCCCCTGGGCCCTCTGATCCGTTTCCCTGTCTTGCAGTTCACAATCTCGTGACTATCAGCCCGCTCAGGAACAGCGTGAGATCTCGCCTCTTCATCTGGCGCCGTCTGTGGGAAACGCACAAAGAGCCAGTATGGTGCGAAGGAGCTCAGGGAGGAGGTCCGCCGGTGATAGGAGTAAGGCCATGGTAGCGGCAGGAGACGGCCCCTCTCGGGCCTCACAGAACCCTCCCTCCAACGCCAGCGTCCCCGCCGATGACCCACCACCCCCCCTGCGGCGGTAGGGCCCTCCCCCAACGGTGGCGCCGAAGCCTTCCAAGCCCTCAACGCGAAACTGGTTGTCCTTGTGGAACTCATGAGGGCCCAGGCGGCTAGGGATGGAAGGTCCCGCGCCCCGTCGGGGAGCCCTCCCCGTGGGAACACGTCCCAGTACACCGCCGGGGGTCGCTTCACCCTCCGCGGCCAGCAACTCATCCGCAACCGGATTGGAGGACCCTCGCAGGCTCCACCTCTGAAGCAAGAGGCTTCCTCCATGCCAAGAAGGGGAAAACTGGGGGCGCGCCGCCCGAACCCAGAAGCCGACGTCCCCGGGGATCGCCAAGACGCTCCCCCCAGCCCCACGGCATGACAGCAACCGGAGCTATCCCTCCGGCTGCGGGATTTCGAGAGACGTTTTGCGGAGCAGGAGCGCGCCCTCCGCGCCCTGCAGAAGACCTCTTTCCCAGAGGATGAGGAGAAATCCCCGTTCTCCGAGTACATTCTGAAGGCAGAGGTATCTCTCAGAAGCTCCATTCCGACCTTGAAGCTTTACGACGGCCAGGGCGACCCGGCCGATCATTACGACAGCTTCGACGCTCTGATGACTCTGCACGGAGTGTCCGACGCCATCAAGTGCCGAGCCTTCGTGACCACTCTGGTCCATGGCGCTCAAGCATGGTTCCGGGCCCTCGCCCCCGGGTCCATCCAAGATTTCAAGCAATTTGGGCGAGTCTTCAAAGAGAGTTTCGCCGGAAGTGCCCCCCCAAGGTCAGTAGCGGGGCTCCTGGCCCTTAAGCAGGCGCAAGGGGAAAGACTCCGGGCTTATATTCACCGATTTAAATCAGAAGCCCTGAGAATCCCCCGCCTGGACGTAGCCTCAGCCACAACCGCACTGACTGGGGGCACCAGGGACGAGAATCTCTGCGGCGAGCTTGTCCTCCACCCTCCCTCGACCCTTGCCGAGCTAGTGACTCTGGCACTGCGCCACGCCGAGTGCGAAGAAGTACTCAGCGCTTGCCGAGACGCAACCGGCTCGGGTCGGGAGGGGGACAAGAAGCGGACTTGTGAGCCAACTCCTGGCTCGGGAAAGAAGCGAGACCGTGATGGAGAGCGCAAGCGGAAGTACAAGCGGTACACCCCGTTAGCCGCACCGATCTACGAGATCTATGAAGACATCAAAGACTCGGGACTCCTCCGCCAGCCCGAGCCGATGAGGTCGAAGAACCGTAATCGTGACAGGCATTGCTTGTTCCACAGCGATCACGGGCACCACACCGGTGACTGCCACCAGCTCCAGGACGAGATCGAGCGCCTCACCCGTCAGGGGCACCTGGCTCGGTTCACGGCCGAGCGTAAAGAAGACCGAGGAGCCACAGAGGAGATTGACAACGCCCCCCGAGGGGTCCACATCAACGTCATCTCCGGAGGGACGGCATCAGGAAGCGACAGTAGCCGAGGAAGGAAGCGTCATGCCGAGCGGGCGAGCCGAGCCATAGAGCCCCCCAAGGCCCCGCCGAGTGAGCCCCAGGTCATAGTCTTCTCCGACCGAGACCTAGAAGGGCTGAACACCCCGCATGACGACACCCTCGTAATCTCGGCCACAATAAACCATTGTAACGTAGATAGGATTCTAGTTGACAATAGGAGTGCCCCTGATGTATTATCTTACGACTGTTTCCTCAAGATGGGGGAAGATCCATCCAAACTCCGCCCGGTCCGAACCCCCCTCTGCGGGTTTAATGGCCTGGCCACCTACCCCGAGGGAGCCCTAAGCTTGCCGATTACCCTCGGCACCCCACCCAGGACCGTTACGGTCATGGTGGACTTCATAGTGATCAAGGGTATGATAGCGTATAATGCCATTTTCGGCAGGGGAATCCTCAGCCGAATAAAGGCCGTACCATCTACCTATCACCAGAAAATGAAGTTCCCCACCAAAACTGGGTTGGGGGAAGTCCGAGGTAACCAGGCCACGGCCAGAAGGTGCTACAATATCTCGGTGGAAGCCACAAGGCCGGACGGGAAAGATAAGGGTCCCCGGGGAGTCGAGGATAAAAACGCAACCACCGAGCCTGGTGGCGAATTACTGACGGTTTTCCTAAATGATAACCCGACCCTAGGAGTAAGGATCGGAGCCGACCTACCGCCCAAGGAACAGCAGCAATATGAGAAATTCCTTTCTGAGTACATTCGAGTCTTTGCTTGGTCCGATGATCAACTCCCCGGGATACCAGATGAAACCGTGATGCACAAGCTCAACCTCGACCCCGCCATGAGACCCGTACAACAATGCAGAAGGAAGCATGCACCAGAGAAGCAGGCGATCATCAAGGCGCAGGTCACCAAGGGACAAGAGACTGGCCTTTTTAGACCGGTCCTGTACCCGACGTGGCTAGCCAACGTCGTCCTGGTGCCAAAAGCTTCAGGCAAGTGGCGGATGTGCGTGGACTTCACCGACCTGAATAAGGCCACCCCCAAGGACTGCTATCCGTTACCGAGCATCGACCAATTAGTTGACTCTACCTCGGGCAACGAGATACTCAGTTTCTTAGATGCCTATTCGGGTTATCATCAGATCAGAATGAATCTAGAAGACGTAGAGAAGACCACCTTCATCACCGACTACGGCGTGTACTGCTACATCCGGATGCCTTTCGGGTTGAAGAACGCACGCTGGAGCTACATACCAAAGGCTGGTTAATCACATGTTCGAGGAGCAACTAGGTCGGAACGTCGAGGCTTACATTGACGACATGCTCTTCAAGACCCCCAAAGCCCAAGACCACTTCGCCGACCTCGCTGAAACCTTCGACACCCTCCTGAAGTACAACATGAAGCTCAATCCTGCCAAGTGCGCCTTCGGAGTGAGATATGGGAAATTCCTGGGTTTCTTGATCACCCAGCGCGGGATCGAAGCCAACCCCGACAAGGTCCAGGCCATCCTGGACATGCGCCCGCCCACCTACGTCAAGGACGTCCAGCGCTTGACTGGGCGTGTCGCCGCTCTCAGCCGATTCCTGTCTCGTGCGGCCGAACGATGCTTACCCTTCTTCAAACTGTTGAGGGGACCCAAGCTGGCATCTGCCACGTTCGCATGGGATGAGGAATGCCAACAAGCGTTCGCCGAGCTCAAGGAGTTCTTAGCCTCGCCCCCGGTGCTCTCCAAGCCCGTGCCGGGCGAGGTCCTGCTGCTCTATCTCTCGGCAATGCCGTCAACTGTTAGCTCAGTCCTAGTCAGAAATGACTCGGGAATTGAGAGGCCGGTCTACTACACCAGCAAGGTGCTCAATGAGGCTGAGAGGAGGTACCCCGCAACCGAGAAACTCGTGCTAGCGTTGGTTACCTCCGCCAAGCGCCTCCGACCCTACTTCCAGGGGCACCTCGTCACCGTGCTGACCGGCGAACCATTAAAGAAGATCCTGGCCCACCCCGAAGCCTCGGGCCGACTCGTCAAATGGGCAATCATGTTTGGGGCCTACGATATCTCGTACCGCCCGCGCTCAGCTATGAAAGGCCAAGCGCTCGCCGACTTCATCGCCGAAAGCACCATCCCGACTGAGGAGAGATCTCCGTCCGCGCCCGGGCCAACCTAGGAACTGTTCGTTGACGGATCTTCCAACTCGGTCAGTAGCGGCGCAGGGAACCTCCTGAGGTCCCCCGAAGGAGTAGAACTACAGTACGCCTTGAAATTCAGCTTTCAGGCGTCCAACAACACTTCCGAGTACGAGGCCCTTATCTCGGGAGCTCGCATGGCTCGACGGTTGGGGGCTGAGCGAGTCAAAATCCACACTGACTCCCAGCTGGTCGCTAGCCAAGTCAACGGTGAATATGAAGCTCAAGAGGCCCCAATGATCAAATACCTCCAGCGGGTCAGAGACCTGGCCCAACAGTTCGAGGGATTCGAGGTAGTCCGAATAGCTCGGGAGGAAAACTCCCGAGCGGACGCCCTCTCTCGATTAGCCTCCACTCTCGACCCTGAAGGTACCCGATCAGTCCTCCTTGAAGAGCTAGAGCGTCCAAGCATTGACTCGGAGCTCCTGGCCGTTGACTCGGCCCTTCCAAGAGACTGGCGCTCCCCCTACCTATCCTGGCTCCAGGACTCCCGAGAGCCCTCCGACCCTCGGGAGGCACGCCGAATGAAGTATCAAGCCCGATGCTTCGTCATCCTCGACGACACTCTTTACCGGAGGTCCTTCTATGGTCCCCTCCTGAAGTGTCTCGGCCCCGACGAGGCCGACCGAGCCATCCGAGAGATTCATGAAGGCCTGTGCGGAGCGCATTCAGGAGGAAGGTCTCTAGCCAGGATTCTGCTACGGCAGGGGTACTGGTGGCCAACCATGCAGCGCGACTGCACGGCTCACGTACAACAGTGCGACCGATGCCAGCGATTCGACCACTTAGTCCATCAGTCGGCCATGGAGCTCATCACCCTTACCGAGCCCTACCCCTTCGCTCGGTGGGGGATCGACATTCTCGGGCCGTTCCCTACGGCTCAGTCCCAGAAGAAGTTCATCATCGTCGCCATCGACTACATCACCAAATGGATCGAGGCCGAAGCCACGGCGAGGATCACCGAGGCAGTCGTCTGGAGTTTCGTATGGAAGTCGATCATTTGTCGCTTCGCCATCCCCCAGGTGATAGTGAGCAACAATGGTTGGCAATTCGATTCTCGCTATTTCCGAGACAGATGCGCCGACCTAAACATTCGCAACCATTTCACTTCGGTCGCCCACCCTCAGGCCAACGGGCTGGTCGAAAATGCCAATAAGACTATCTTAAAAAGCATAAAGACCAGACTCGGCAAGGCCAAGGGTAGCTGGCTCAAGGAACTGCCTAGCGTACTTTGGTCACACCGAACGACTCCCAGAACGGCAACCAGTGAAAGTCCTTTCCAGCTGGTGTATGGCACTGAGGCCGTCATTCCGTTAGAGGTTGCCAACCCGTCTCTCCGAGTCATCCGCTACTCGCCCGAGGTAAACGAGCAAAAGCTACTCGAGAACCTCGACATAGCAGATGAACTCGGAGAGATCGCCAGCATCCGAGCCACGGAGTACCAGCGTCGCCTCACTCGATACTACAACGCCAAAGTCCGAAATAGACATTTCCAACCGGGAGACTTCGTCCTCAGAAAAGCCGAAGCCTCTCGACCATTAGAGGCGGTGGGCAAGCTATCCCCTAACTGGGAAGGCCCCTACCGAGTGGTCGAGACGCTCGGGAAAGGTGCGTACAGGCTAGCTACAGCGGAAGGGGGAACCCATCCCTCGGACGTGGAATGCAGCCGCACTACGCAAATTCTACTTTTGAAATTGTGCAAACAAGTTGGATGAAATAAAATTCTCTTCTATTCATTCAAATAATTGTTGGTACATCAGATAGGCAAAAGCCATTACACTGCACGACAAAAAGCAAAAAATCCATCTAGCACCACTGCAAGGGGCCATCGCTCGACCGACTCGGTCTTGATCCCCTCGCGTCCAGCCACTGACTCTGCCTCGCGTAGAAACTGGCTTGGATAAAAGGAGGTC
Source organism: Amorphophallus konjac (assembly GCA_022559845.1). Classification (NCBI taxonomy): domain Eukaryota; kingdom Viridiplantae; phylum Streptophyta; class Magnoliopsida; order Alismatales; family Araceae; genus Amorphophallus; species Amorphophallus konjac. The sequence continues at coordinate 109,333,147 of CM040127.1, forward strand.
GATCCAGTTAGCCCGGGTGGCCCATGACAAAGGTGACAGAGGGATTGCGTTGACGAAGACTACCTTCCACGATGAGGAAGGCTACCTTCCAAGTTGGTAGAAGCCAGGTAGAAAGAACACATGTGAAGGCCTCCTCTCTTCCAACCTACCAACCCCTCGGAAGGGAACAGAGAGCAAGCAGCCTCCGAAGAGTGAAAGAAATGAAGAGCAGAAGAGGGAAAAAGAGGCTGCAAAGAAATCCAGCAGAGCTTGATGGGGAGGCAGGGGAAGGCATCACGGATGCCCCCATCCGTCCTCCATCCCGGCGCCCACCCGGAAGCCTCGCCAGAACTGAGGGAGGAGGAACGGCGTGCCCCCGCACCTCGAAGTCCTCCCCAGATCCGTGCGGCGACCGTAGGACCCGTCTCGAACCCGCGCGGCGACTGTCGGATCTGCTCGACCGTCCGAAGCAGCAAGAACTCCCCGCTCCCCATCATCGACAGCGTCATCTTCCGAAGGATCCTCCATGCCCCGAATGTGATGGCAAAGCGCAACGCGGGGAAGGGATGAGGAAAGACTGTTAGAGAAAGTCCCAAGCGGTGAAGAGGAAGGGGCGCCCTTGGGTCCTTCTTATAGGCCAAGGGAGGCTACTTGCCTTAAATGACTCCCCCCTCGAAAACACGCCAAAGGAATTCTCCCCCGAACGGTCACCTTCGACTCCTCATTTTTCGCCTTGGCGGGATACACGAAGCAGCCTGACATTCAAAGCATCAGAAAATGGAAAGACGCCCCGTCAGGAGCCTGCCCAATCAGCATGCAAAAACCACACAGGACGTATCGGCACTTTCCAACTACTTCAGATACGCTAACCAAATCACGGTAAGAAACGCAAGAGGCCAGTAAGTCATTTATTACCTTATAAAAAGAAAATCTTTCCTTTTTTTTCAGAAAAGGACAAGAGATAAACAGAGAAAAAAGTAAAACAAGGTAAAATACATCAGGCCTCGGGCCCACTTTGAAGCTCGGGAACGGCGGGAGTGAGTGAGTTGCCCCCGGCACCCTCGGTGACGGCCGACCCAGGCACTGACCTCGCCTGTGCGAGAACTGCCCCGGTCGGGAGCCCTCCCGAGGCATCCGGAGTTGGTGACCCCTCCGGAGGAGAACCCTCTGGATCTTCCCCGCCCGATGCAGAGGAGCTGGAAGCCGACTCATCCGAGTCATATTGCTGGCCCGAGGGGAAATCAACCCCAGAGTCTTGCTCGTCGGCGTAGTTCACTGCCCGACGATAACCCTGCTTGAACCCCTTGCGGGTGCCTCGGCGAAGTGCTATCTCATAGTAGGGAAGGGCGGCTTCCTAAAGGTCGGCTCGGTAGGCCTCTGAGCCCCTGTACTGCTCGATCGCCTCCGCCCCGACCTGCCCCATCCTTTCAGCAAGTTCGGCCGACTTCCGCTCCGCCTCGGACGCTCGCTCCTCTGCCTCCGCCATTCGCCTCTCTGCCTTAGTCGATTTTCGCTCAGCCTCGGTCGCCCGCTCCTCGAGCTTGATCGACTTCCACTCGGCCTCGGTCGCCCGCTCCTTGAGCTTGATCGACTTCCGCTCGGCCTCGGTCGCCCGCTCCTCGAGCTTGATCGACTTCCGTTCGGCCTCGGCCGCCCGCTCCTCGGCCCCGACCGATCGCTTCTCCGCCTCAGCTCGGTCCGCCTGGGCCTCCGAACGGAGGCGCTCGGCTGCTTCCGCCCGATCCAGCAGCTCGGCACGCTCCACCTCCCAATGGCCATCCAACTCGAGATGGCGAAGGCGCTCCTCCTCAAGGAGTTTGTCCTTTCTCTCGAGCGACTCCCGAGCCTTGGCCAGCTGCTCGGTCAGCGCTCCGGCTTCCAGCCGGCTCGACCGCGCCAAGTCCCTGATCGCGGAGAACTCCCGTTGAAGCCCCTCATGCGCCTCAGTGAGTCGGGCTAGCTTCCTCTCGCACCCTCCGAGAGTCTAGGCGAGATTCGACCGCTCTGACTCCGTCCGGGCGTAGGTCTCCGCCATGGTGGCCCCCATCTGGGCCATGATCAAGTCACCGTCCATGATGAAGTCGAGGACCCCGGAAGGAGAATGGCGCCTATCTCCTCTTTTCATCCTCGCGGACACCTCGCAGCAGAGCCGATACAGATTGCTCGAGATTCTGAGCCTCTCCAAGGCCTCCGGCATAGGAATCCGCTCCGCGCCAGGCGCCGCGCCGGAAGGCTCAATTCGGGTTGCGGGGTCCACCGCCCCGCGCACCACAGTCGGTTGGGGTTGCGACGCCTCCGTAGGTGAACCCCCAACCTCGATCGACGCAGCAAGCCCGGTCGCTCCGGACACCACCGGCGCTTGGGGTTGCGACGCCTCCGTAGGCGAACCCCCAACCTCGATTGGCGCAGCAAGCCCGATCGTTCCGGACACCACCGGCGCTTGGGGTTGCGACGCCATCACAGGCGAACCCCCAACCTCAACTGTCTCGGCCCGCGCTTCGCCCGAGACATCGCCAACCTCGACCGGTCCCCCGGCCTCGGCATCGGCTGCTTCGACTCCGGCCCCCTCTGTCCCCACCGAGGGGAGAGCCGACCCGCCATCACCACCCTCTGAGGGGCCCCTGGTCTCCTCGGCCCCCTCTCGCCCGATGGATGGGGGAGCCGGCCCGATAGGGTCGGCCCCATCTTGCCCCTGAGAGGGGAGCGCCGCCGAGCTAGAGTCGCCCCCGGCAGTGGTGAGAAGACCGGCCTTCTTTGCCCGCTTCTTGGCCTTCGCGGCTTCCTGCAACCTTCCCTCCAGGGGATCCTTGCGCTTTGCACCGCCCAGCCGGGAAGTTCCCTCGGAAGCCGCCCCCTTGCCCTTGTCCCGGGCTTGGGAGCGACCCACAAGAGCGTCAGGCTCATCAGCCGCCAAGTCATCTCCGAGATCGATGACCTCAGCAGCCTCCTCCAGAGGCTCCCGCCTAGTGTCTACAGCAGAGAAGAAGGCGTGGTCAGGAAAAGAAAGATGACCCTCCCCCCCGGAGAGAAATTCGAGTGGTGATACCTGACGGTTTCAGCCGCGTGAGGAGACATCGCTCGACATTCTCCGGCGTCACCAGCTCCTCGGTAGACCGGCGATTCTTCAGCAGGCGAGTGGCGTACTCCTCCACCTCTGAAGGAAACTCCTCCTGGCGGGGAGGGATGTTCGGGTGGAAGTTGGGCATCACCTCGCACCTCCAGGTGTCCTTCACTGATTCCATCTTCACCCAGAAGAATTGGGTCTTCCACCCTTTATGCGAGGAATCCTTCGCCGCCAGCGAAATGCAGCTCATGTTCCTCCTCGCCTGGATGTAATAGAAGCCTTTCCCCGCCGACGGGTGCGCCTTCAACTCAAAGAAATAATGAAAAAGATCCAAGGAATGGCGAACCCCGCACTGACGGCAGAGGATTCGAAAAGCAGAAAGAAGGAGATACGAGTTGGCCACCAACTGAATAGGCGCCAACTTGAAAAAATTAAGGAGCTTAAGGACGAAAGGCTCGAAGGGGAGGTGAAACCCGCTCTTCCAAGCCAGGAGAAAGGAGTAGATATGGCCCGTGCGGTCGTCCACACTCGTCTCGTATGGAGCAGCGGTGGCGAAACTGTACTTATAAGGCAACCGAAACCGGTGCTCCAGCTTCTTCACCTCGGCTTCCCCCAGCTCGCTGCAGTTCGGGATTGGCGCCCTCACCTCCAACTCATCTCCCGAGCGCTGGTCCGCCATGAGTTTCGAGGAGGAACCGGAAGAAGAGCCCTCATAAGACCTCGAAGACTCCGGGGGAGAAGGCAGCTGCCGGACCGCCTCCGCGGTTATCCTCTCCAACTCCTCGAACGCCGCCGCAAGGCTTCGCTCCTCCGCTGTGACCTCACGGCGCATCAAGGAGCCCCAAAAAATAAAGAAGCGAAGGAAAGCCAAAACCCTAGAGAGTCCGGAATGACAACCAGCGCCCAACGCCTATAAACCCTCGCGGAAGGCGGCGCGCCGTTCCGACCTCCGAGAAAAAGGGGGCCCCCTTCATTTCAAATCCGTCAGGATCATTATTACTACGGGCCTAGGTGACCACGGCATGTAGCTACTTAACACCGTCAGATCTCCACCCACCTGAGCCACGCCGGTCCAACGCCCTCAAACACTACTCAACCGAGCCTCATTTGGCTCGGGAGTAGGAGGGGGACAAGTGGAGAGGGGGATTTCTGCAGCCCAATGGAGCAGCCCAACTAGGCCCAGCAGGGCCCAACGAGGCTCAGCTCACCCAAGTGACAGCCCACAAGGCCCACTTAGGGGAGAAAGCCCAATTTACAGCGCTCGAGGAAACAACCCTCCTAGGTGGCCTCAAGGCTCGGAGGGCCCGAGCATCGGTCAGGTCATTGGAAGGTCCGCGCCCGAGCCATCCCTCCGCCTGGGAGAAGAAGGCATAAGCCGGCCTATCCGACCCATCTTTTACCGAGCTAAGCCTACCGCCCGGATAGGGCCGGCCTCTCCAAAGCTCGGAACGACCGACGAATACTTATCTTTGCAGCCGTTAAGAGTCCGCAACAGGCGAGAATCCGGGGAGACAGGGGACTCCTTCTTCCCCGCGAGGATAACGCTCCCACGATAAGGCAATAAAAGCCCACGATGAGGACGTAACCTCTACCTGAAACCCCTCGGCTTGCAGGACTCTTGGGGACGGCGCACTATTTAAACCAGGGGTACCCTCCGGTGAAAGGTAAGCCAAAAAAGGCAATCATACGCCCTAAACTCCTGAGCACGAACCGCTTCACCCCTTCGGTGGAGAGGGATCTCGCGCATAAACTAGCCTCTCCCCATTATTACTCCCGCCATAGCTCTACTGACTTAAGCATCGGAGGGTTTGCCCCAGGGACTCCCCCTGGGCCCTCTGATCTGTTTCCCTGTCTTGCAGTTCACAATCTGGTGACTATCAGCCCGCTCAGGAACAGCGCGAGATCTCTCCTCTTCAGTATGTATAAATTTTATTCTTATTTTTGGACCCAATTTTATACTTTAGACCCTATTTTCAAATATTTGGGACAATAGGGCCACCGGGCACCCTAATATATTGACACCCTTTAGAACCATGTGATCTTCAACGAGAACACCGTGATGTATCCCTAATTCATGTTGAGCAGAACACTGGCCACTTTGATAAAAGGATAAGTCAAGTTAAAGTGAATTATCTAGGGTGAGATGACTTAATCTTGGTTTGGCTCTTTTTTATCCTAACCGGGGTCGATTAGGAAGAAGTTTGGATTTTTTCACTCCAACCAAAGGGGTGGAATGAGCCACCCGGGATGACTTACCCGCCCCTAACCCACCCCTTTATCAAAGCGGCCCTAAAATGTTAAGTTAAGAAATTTCACGTTGTCAAGTGCATTTTAACTTCAACAAAATACTGAACTTACTCTCAATGCTCCCTAGACAAGGTATGATGAATCATTTGTACTAGTCATACTAGTCTTTTACCGGTACGGTATGATACAATTCGGCACTGTTGCGTACCGAGATGAAAAAAGAGTCTTTATATATATAGTATACGTAAAATAATTCAAAAAAGTTTCTAACTCAATTAGTTAGGTGATCTGTGTTTCTTATATAACATGTCCCTTGTTTGAATCTGACGAATGTCTTTGGGATTTTACGTTTTTTTGACTGAGAATGTTAAAAAGAAACAAAAAATACTCGTGCGACTGAGCCCCCTCTTAAACATAACATCTCTAATCAACTCGCCTACAAAACATCTTTAATATAAAATGTAATAAATAATATTTAAAATATATGAGAACGTATTAGTTGCGTACCACCGATTTGTCCCTAGTCACACTCCTTACAAAAAAGGATATTTTGTAAAATTACCCTTTTTATATGTTTATTTGCAGAGTTATCTCTTTTATTTTTATATCATTTTTAATAATCTTATATTAATATAGTGTCAAACACATCTCTCAGGTTAACCTTCATTAAAAATTTAAAAGAATATTCCATTTTCCAACGTATGATTAAATTTTTGAGACAAAAATTTATAAAAGAGAATTATTTTGACCGACATATCGTGTCAAATAAAGAGGAGAGACAGACAAATGGGTGTAGAGAAAGAGTTTGGGAGACATTAGGAGTATTTTCATCCTTTTCAAAATTTTGTTGAAGATAAATTAACGTTTTTGTTTTTTTTCTTTTTTTGGAAAACCCTGCCTAGGGAAGGGTGGGAGAGTGCACCCCTTACTAGAGGTAGGGGGGAAGCCACTCCACCATCACATCACTAGGAGGTAAATTTTATTAATGAAGGAATGAATGAATTACAATTACATCAATCGGATGCTAGGCATACCTAGCTTATCCAAAAGAGCAACACTCTTAATGTTATTGAGTAGCTCATGGTAAGAAAAAAAGGAATTATATTTAGAGGTGCAAGCTAAAGAGGCCAGAGAGTCAGCAACATTGTTTCCTTCTCTATAAATGTGGGTAATACTATCCAACTGTGTTAGTAAACTCCAGATTTCTTTGACGTATATGAGGATCGACCACGGGCATTTCATCTATCTATTAATAATCTGCACAAGGATTATAGAATCACATTCTATGATAGCCGGTTGAACGCTCATAGTATGAAGATACTTGATTCCGTCAAGAAGTGCTATAGCTTCTGCAATAATGTTGTTAGACTGGCCATAAAAATGGGAGAAGGCAAGAAGAACATTTCCCCTGAAGTCTCTTATGAGTCCACCGCCACCCAAATCACCTGGAAGCTTGGAGGCACCATCAGTATTAAGTTTGAGAAAAGGCCAGGGTGGGTGCGCCCACTTGATCAGCTTGAGATGTGGCATTCAAAGCAAATCTGAGGCAGAAACATGCCAACAGCAAGAACAACAAGTCGAGAGAGAGAAAGTGGCCGACCTCCTCTGTGCGTCCACGCCCCAGACTCGAATCTGGCGATCGTACAGTGCAGTCTCCTATGCAGTCAACTCCTCGCCTGAAAATATCCACCCTTCTCTGTCTTTCCTGGCGACCGGCCCCTCCGTCGGTCGGCCATGGCCGGCGTGGTGGGGGAATCTTCCTGTTCAGCTACGCAAATTGGAGCTTCCCTTCCTCCCTTGACAATTCCTGGCCTTCGTCGCTCTTTTGCTCATGTCTTAGTGGAATCTCAGTTGAAGATGAAGGTCGCCATCCCGGTCAAGATTCTGAGCTTCACGGATCTTGGAGAGCCATCCGTCTTCTTCTCCAAGTCTAATTTGCAGGCTTCTATGCTTCCTCTTTCTTTCGCTATTGTCACTAAGTGCTCTTATGGCAGACCTGCAATCTCAGAAATCAAGAGCTGTCTGTCTCAACGATTGGGTTTATCCTCGGATTTTGTCATTAGCAAGCTTAACCCTCATCACCTGCTCATGCGATTTGATTGTGAAGTGGATTTCATGATATTGCTGCTACAGAAAAATCTTTATATAAAGGGCTTCTTGTTTCATTTCTTTCGCTGGACGGCTGATTTTGATTTTGATGCAGACCCGCATACAGCCCCGGTCTGGATAGGCTTTCCTTAGCTCCCGGTAAATCTTTATCATGAGGATTGCATGAGATCCATAGCCGGGAAATTTGGTACAATACTCAGAATCCATGAGAGGACTTTGGCCATGTCTGACACCTCGGAAGCTCTGGCATGTGTAGAACTTGATCTGTCAGCTAACCGAAGAGATCGGCTGTGGATCGATTTGGACGGGAAGGGATATTGGCAGTATGTCAACTATCACCGAGTGCCCTCTTTGTGTGCTTTCTGTCACAAGCTTGGCCATCTGGAGTCTGAATGCAAGAAGAAGGAAGGGAAGGCAGCTCGCCCCTCAACTTTTCCTTGTCAAGTTCCGGTTGCAAAGCCCCCTAGATATTTGTTCAGGCCCCGCCAAGCTAGCCCCTCAGCTGCTTGCAATAATGTTACTCAAGGAAATATGTTTGCAGCCTTGCAACATGATATTAAAGAATTAAATCATGTTGAGTTTAAAAAGGTTTCTCCAAATTCTTTCACTACAAGAAAAGGCGGGATTTGGGTCGGAAATTTGCGACGAAAATTTGGGACGGAATTTTCGACTCAAATTTGGGACGGAATATTTTCTGTCCTAAATATCGAATTTGGGACGAAATTTTAGAACTGTCTGAAATTTAAGACCAAGAAATTGTGACGGACCGACTCCGTCGGAAATCCGTCGCAAAACACATTTGCGACGGATTTCAGAAGGGGGCCCTTGTGAAATCCGTCGCAAATGTGTTTTGCGACGGATTTTGAGACGGATTTCCGACGGAGTCGATCTATCACAATTTCTTAGTCTTAAATTTTAGACAATTCTAAAAATCCGTCACAAATTCCGTCCCCAATTTGGGACGGAATAGTTTCCGTCCCAAATTCCGTCGTAAATTCCGTCCCAAATTCCGTCGTAAATTCTGTCCCAAATTCGATATTCGGGACGGAATTTGCGACGAAAAATATTCCGTCCCAAATTTGAGACGGAAATTCCATCCCAAATTTCCGTCCCAAATTTCCGTCCCAAATCCCGCTTTTTCTTGTAGTGTTTTAAGCCAGCTATTGGCAATCCTCCTGAGGATAGCACTCAGTTGGCCAATGGTCAGGAGCTCTCTTCAAGCCAAAGTCAGCCCCAGCCCCCCTCCCTGGATTCTATTAATCAATTAGAGATAGTTGCTCTCCCGAGTTTTCCTCAATTGGAAAATTTGACTCCTAGTATTTCCACTGAAGTTGAGGCAGTTTTGAATTCTAAATTGCAAATGCTAGAGACAGGTCATGATATAGAGTCGGGTCTATCCTGTCAAGAAACTGATAAAGAGGTATTCTTATTTGTTGAAGTTGTCCAGAGTCACTCAGATGTTCTATTGGAAGCAATTCAGAGTGTTGGTCAAAGAGTAGCTGAGATGGCTGGGTAGGAAAATGCTCTAATGCAACTTCCTATGCAATACTGTAAAGTTGGTAGAGGATAGCCTGAAGCTGGAGGGGTAATTACAAGATCCCGAACCAGGTCGGAGGAAGCCAAGGCCTGTCACTCCTAATGATGTTCCCAATTCTGATTTGGAATATAAGAGGTGTAGGGAATTCTAGTTCCCGAAGAAGCCTTCGTCATCTTGTTCAATTTAATAAGGTCAATATGATTGTTATTTGTGAACCAATGATGTCGTTGAATAAAGCTGCTCAGCTTAGTAAATTTCTCAAAATGGACAAGTTTGTGGGTAATAATCTAAGTGACTCCAAAATATGGGTCCTCTGGAAAGCCTGTCACTCATTGGAGGTAGTTCAGTCCTCTCCTCAATATATCACCCTTGGTCTGAAGTCTGGTCATGAATTCTCCTCACTTTTCTCTTTTGTCTATGCTGCCTGCGACCCTCTTCTAAGGCAAGGTATGTTTGAAGACTTATCTTCTTTTTCTCCCTTAGTGATTGTCCCTTGACTAGTAGGAGGTGACTTTAACTGTGTTTTGCGGGCCTCGAAAAAGTTTGGTGGATCTAGCCCCCCCATAGTTGCAATGGCAGACTTCAATGGGTTTATGTGTTCAGCTGGTCTTATGGATGCGGGTTTCGCTGGTCCAGCCATGACTTGGACTAATAATAGAGCAGAGCAGGCCAATATTCGGGCTAGACTGGATCGGGTTTTCTTTAATAATTATTTTCAGTCTGCTCAGTCTCAGTTAGTGATTAAGCACCTTCCAAGAGGTCCTTCGGACCATGCTCCTCTATTATTGACTATTAGCAATCTCTCTCTTGGCCCAGCCAGATTTGTATTTCAGAAGATGTGGTGCTCCCATCAATCCTTTTTGCAGACAGTTTCTGATGTCTGACAGCAGTCTCAGTCTAACCACCCTAGTGCTCTGGTTAGGCTTTCCATTAAGCTCAAAGCTGTGAGGCTCTCCATTCAGAAATCGAAAAGGGAAGTTTTTGGAGATGTCTTCCAAAATGTCAAGATGGCAGAAGCTGAGCTTGAGTATTATCAGTCAGTTTATGATGCAGACCCCTCTCCGAGTAACAAAATTAATCTTAATGGAGCCAATGCGGGGCTTAACCAAGCACTCTACAGGGAGGAAGTGTTCTGGAACCAAAAATCTCGGATTGAATGGATAGATAACGGGGACAGAAACACATCTTTCTATCATGCCGTGGTACAAAGTAATCGGCGAAGGAATTTCATTAGTAGACTAAGAATTGGAGAGCCAGCGGTTTGGTGCTCTGATCAGCAAGTTTTATGTAAAGAAGCAGTAACCTTGTATAATACTCTTTTTTCCTCAGAACTGCACTCTATAGATAATTCTCTCCTGGACTGCATCCCTCAAATCATTACAGATGAATTGAACTCAGTCCTCTGTGCAATTCCGAGTGGGGAGGAGGTCAGGAAGGCAGTTTGGTCACTCAATGGCTCAAGCTCTCCAGGGCCTGATGGACTCTCAGGTGTATTCTATACTTCTTATTGGGATATTATTGGCTCTGATTGTAACGACCCAAGATCCGGATACTGGGAGGGCCCGATACCATTCGAATCCTGACCCGCCGCCCACGAGTCGGGAGGGCTCGGAAGGGCTAAAAGGAGTGTGGAGGGACAAAGAAATAGGAAATAAAATAGGACAATTCAATAATTAACATAAATAAATAAACAACTACTACAACAACAGAGTCCAGTCCAACCGAAAGTACAGTCTAAAGTAGTAAAACGTACCACATGCCGACGAACACTTGGCCTAGCGAGCTGGCAACTGAGAACACCTGAACCGCATCCTCAAACCACGAGGAAGAACCGTCACACCTGAAAAGTAGGGGTGAGCCTCCTGTCACTGGCCTAGTAGGGATCCCGCAGAACCCCAACTGAGAACAACGGCGGCACGGAAAGCTGTAACTACAAGAGCAACAGTAACAGCAGGAACAGTAAACCCGGTGGCCGGTCAAAACTCAGCACTACAACTACTCCTACTGTACCGGTCAAGCAAAAAGAGAAGTCCCGATCTTGCAGTCAGGAACCGGACCATACTAGCACCACTTACCGAAGTAAAAACCCACGGTAACCCCACCGTAGAGGCCTGTCTCCCAAGACACGGCCAACCTGGACACGCTGTCCAAGGTGCAACCTTAACCACCTGGTCATGGGTACCGAACAACAAGACGCAACCTCGGTAAAGCTATTAGCACTAGTCTCACGGCACGAGAACCGACACACGCGCCACGGTGAAACACCCGAAACTCAACGGTCAACACGATAAAAAATCCGAAGGTAGAAGTCACAGAGACTGGCTGACAGTCTGTCACTCCCGACTCGACAGGAGTACCTCCCACTAGAAGCAAAGCCGGATGTGTCCACTGACGTCTTAGTCCGCGCCTCAGGTGTCTCCCTCCGGCCCAGCGGGAACTGAGACACCGTACAAGTAACCACAAAACAAGTGACTAGCTGGGGTCGCGCCGGTCAGCGTGGGTCCAACCGCCCCCAACCACGTGTGCACACACAGACCGTGCGTCCCTGGTCTGGCCCTCTGACCGGTTTTCCCCTCAGCCGGACTCTGGCTACTAGACGCGGGGCCCGAAGAAAACTAGTCTAAAACCGTCCTCAGGGTAAGCCCATACACCTACTCCCAGGTGAGACCAGCACACGCGTACTGGTAGGCTACGACTAGTGGAGGGTCACTGAAGGAGTAGACTCTCAAGTCAACGGAAAATAATGTCTGCATCCGACGACGTACGGGGACCATCCCACGTACCGGCACCATCGCACGGTGACCACAGTCGGAGAAGAAACGGGATTCACTGTCACGCCCCGAGCGCGGAAGGAACCCGGGAGAACGCGACGAGTTTATATCAATCATGTCAATCAGAGCAAGTAGAATTTCGACATCAAAATAGAGTGCGCCACAAGATGAGCTTTTGAAACATAATCAAACACTGATACCAGTGATAATAACAAACCCATAAATAAAGTCACATACTCCAAGACTTAATAATTCAAACCAGGCCCATAAGCCTTAATTATTACAACACATTGACATAACACCATATCCAACGACAAAACTCCAAGAATAAACTAAGGACGACAAGACACGATAAATGGTAGTAGCCGCATGACGCTTGCAGGTTCTACGCTCGTCACTCTTGCTCCTGCCCATCTGAGTCTGAATCAGGGTCCGTATTACCTGAAAGGTTGGGGAAAGGAACTAGATGAGCGAACGCTCAGTAGGAATTATATCTCAAGAACTAGCAATTGGTTTAACTGATTAACTTTTTCAAATGAAAATGCAAGTCTATATGTAAAACATGTAAAATAAAATGTTATGGAATTGAACAGGATAACGAGAGGAAATAACATATGCTGTTGATCCGAGATAGGGAATTTCAAGTATTCAAGTATTTGAATGAGTACCAAGTATATCAACAAAGTCTTTCATGTCATGAAATAATGGCTATTAACAAGCAAGTACTTTGCCCATTCCGGGCCACGCAAGTCATGTCAAGTCAATCAAGTCAAGCACGCGAGAGAGAGAGATAGAGATATAGTGGAGATGTCGTAGATTCAAGCAAGTACTTCGGTGCAATGTCACACCGTGATCAATATAACTCCCATGGGCACAAGTACTTTCGGGTGCTCCTCCCAGGACCAGATCGGGCCCTATATGCGCTGACATTGTTACATGTAATATCTAGACAACCACTTTATGTATAGCCATGGAATTCCGAGAACAAACTCATGTAAGATATCAAGATAGATTTGTGGATATGTTCCACGGAATTCAAGGAAATAGCTTTTAGAGTTCAAAAATCGATAATGACGGTATAATCATGAGTGTCGATAAAACTGGGTAGATTTAGTTCCCCAATTGGGTATCATAACAAATAGGTATCCATATACATGGATGGTCACCCATTTGATATAGAATTGAGGTCCACAAGAACAGCATATCAATGATATGATGTCCACATTCCATTAAGAATATACTCATGATAGCATATCATGAGGGCCGGTAAACCATGTTTTTAAAGAGTGACATGGTAAAATAGTGTAAAGGGTTTTTATGGTACAACCTGCTCAGTCGGCCTTGAGGGAATCTAAGGCTCGAGGAGTCTTACGGAGGTCTCTATGACTAACTTGCTAGTCCAAAGGAACGGAATGTCCAATGGAGAGCTTGTAGGTCACCGAGAATTGAGGGGTAATGCGATAACCATCGTGAAACATGTGACTATATTCACGGAATGGAACATAGTGCCGATATATATATATAGAAACCCTCGGTTCACAGAAAGCAGTATGAAATAATTACACAGGAAATTAGTGACTTAATCTAAGTCATTACTTATCAAATTAACACCTTTTACAGGAGCGTGTATTTATAATTTGACGACTTATACAGGGGTCGTCCATTATATAATTATATTTTTTAGGAATTTCTATATTCTGGAATTTTAACAAAAACGCGCCTTGGACAGGGGCGTTACTTTTAAATTAGCGCCCTTTGGTGGGGCGTCAGTTCTATAAGAGACGGTCTGTATCAGGTCGTTAATTCAAGTTCATCCAAGATTTAACATGAACAGTGAAAATCTCCAGATAATACAATTTTGGGACAACAAGTTACATGGTCATGACAAGAAAAATAGCAGGATTCAAGGGGTATAATCATGCATTAGATTGGATTCATGGTTTCATAGATATAAAATTTTTAAACATGAGTATTTAATAATTTCAAAGAATTGACGCCTCCTGGGCAGGGCGTCAGATCTTGAATTAGCGCCCTGGGCTGGGTCGCTTATTTTAAATTAGCGCCCTTGGCAGGGTCGCTTATTTTAAAATCTTACAGAACCTTTGAAAACGCAATAAGACTATATGCATGAGATCATGGATGATATTATTACATAATCTATGCTAGTTTGGGCTACGTTTCTTGAGAAAACCTACAATATGATCATGATTTATGCTTGTTTGGGCTACGAGACTTGAGATAACCTACCTCTGTGGATGATCTGGTGAACAGGATGAAGGTCTGAAGCTTTTACGATGGTCTGTCTCAAACAACAGCAGGATGAAGAATGCACTTCGTGGTTCACAGGAGGAAGAAAATGATGACGATGAATGCCCGTGGTCTAGTGCAGGCCTCAGCAGGATGACGGGGGAAGCAGAGGAACGCCTTCACACGTCCGTCAGCAAGAAGAAGAATGAAAAAGAGGGAGAAGCCTTCCTCACTTGCATTCGCAGCAGCAGGATGGCGTCGATGCAGCAGTAACGTTGCTACGATCGACGGAGACGTAGTTTTATAGGGTTCTGTGGGTTCTAGGGGATTCAAATGCTCAGATACGGAAGGGATTTTTGATCAAGATTGGTAAGGTTTTAAACCTTCTATGCATGGACCTCACCCCTTCCAAGATAGCAGCCGCCTGCTCCCATTTGCATCGGAGAACCCTAACACAGGCCATGCAGCGAACGAGCATGCCTTAATTTAACTCTCGGGGAAAGAGACGTCTGAGACAAGAGCGTCTTTTTATTAAGTAGCGCCCTCACCAGAGGGCGTGTTTTTATAAAATGACGCCTTAACTAGGGTCGTCTTTTACATTTTCCATATTTTGGCGCTAAATTTCTATTTTTTTTTGTATGAATTAGCGCCCATGATCAGGGCGTTATTTATACAACTAACGCCTTAAGAGAGGGCGTTATTTAATTAGCGCCTTAAGGAAGGGCGTTATTTCATTTTGGCCCAATTTTATGTATTTCTCTTGGATGGTTTTACGTTTATTAAGTACCTCTAATCATATATATCAATTATTTTTATTCATTTGGAATATTTTATTCCTTATTAATTATCTGGGGTCTTACACCCTCCCCCACTTAAAAGAATTTGATCCCCAAATTCAATTGCGTGAAATGGAGACATGGAGGGTATAAAGTACTTACAATTTAGAACAATTCTGGATATCTTCTTTGCATAGATTCCTCAGTTTCCCATGTAGCTTCTTGTTCCGAGCATCTGTTCCACTGTACTTTTACCACGGGAATGGTCTTGTTTCTTAAGACTCAGACCTCTCGATCAAGAATCTTCATTGGCTTCTGTTCGTATGTTAAGTCCCTCTGAATTACCAAATTACTATGATCAATGACGTGGAAAGGGTCGTGTACATACTTCTTCAGCATGGAAATGTGGAACACGTTGTGCACTTCCGACAATTGAGGAGGCAAAGCAAGACGATAGGCTACCTCGCCCACTCTTGCCAATATTTCGAATGGACCAATGAATCTTGGTGTGAGCTTGCCTTTAACTCCGAACCTCCTTATTCCTCGACCGGGTGAGACCTTGAGGTAAACATGGTCTCCGACTTGGAACTCTAATTCCCTTCTTCTATTATCTGCATAAGATTTCTGTCGGGATTGTGCTACTTTGAGTCTTTCTCAGATAAGTTCAACCTTCTCTGTTGTATTTCTTACCATATCAGGCCCTAGTAGTTGTTTCTCACCAACCTCATCCCAGCATATAGGAGATCGGCAACTCCTGCCGTACAAGGCTTCAAATGGAGCCATCTGTATACTGGCTTGGTAACTATTGTTGTATGCAAACTCGGCTAGGGGCAAATGATCATGCCAGCCTCCGCCAAAGTCAATAATACAAGCCCGTAGCATGTCCTCAACTATTTGGTTTGTTCTCTCGGTCTGACCGTGGGTCTGGGGATGGAAAGCAGTACTGAAGTTGAGCTTCGTCCCCAAAGAGTGTTGTAGACACTTCCAGAAATGAGAAGTGAAGCGAGGGTCTCGGTCAGACACGATTGATGTTGGGACTCCATGCAATCTCACGATCTCCTTAATATATAATGTGGCCAAAACATCAACCGACCATCGACTTTTAATGGGCAAGAAATGCGCCGACTTGGTCAGTCGGTCGATGATTACCCAAATACCATCATGTCCGCCTCTAGATTTAGGCAATCCCATGATGAAATCCATACCAATTTCTCCCATTTCCATTTGGGAATATCAAGGGGGTGTAACTTTCCGACGGGCCTTTGGTGTTCCGCTTTCACTTGTTGGCACGTGAGACAGCGAGACACAAAGTCCGCTACCTCCCTCTTCATGTTCGGCCACCAGAAAGTTCTTTTTAGATCTTTGTACATCTTAGTTGCTCCAGGATGAATGGTATACCTAGAGCGGTGAGCTTCATCTAGAATCTTCCTTTTCAACTCAGGACAGTCCGGAACACATGTCCTTTCTTGAAACATTAGTCTTCCATCAATTGCTATCTTGAACCCGATTCTTTGATCTAGTTTCTCCATGAGTTCAATCATTCCAGGATCTTCATCTTGCAACTTTTTGATTTCGGATAGCAAATCTGGATGCACACTCATGTGAGAGAGTGTAATACACCCATCTTTCTGGTCCGTGCTTATATTTAATCTAGAGAATTCCTCTAATAGTTTCCATTCCCGTATCATACAGCTGGCTATAAGGGTTCTCGGCTTTCGACTCAAGGCGTCGGCTACCGAATTCCCTTTACCGGGGTGATAATGAATAGTGAAATCAAAGTCCTTTAAATATTCCAGCCATCAACGTTGCCTCATATTAAGCTCCTTCTGAGAGAATAGATATTTGAGGCTCTTATGATCGGAGAATACTGTGAATTGTTCTCCGTAGAGATAGTGTCTCCAGATTTTTAGTGCAAATACTACCGCGGCCAACTCCAAGTCATGCACCAGGTAGTTTTCCTCATGCTTCTTCAACTGCCTAGAAGAGTACGCAATAACTCTTCCCTGTTGCATTAACACACAACCGAGGCCAATACTGGAAGCATCGGTATATACCTCATACTTCTCTCCTTCAATAGGAAGGGCCAAGACTGGAGCAGTGGTCAAATGGTCCTTCAACGTTTGGAAACTTTGTTTACATTCCTCATTCCACTCATATGGCACTTCCTTGCGAGTCAGCCTGGTGAGTGGTACTGTAATCTTCGAGAAGTTTTTAATAAAACGCCGGTAATAACCAGCAAGACCAAGGAAACTCCTAATTTCTGTTGCATTTCTTGGTTGTTCCCAATTCTTTACCGCTTCAACCTTTGCGGGGTCCACTGAGATTCCATCTTTTGAAATTACATGTCCTAAGAAGGACACTTCTTCCAGCCAAAACTCGCATTTGCTAAATTTGGCATATAATTGATTATCCCTCAATATCTGCAATGCTATTCTTAAATGCACTTCATGCTCCTCTTCAGACTTTGAATATATCAAGATATCATCGATAAAAACCATAATAAATTTGTCCAGATGTGGTCTAAAGATGCTATTCATAAGCTGCATAAAAGCTGCAGGGGCATTTGTTAGTCCAAAAGGCATAACAGTAAATTCATAATGCCCGTACCTGCTTCGGAATGCAGTTTTGTGAATATCCTCGTCCTTGATCCTCAATTGGTGATAACCTGATCGAAGATCAATTTTTGAGAAATACTTTGCTCCAGAAATCTGATCAAAGAGTTCATCAATCCTCGGCAGTGGATATTTATTCTTGATAGTGAGGTGGTTCAGCTGCCGATAATCGATGCACAGCCTCATCGATCCATCCTTCTTCTTGACGAACAACACTGGTGCTCCCCATGGGGAAGTACTTGGTCTAATAAATCCTTTCTTCAATAGCTCCATAAGCTGCTCCTTCAATTCTTTTAATTCTGCGGGGGACATTCTGTAGGGTGCTTTGGAAACAGGCCCGACACCCGGAACAAGGTCTATAGTGAACGAGACCTCTCTCTCTGGTGGCAAACCAGGCAAATCTTCAGGGAAAACATCGGAGAACTTCCGAACCATTAGAATGTCTTCCAGTCTAGCTACCTTAGCCTCTGTGGCAGTTACAAATGCTAAGAATGCCTCGCATCCTTTGTTGATAAGTTTATGGGCTCGAAGAGAAGAGATGGCTGGTGATCTCTTCCGGGGAGTAACGTAAGTTAACTCCGGGAAATCCACAAAAGTTACTTTTCCATTTCGGCAGTCTACAGTTGCCCGGTGGGTGGATAGCCAATCGGTCCCTAAAATTACATCATACTCCTTTAAGTCTAAGCATATTAAATCTGCAGGTAAGTTGTGACCTTTAATTATAACCTTGCAGTTTGGGTAATGGAAAGTGACATCAGACTCATTCCCTAACGGGGTAGAAATTACCAAGTCTATCCATTCGGGTTCCATAGAGAATGAAGCAGCAAATTCTTTTGAAACAAAAGAATGTGTGGCGCTAGTATCAAACAGTACATGAGCAGATTTAGAGCAGACAGTCAAAATACCTTCCACCAACCCACCCTCGATTGGTTCCGTCTCTTGGAGAGCTTGTAAACATCCTTGCTTCTTTGCCGGACGCTTCTCTTCCTTTGTCTCCGGCTCACTTTGCTCGTTCATCATCGGACAATCGGGAATACGGTGTTCTTTACTCCCACAACGAAGGCATGTTCCAAGCCTTCTCCAGCATTCCGCAGCCTGATGACCCGGCTTGTCGCAATATTTACAATTCTCCTTAGGCGGCGCCGTGATGGAGAAAGGTTTGTTGTTGCCCTTCTTGAATTTTTTCTCTTTGGAGGGTTCGCCTCCATTATTGGTCCGCTTCTTAAAAGACGGTTTAAAAGTGTTGGGGCTTGTAACATTCTCCCTTTTATCCTTACCACGGATTTTGTCAGACAGTTCCGTGGCGTCTTCTAGCAACTGGGTACGACGTACCATCTCTGAGTATACTTGGATATCCAAGGGAGCGAGCTGGGTGATATACTGGGGTCGTAACCCATTCAAGAACCTCCTTGCTTTCATCTTTTCAGTGCACACTAAATGTGGTGCATATCTAGATAATCGGGAGAACTGGGCTTCATAGTCAGCTACCGACAGGGATCGTTGCTTCAAGGCAGCAAATTCCGCGGCCTTTTTCTCCTGAACACTGTCGAAGAAGTACTTGCTATTGAAGTGCTCGACAAATTCGACCCAAGTAACATGATTTTCGGGTAAGGTGGCCTCAACAGACTCCCACCAAGCACGAGCGTCCCGTTCCAGTTGGAACGTGGCTAGAAGCACCCTTTCATCATCTGCGCATTGCATGACGCGGAAGATCTGTTCGATCTCTTTTATCCAATTCTCTGCATCCTCAGGGTTTGATGATCCTGCGAACCTCGGAGGGTTGAGGTTCCTAAAACTCCGATGGAGGTCGCCAGCTCCATGGTGTGCCCCACCTTGAGCCACCTGTTGCAAGGCCTGGGTCAGGCCCTGAACAGTTCGTTGCATCTCACGCCATTGTGCGCATTCAGTAGCCATAGTCCTACAAAGAGTCGACCTTAATTAGTTTCATGTTGAAATTTGTAGTCGGATGCCCTATAAGGACTTATACCCACGGCACTACCCATCCTCACGATTTGGGATAGACCTATCCTTAGACTTGGGTTTCCTAGGACTTGAAATCCTAGGCTCTGATACCACAAAAACTGTCACGCCCCGAGCGCGGAAGGAACCCGGGAGAACGCGACGAGTTTATATCAATCATGTCAATCAGAGCAAGTAGAATTTCGACATCAAAATAGAGTGCGCAATAAGATGAGCTTTTGAAACATAATCAAACACTGATACCAGTGATAATAACAAACCCATAAATAAAGTCACATACTCCAAGACTTAATAATTCGAACCAGGCCCATAAGCCTTAATTATTACAACACATTGACATAACACCATATCCAACGACAAAACTCCAAGAATAAACTAAGGACGACAAGACACGATAAATGGTAGTAGCCGCATGACGCTTGCAGGTTCTACGCTCGTCACTCTTGCTCCTGCCCATCTGAGTCCGAATCAGGGTCCGTATTACCTGAAAGGTTGGGGAAAAGAACTAGATGAGCGAACGCTCAGTAGGAATTATATCTCAAGAACTAGCAATTGGTTTAACTGATTAACTTTTTCAAATGAAAATGCAAGTCTATATGTAAAACATGTAAAATAAAATGTTATCGAATTGAACATGATAACGAGAGGAAATAACATATGCTGTTGATCCGAGATAGGGAATTTCAAGTATTCAAGTATTTGAATGAGTACCAAGTATATCAACAAAGTCTTTCATGTCATGAAATAATGGCTATTAACAAGCAAGTACTTTGCCCATTCCGGGCCACGCAAGTCATGTCAAGTCAATCAAGTCAAGCACGTGAGAGAGAGATAGAGATATAGTGGAGATGTCGTAGATTCAAGCAAGTACTTCGGTGCAATGTCACACCGTGATCAATATAACTCCCATGGGCACAAGTACTTTCGGGTGCTCCTCCCAGGACCAGATCGGGCCCTATATGCGCTGACATTGTTACATGTAATATCTAGACAACCACTTTATGTATAGCCATGGAATTCCGAGAACAAACTCATGTAAGATATCAAGATAGATTTGTGGATATGTTCCACGGAATTCAAGGAAATAGCTTTTAGAGTTCAAAAACCGATAATGACGGTATAATCATGAGTGTCGATAAAACTGGGTAGATTTAGTTCCCCAATTGGGTACCATAACAAATAGGTATCCATATACATGGATGGTCACCCATTTGATATAGAATTGAGGTCCACAAGAACAGCATATCAATGATATGATGTCCACATTCCATTAAGAATATACTCATGATAGCATATCATGAGGGCCGGTAAACCATGTTTCTAAAGAGTGACATGGCAAAATAGTGTAAAGGGTTTTTATGGTACAACCTGCTCAGTCGGCCTTGAGGGAATCTAAGGCTCGAGGAGTCTTACGAAGGTCTCTATGACTAACTTGCTAGTCCAAAGGAACGGAATGTCCAATGGAGAGCTTGTAGGTTACCGAGAATTGAGGGGTAATGCGATAACCATCGTGAAACATGGGACTATATTCACGGAATGGAACATAGTGCCGATATATATATATATATATGTATATATATATATATATATTTTATATTATATATATATATATGTATATGTATATATATAGATATAGAAACCCTCGGTTCACAGAAAGCAGTATGAAATAATTACACAGGAAATTAGTGACTTAATCTAAGTCATTACTTATCAAATTAACGCCTTTTACATGGGCGTTTATTTATAATTTGACGACTTATACAGGGGTCATCCATTATATAATTATATTTTTCAGGAATTTCTATATTCTGAAATTTAACAAAAACATGCCTTAGACAGGGGCGTTACTTTTAAATTAGCGCCCTTTGGTGGGGCGTCAGTTCTATAAGAGACGACCTGTATCAGGTCGTTAATTCAAGTTCATCCAAGATTTAACATGAATAGTGAAAATCTCCAGATAATACAATTTTGGGACAACAAGTTGCATGGTCAGGACAAGAAAAATAGCAGGATTCAAGGGGTATAATCATGCATTAGATTGGATTCATGGTTTCATAGATATAAAATTTTTAAACATGAGTATTTAATAATTTCAAAGAATTGACGCCTCCTGGGCAGGGCGTCAGATCTTGAATTAGCGCCCTGGGCTGGGTCGCTTATTTTAAATTAGCGCCCTTGGCAGGGTCGCTTATTTTAAAATCTTACAGAACCTTTGAAAACGCAATAAGACTATATGCATGAGATCATGGATGATATTATTACATAATCTATGCTAGTTTGGGCTACGTTTCTTGAGAAAACCTACAATATGATCATGATTTATGCTTGTTTGGGCTACGAGACTTGAGATAACCTACCTCTGTGGATGATCTGGTGAACAGGATGAAGGTCTGAAGCTTTTACGATGGTCTGTCTCAAACAACATCAGGATGAAGAATGCACTTCGTGGTTCACAGGAGGAAGAAAATGATGACGATGAATGCCCGTGGTCTAGTGCAGGCCTCAGCAGGATGACGGGGGAAGCAGAGGAACGCCTTCACACGTCCGTCAGCAGGAAGAAGAATGAAGAAGAGGGAGAAGCCTTCCTCACTTGCATTCACAGCAGCAGGATGGCGTCGATGCAGCAGTAACGTTGCTACGATCAACGGAGACGTAGTTTTATAGGGTTGTGTGGGTTCTGGGGGATTCAAATGCTCAGATACGGAAGGGATTTTTTATCAAGATTGGTAAGGTTTTAAACCTTCTATGCATGGACCTCACCCCTTCCAAGATAGCAGCCGCCTGCTCCCATTTGCATCGGAGAACCCTAACACAGGCCATGCAGGGAACGAGCATGCCTTAATTTAACTCTCGGGGAAAGAGACGTCTGAG
Organism: Amorphophallus konjac; assembly: GCA_022559845.1. Classification (NCBI taxonomy): domain Eukaryota; kingdom Viridiplantae; phylum Streptophyta; class Magnoliopsida; order Alismatales; family Araceae; genus Amorphophallus; species Amorphophallus konjac. The sequence goes on from CM040127.1 coordinate 109,355,340, forward strand.
ACAAAAGCGTCTTTTTATTAAGTAGCGCCCTCACCAGAGGGCGTGTTTTTATAAAATGACGCCTTAACTAGGGTCGTCTTTTACATTTTCCATATTTTGGCGCTAAATTTCTATTTTTTTTTTGTATGAATTAGCGCCCATGATCAGGGCGTTATTTATACAACTAACGCCTTAAGAGAGGGCGTTATTTAATTAGCGCCTTAAGGAAGGGCGTTATTTCATTTTGGCCCAATTTTATGTATTTCTCTTGGATGGTTTTACGTTTATTAAGTACCTCTAATCATATATATCAATTATTTTTATTCGTTTGGAATATTTTATTCCTCATTAATTATCTGGGGTCTTACATTCACAGTCCACGGGCCACGCACCCGGCCACGTAGAAACGCAGAAGCACGATTCCCAAGGCAGCCACAGGCCGCCAAACCCAATCCCACTCTCGGGGAAAAGCGGGAATCCTCCAGCCCTAGGCTGGACAACTGGACTCGCAGTTCCAGGCCTTACTCATGGCCTACTCGGAAACCTCTTCCCGAAGAAACTCACGGCGTGCGGGGAACCCTCGCCGCACTCACACCAACGCACGGTGACTCAATCAGGCGTAACACAAAAGTCCGGAATACGAAGAGTCACCCAGACTCTCAAACCCATGGGTGCGTTAAACGAGATAACACGGTCCTCCCGACACCCTTAAAATATGGACACAGAATCTCACGGGTGTCTGGGACATTCACAAGACCACAAGTCGACCGATGGGTCTCAACCGAGTCGACTAGGGACCTATACAACGCGAAACAATCACGACAAGCATGAAGAACCACTTCGGCGCAACACAGTGCCTGGCGGTCTACCTTTGGGCCGTCACAGCTGTAACGGTCCAAGGCTAGACCGTCACAGCACTCTAACGGTCCAACACAGGAGCGTCACGCGAGAGGGGCAACACCGACTGTGACGCACCCACCCTGGGGCGTCACAGTCTCTAACGGACCAAGCCTGGTTCGTTAGAAGACAGAATGAAACAGGTTGTGACGCACACCCCTCGGGGCGTCATAGCCTCTGACGGTCCTACCTAGGCGCGTCAGAAGAATAGGTTGCGTCAGCTTTGACGCTCCCATTCAGGGGCGTCACAGTGCTCTGACAGTCCTACCTAGGCGTGTCAGAGATTCGTGACCCCAACGGTCTGAAAACACGAAAATAGACATAGCGGTCGAACCCAGGCACGTCACGCTCTCTGGCGGTTTATCGTAAGACCGCCAGAGCAACCGACGCCCTGCCGACAGAACATGACCCTGTGACGCACCCTCCTTGGGGGATCATAGTACGTAACGCACCCACCCTGGGGCGTTACAGACTGTGACGGTCACTGGAAGGACCGTCACACCGTCTCGAGAACGCTACGGCGGGAAACGACCCAAAAATCATCCCACGCCCCCATACCTCCATGGGAGCGGGGGAAAACAAGGGGGAAGCCCCCAAATAGTCCCTAGCATGCATCTACGACCTCGGATCGGCCAAAAACGCAATGAAACGGCGGATCGACGCTCAACCCCAAAAACATGGATTTTTCTCAAAATCCCCAAATACTCCCGCTCGGCTCACCGCGACCTACAAAACTTGCGGGAAAGGGAATGCACGAGCTGGGGGTCCATCTCCCTACCTCCACCGAAGAAACGACGCGCCGTGGACGCCGATCCACGAAGAAAATGTCGTGAAACCCTCGCCGTTCCACGAACCCGCGGCCGAGCTTCCACACGCCACCGGCCCTCGATCCTCGACCCGTTTCCTGTTTCTCGCCTCCTGCCATCGCCGCCTCGCCCTCCTCCACCACCGTCGGCCGCCCGGGGAGAGGGGGAGAGAAAGAGATGAGAGAGAGTGAGAAAGAGAGAATGAGAGGGGGAGAGAGAAAAGGGTTAATATATATAGAAAAATCTGAAAATTACAGAAATTCAGAAAATTACGAAAAATTACCTTCCCGATCCTCGGAAGGAGTACAACGCAGTGGTAACGTCCGGGAGTCGGAGAACGCCACGGTTCGCCCTGCACAGAATTCTGAAGGTACATCAGGGAAAAACACGTGTAAAGCACAAAATACACTCCGAGACCCACTAAAATGACACGAAAAAATATCCGAAAAATCCGGGGCATTACAGCCCTCTCCCCTTAAAGAAATTTCATCCTCGAAATTCAGGACTAGCACCAAGTCACAGGAGAAGAACACCTCAGCCAACTGACAACGCTGTCAGGGCCCCAGTATAGAAAACCTCGATTCTCACGAAAACACCGATCCTGAGGGACACAGCCGGACTACAATCACGAACAACACCCCGCTCCGCATGCCGCGCACACCGGCCATCAGAGCAGGCATATACCAAAGGACACAGTCCGGCATCACCTCAGACACCACGAAAACCAATCATGGCACCGCTGCCACCATCTCGCTCACCGAGGAGACATAGCCCTCGCACGAGAAACAGCTACCAATCCATCCTATGGTCGGCAGACAAAACACACATCAGCTTCACAACCAACTGACCGGTCACACACCCTCTCAAGGGAACTACCAATACAGAGCCTCCACCAGCTCAAGCATCCATCTCAACAGACCGCAACCAGAACATCGGCTCAGCACCAAGAATCACCTCACGCATGGCAAGCTGAAAGCCAGACATATCACTGTGCCAACTCTGTCAGAGGACAAACTTAGACAAAGCCGACATCCCGTCCGAAAAGGCACACCTCAAAATCAGCCACCCGAGGCCTCGCTGGCACACGGCTCTCGCCACGCTCGAGCCCCGACAACCAACATCTTCTGTCTGTGAAAAGACCATCCACTGGTCGCCAAATACACGTCAACGGAAAACCCCCGCTTGCTCAGGTTCTTCCTTCTTTCCTGGTCCTCCACCAAATATGAAGGGAACATTCAAACCTCGGCAAGCCATCCGTTGACTCACAGACAGACCGATACCACATCTCGAGCCGCACTCCTCTCGAACTCCGCATCCGATCTCAATCATCGCGCCAACTCAACCCTCTCGGGGAGCACGATGAAACCAATTGATGAGATCTAGGTGTCTTCAGTCATCACCTCACTCGACTCAGACTCACAGGAAAACCATCCCATGCTGGTTACCAAACCAGGGATAACCATTGCGACACCAATGTCCCATCAAGGACCACCATTCTGATGCCAAACTCACTAAAAGGCCTTCGCCCATAGGCGTCACTCTTCCATCCGGTCTCATCACATCCCTTGACTCAATTAATCCAAGTGGACACCTGCCAATCCCGATTCCGCCCCTACCACAGAGCCACAGGACACCACCTGAACAATGCATGGCACGCTTCTCAAGAGGAGAAAAGTGCCAACCAAAATTACAGCAACCAGGTCGCCAGCTCCACGACCAATGCACACGGGTCCCCAAGCAAAACACATCTTACCATGGTCGACTACGAGACTAGCCTTACCAGTCACTCGAGAGCTATCAATAGGAACCCATAATCTGACAGAGATCACTTCTTCAAGGACGATCTCAACCGAGGACACAACTTCCAACACAAGTCAGGCACCAAGCCACCAACTCTGTCCATCACGTCCTCGACCACCGTCAGGTGACATCCTCAACAACTCCATCCGGGTCTAACACCGACACCTGACACGGCTTCCACCACAGGAATAGGGTACTCATGCGGCGCACTAGCCAGCACATTCCCCAACACTCCATCCTGCCAATGCCAAGAACCCCGATACCTCAAGCAACGGCACGACAACAACACGTTTCACACAGAGGAACCAATCCTCCAATGCTCAACGCAAACTCAGGAATCCACCTGTAGCAACCGACGCTACGATCCTGAACCAGTGGGTCACAAGCCCACCAGGCTTCCGCTGCGCACTCTGATTCGCGCGCATAGCCACAAATTCCCAGAAACACTGTCCAACCGGCACTCGTCCTTTCGAAAAAGCGCCAACACCCTTACACGACAAGGGAATGGGCACAACTTCTCACAGGCAACCACCTTGCCAAAACACGGATCACGTCTCGCACGGACTTCATGGCACACGAAGGCCAACCAATCCGAACACACAATGCAAGACGATGAACCTTGGCCAAATGTAATCTCTCCAACCAAAGGAGAAACCAATCGCACCTCCGACCAACGGAAGAACTCCACGCCTGACCTGATCTCGAATATCGCGCACGCTAGAAACAGCACCATCCAGCACCAGGGAAAACCATCGCTTCCATCAGGTTAGCGCCTCCGACACACTCGACGAGTGTCACGTCGGACCACAATCACAGCATCTACCGATGCACCACCACTACAATTCCACGAACCGCAGCACACCACGCTAAGAGCCGCAACACGAGCCATAACCGACGACCGTCAATGCTCATCCTCGAGTCCCGAAACTCACCGCGAAACCTTCACATCTCAACTCAAATCCAAGGCGAACACCACACATTCGCACGCAAGAGCGCATGAGCAAGAACTTACTAGGACACCATAGCCCAATCCTGCCTCGAAATTCGCAAAACAATCGGGACTAACACGTCATTTCTGACGCCATAGAGCACGACAAGAACATCAGGCTCGACGAAACAGCAGCTCACCGAGAAGATCCTCCGCTCACCCGAGCGCACCACTCGGTCAGAGCGCCCGCTCCGACACCTTAAACTACGACCTGAACACCTCAGGGGCTGGACAAACCTCAAGCTGGAGTGGCCAAAACCGACAGCAGCCCCCTCAGAGCACGCTCACGGCCACTTAACCACAAATAATCCTCGCCAGTCACCTGACCTTGCTGCAAACACCTCGAATGCAGCACCGCGAGCTCACGCCTGCCAGCAACCTCTGCCCAACGCAGAACAACTAGGGCCACCACCGATGAGGGAGAAGGCTCTCGACCTCGATCCTTAGACCCCATACTGGCACGAAAGCCGCGAACAACAACCGCCTTCACAGCGCCACGCAGCGCACTCAAGCTCTCAAGCAAAAAATCAAGCTAAAAATAAACACAAAACCCTAAGCCAGCTGCCGACTGTACTGGACCTTATGGACTCTGATCACTATAATATTTCGAATTCCTATATACGTCCACAACCACTGCTCTGATACCATCTGTAACGACCCAAGATCCGGATACCGGGAGGGCCCGATACCATTCGAATCCTGACCCGTCGCCGACGAGCCAGGAGGGCTCGGAAGGGCTAAAAGGAGTGTGGAGGCACAAAGAAATAGGAAATAAAGCAGGATAATTCAATAATTAACAGAAATAAATAAACAACTACTACAACAACAGAGTCCAGTCCAACCGAAAGTACAGTCTAAAGTAGTAAAACGTATCACATGCCGAGCGAACACTTGGCCTAGCGAGCTGGCAACTGAGAACACCTGAACCGCATCCTCAAAACACGAGGAAGAATCGTCACACCTGAAAAGTAGGGGTGAGCCTCCTGTCACTGGCCCAGTAGGGATGCCGCGGAACCCCAACTGAGAACAACGGCGGCACGAAAAGTTGTAACTACAAGAGCAATAGTAACAGCAGGAACAGTAACTCGGTGGCTGGTCAAAACTCGACACTACAACTACTCCTACTGTACCAGTCAAGCAAAAAGAGAAGTCCCGATCTCACAGTTAGGAATCGGACCATACTAGCATCACTTACCGAAGTAAAAACACACGGCAATCCTGCTGTAGAGGCATGTCTCCCAAGACACGGCCAACCTGGACACGATGTCCAAGGTGCAACCCTGACCACCTGGTCACGGGTATCGCACAACAAGACGCAACCTCGGTAAAGCTATTAGCACTAGTCTCACGGCACGAGAACCGACACACGCGCCGCGGTGAAACATCCGGAACTCAACGGTCAACATGACAAAAAACCCGAAGGTCGAAGTCACAGAGACTGACTGACAGTGTGTCACTCCCGACTCGACAGGAGTACCTCCCACTAGAAGCAAAGCCGGATGCGTCCACTAACGTCTTAGTCCGCGCCTCAGGTGTCTCCCTCCAGCCCAGCGGGAACTGAGACACCGTACAAGTAACCACAAAACAAGTGACTAGCTGGGATCACGCCGGTCAGCGTGGGTCCAACCGCCCCCAACCACGTGTGCACACACAGACCGTGCGTCCCTGGTCTGGCCCTCTGACCAATTTTTCCCTCAGCCGGACTCTGGCTGCTAGACGCGGGGCCCGACGGAAACTAGTCTAAAACCGTCCTCAGGGTAAGCCCGTACACCTACTCTCAGGTGAGACCAGCACACGCGTACTGGTAGGCTACGACTAGTGGAGGGTCACTGAAGGAGTAGACTCTCAAGTCAACGGAAAACAACGTCTGCATCCGACGACGTACGGGGACCATCCCACGCACCGGCATCGTCGCACGGTGACCACAGTCGGAGAAGAAACGGGATTCACAGTCCACGGGCCACGCACCTGGCCACGTAAAAACGCAGAAGCGTGGTTCCCAAGGTAGCTCACAGGTCGCCAAACCGAATCCCACTCTCAGGAAAAAGTGGGAACCCTCCAGCCCTAGGCTGGATAACTGGACTCGCAGTTCCAGGCCTTACTCATAGCCTACTCGGAAACCTCTTCCCGAAGAAACTCACGGCGTGCGGGGAACCCTCGCCGCACTCACACCAACGCACGGTGACTCAATCAAGCGTAACACAAAAGTCTGAAATACGAAGAGTCACCCAGACTCTCAAACCCATGGGTGCGTTAAACGAGATAACACGGTCCTCCCGACACCCTCAAAATATGGACACAGAATCTCACGGGTGTCTGGGACATTCACAAGACCACAAGTCGGCCGATGGGTCTCAACCGGGTCGACTAGGGACCTACACAACGCGAAACAATCACGACAAGCATGAAGAACCACTTCGGCGTAACACAGTGCCTGACGGTCTACCTTTGGGCCGTCACAGCTGTAACGGTCCAAGGCTAGACTGTCACAGCACTCTAACGGTCCAACACAGGAGCGTCACGCGAGAGGGGCAACACCGGCTGTGACGCACCCACCCTGGGGCGTCACAGTCTCTAACGGACCAAGCCTAGTTCGTTAGAAGATAGAACGAAACAGGTTGTGACGCACACCCCTCGGGGCGTCATAGCCTCTGACGGTCCTACCTAGACGCGTCAGAAGAATGGGTTGCGTCAGCTTTGACGCTCCCATTCAGGGGCGTCACAGTGCTCTGACAGTCCTACCTAGGCGCGTCAGAGACTCGTGACCCCAACGGTCCGAAAACACGAAAACAGACGTAGCGGTCGAACCCAGGCACGTCACACTCTCTGGCGGTATATCGTAAGACCGCCAGAGCAACCGACGCCCTGCCGACAGAACAGGACCCTGTGACGCACCCTCCTTGGGGGATCACAGTACGTAACACGCCCACCCTGGGGCGTTACAGACTGTGACGGTCACTGGAAGGACCGTCACACCGTCTCGAGAATGCTATAGCGGGAAACGACCCAAAAATCATCCCACGCCCCCATACCTCCACGGGAGAGGGGGAAAACAAGGGGGAAGCCCCCAAATAGTCCCTAGCATGCATCTACGGCCTCGGATTGGCCAAAAACGCAATGAAACGGTGAATCGACGCTCAACCCCAAAAACATGGATTTTTCTCAAAATCCCCAAATACGCCCGCTCGGCTCACCGCGGCCTACAAAACTTGTGGGAAAGGGAATGCACGAGCTGGGGGTCCATCTCCCTACCTCCATCGAAGAAACGACGCGCCGTGGACGCCGATCCATGAAGAAAACGCCATGAAACCCTCGCCGTTCCACGAACTCGCGGCCGAGTTTCCACGCGCCACCGGCCCTCGATCCTCGACCCATTCCCCATTCCTCTCCTCCCGCCATCGTCGCCTCGCCCTCCTCCACCACCGTCGGCCGCCCGGGGAGAGGGGGAGAGAAAGAGATGAGAGAGAGTGAGAAAGAGAGAATGAGAGCGGGAGAGAGAAAAGAGTTAATATATATAGAAAAAATCAAAAATTCTAAAAATTCAAAAAATTACGAAAAATTATCTCCGCGATCCTCGGATGGAGTACAACGTAGTGGTAACGTCCCGGAGTCGGAGAACGCCACGATTCGCCCTGTACAGAGTTCCGAAGGCACATCAGGGAAAAACACGTGTAAAGTACAAAATACACTCCGAGACCCACTAAAATGACCCGAAAAAATATTCGAAAAATCCGGGGCATTACACTGATGTTTTGAAGCTGTCCAGTCCTTCTTTATGGGATTTCCCTTGCCTCACAGTGTTGCTTCATCTCTTATTGCTTTAGTCCCAAAGATTTCTGAGCCTAGGTCCTTCAATGATTTTCGGCCAATTAATTTGTGCAATTTTTCTTACAAAATAATCTCTAGAATCATTACTGAGCGCCTGGCTCCAATCCTGCCAAGCCTCATCTCAGAGGAACAGGGAGCTTTTGTCAAAGGCCGGTATATCTTGGACAATGTTGCTTTAGCTAGGCAAACGATGATGGACATTAATAGAAAGGTAAGAGGTCATAATGCCGTTTTCAAATTGGATATGGCAAAAGCTTATGATAGAATGGAATGGGATTTTATTCTAGCAGTTCTAAGGAAGTTTGACTTCAATTCCCGGTTTACTTCTTTAATAGGTATGCTGCTTTCAAATTGCTGGTTTACTATAAATTTCAATGGCTCTTTGACTGGGTTCTTTAAATCCAGTAGAGGGATTAGGCAAGGGGATCCTCTTGCCCCTTACCTCTTTATAATTGCTTCAGAAGTGCTCAACAGGGGTCTATCTAAAAGGTTTCAAACTGGGTTACTGAGCGGTTTCAGTGGCCCTAGGCATTCTATTCAGGTTTCTCACCTTCTATATGCGGATGATACCCATGTTTTCCTCAATGCTAGCAAGCAGAATATAATTTCATTTCTAAATTTCATAGAGAAGTATCAGGCCTGTTCATGACAGTTGGTTAATGCAGGAAAAAGTAGTTTCATTGTTTCTTCCAAAGCTCCCCATTCTCTCAAGCAATCCGTTCAAGCCTTGACTGGGTATAAGGTTATGGCAGATGAGTTCATATACCTTGGAATTCCTGTTAAAAGAGGGCGCTACAAATGCATGGATTTTAAGTATCTAATTGACAATATTCAATTGAGACTTGCAGGTTGGCAGTCTAAGTTTCTATCTGAGGCAGGGAGACTAGTTTTAATCAATGCAGTGCTTCGAAGTATGCCAATCTTTTTGGCCTCTGCTTGCTTTATTCCGAGGAATGTTATAAATGCTATAGACAGACTTTGCGCCAATTTCTTTTGGCAGGGTGCTGAAGGTGAAAAAAAGCGGCATTGGGTGGCTTGGGCGGCAATTCAAAAACCTTGGGTTGAAGGTGGTCTGGGAATTAGAGATCTGTATTGGGTTCTGGTAGCTCTGGCAGCTAAAGCAATATGGAATGTTCTTCATGGGTCTTACTTATGGTCCAAATATGCCAGACACAGATTTATCAAATCCCACTTTTCTGAATGCAAGAAACCTTTTCCTGCAGGGCTGCCTGCTATGGTTTTTCAAAAAGTAAAGAACCTAATTATCAGTCATTCCCGGTGGTTTTTAGGGGATGGGACTGACATTGATTTTTTCAAGGATGACTGGACTGGTAATGGGCCTCTTCTCCACCTGATATCGGCTTCTGGGATTACCAGTCAGCAAGTTATTCCTTTTGCTTCAGTTAGACAGGTTCTAACAGAGTCCCAATATGAAGTCTGGCTGTAGCTATGCCCTGATCATCAATTATATGGAACTCAGCTTAGCAGTTATGCTGACGTCTGGGTCTGGACTGGCACAGCTAAGGGGGTATTCTCTGTTAAGTCAGCATTTAATCTCCTCCGAACTGGTGGCAATTTCAGGCGGCCTTGGCTAAATTTGTGGCATTCTTCAATTCAACCCAGGGTAGCTTCTTTTAGCTGGAGGTTAATTCAAAGAGTTGTGCCAGTGGATAGTAGGGTGGCAGATTGTGGTATTCCCTTTGCTTCTAAGTGCAATTGATGCCAATCCCCAGCTCAAGAGGATTTGAATCACCTGTTCATTTCTGGAGAACTTGCAGCTGAGATGTGGGTTTGGATATCCCCTTTGATAAATGAGAAGGTGTTTCTTAGTGATCAAATCACTATTAGATGCTGGAATTTTCTAACAGCTACCAATATGAAATCTGCATTCGGTTTTATTGGTCTTCATGCAGTCATTCTGATGGTGTGGGATATATGGAAGCACCGGTGCTTAATCAGGTTTGAAAATGCTCCTCCCCCATCAAATGTTATTAAGAGAAGCATATGTTCTTATATATCTCATGTCCTGGAAATGAAGAACTTTCATACTCCTCTATCCGCTGCACATGCCAATAGTTTAGCTAGTTTTCAGCTCTTTCCCCGGGCGGAGATCAAACAGCCAATTCTGGTGACTTGTAGCTTGACTGAGGATTGGCTTACACTACATGTTGATGGGGCCTCCAAAGGTAACCTCGGCTTGTGTGGGGGAGGAGGATGCATTCGGAATGCTAAAGGCAAATTGTTGATTGGGTTTTCCTTCTTCTATGGGCTTGGAAGCAGTTTCTTCGCGGAAGCCAGAGCCCTCCATGATGGTCTATCCATTGCAAATCTGGGTGGTCTTAAGATTGCTGCAGTGTTTTCTGATTGTACATTGCTTGTTGAAGCTCTTCAAAATGGAGTTTTGCCTAATTGGACGGTGCTGCCTTGGTGGAAGAAATCCTTGGATCTCCTAAGTAACTGTGGCTGTAAAGTGCACCATGTGTACAGGGAAGGAAATCAAGTTGCGGATGCTTTAGCTTCTTATGCTTGTGATCTCCAGAGAAATTCAGTTTTCACTCATCCTAGTGACCTCCCAATTTTGGCCAGTGGGGTGCTAAGATTGGATACAGTAGGTTTACCCACTTTGCGCAACTGTAAATAGTCAAGTGGGTACTCATCTTTGTCCTTGTTCATCTTTTTTGATTGCTTCTTATAGGAGATCCATTCTAGTAGTCTAAACACGGGCATTTATTATGCCTTGACTGTCATTCCAGGGGTATGCCCCGTAGCTCTTGTATTCTTTCATTCTATTAATAAAAATAGGACCACATGATCTATCTGGGGGAGCGAGTACACTCTCTCCTCCTGGGGACGGGTGCGTTCGACCAGAGTGTGATTCTGTTGGTTGGTCTTTACTTAAAAAAAAAAAACTTGATCAGCTTGATCATGGGCCCGCAAGCATGTGCAGTCTTTAAGCCAAAAAGATCCAAAATTCTTCTCTTGGCATAACTGTTTTCCTTGAGATCAGCAACAGAACATATATGCTTGACTTGGGTAAAAATTCGATGTAATAAACTCTGCTTAGAGATAGATTTTCCTTCATATTTGACAGTGTTTCTAGCTTTCCATAATTCCCACATACTATAACCAACATCAGTAAGTGTGAAAAGACCAAAAAGAGACTTAGGTTTTAATGAAGCAATAGAATTAAGAATCAAAGTTTTAGCAGAGTTTCCTTCAATCTGCAGTCCAACCGAGCAAAGAGCAGACCAAGCATGCATATCATTCTCACTGGTAATAAACAGATGATTTATGGTCTCAATCTGGGGGTCCTCACAGCAGAGGCATTTGGAAGACATGGAAATACCCAAAACCTAAACATTGAAATCAGTAGGAATGCAGTTGTGTATAATCTTCCACAGATGCACAGAAACCTTGATTGGCAGCCAGTTGGACCAAAGACGGGCCCAAGGAATGTAACTCTCAGAGAGAAGATTGCTACAAAAAATTTTGTATATAGAAGAGACCAAGCAGTCATCAGAAGAAGAAAGAGTCCATACCTCCTTATCAAGATCGGTACATAGCTGGAAATGCCTAATTATAGATTTAATATAAGGAGGAATAAATCTGTCAATCAGCTGACTATCTTCATAAGTGGGATGCAAAATACAATCTCTGACAGTCACCTTGTTGTTAGGAATGAGATCAGTAGGGATGTAATCAGCTAACTTTTGATTACCAAGCCAAATATCAATCCAAAAATTTGTGCTGCTACCATTACCAACAAGAATTCTCTTATACTGCAGAATGAGATTCTTAGCTTGGACCCAAATCCTCTTGGCATGCCCTTTCATATTATTAAATTTGACATCATAGAGATGACAGTCACGAATGTATTTAGACTTGAAAAATTGAGCCCAAAAAGAATCAGAGTGAAGAGCCTTCCATAGCATTTTAACCCGCAATACAATTTCCATATGTCTAAGAGACATAATTCTAAGGCCTCCATGAGTGATAGGCTTATAAATTGATTGCCAAGATTTTCAGTGTCTTTTATTGCCTCGGGTAGATGAATCTCAAAAGAAATTTACAAAGGATCTCTCTGAGACTTGGTGAACACCAATGTGAAGAGGAGATAAAGTCAAACAATAAATTGATTCTTTAAATAAATATATAAGAATGATATTTTGACAAAGATTCTTTAAAAAAACACACCCCCCGATAATAGAATTAATGTTAAGGGTTACGCACCCTCTCACATAGTTGAGATGTTACGTGTTTGAACTCATGAGTGAAAAATTATTCTCTGTGTAGTTCTCAGTTCCCAACTATATATCATCGATTTACAAGCATATTTATTGTAAAAAAATAATATGTCAATTAATGATCTTATTAAGTATTAAACTTAAGATGTCAAATGTCTAAATTAAATCTTAGATAAACTATGTTAGATTTTAAAAAATAAAAATTAATATTCATTATTTTGATCTAAGAACGAAAAATTAAGGCACACTCCTTTGCCACACCTAATGGGAGCAGGCACACTTCAACTCCCACTGCAGCGGCTTCCTCAACGAAAATGGGGACAGAAGGACGGCGAAGGCGGAGCTACGACAGGGGACCCCACGGCTGTGGCTTGGGCCCACACATTCCCCGGTGACCGTCTTGGCGCACGAACCGCTTGACACGGCGTTAACCTTCTCTGGACAGAAGCGACCAGCGAGAGGGCAGAGTGAGAAGGGCGGGGCGAAGCGGGGGGAGCGCGGTGGTTCTGGTGGGCGCCTAGCGGCTTCCTCCCTTCTCTGCCGACGGGGCTGCAGCGGCAGCGATGGCTGGCGGCCGCCTCTGCGGGAGGGTGAGCGAAGGATGGGTAACCTACGCCTATCTCCTTCTCTACATCGCGCTCTCCAGTGGCCAGATCTTCTTCAACAAGGTCAGTCGTCGGCCGGCGGCAGCACCGTTCTCGCCCTCCTCCTCCCTCTCTTTCTCCCTTTCTGCCTAGAATCGACTCGTTGCTTCTCTTCTGGTCTCCCACGGGGCAAAATGCATGTCCATGGCTAGTGAAATCTGGACGTATCGTATGGAAAAAAAGTGGAGGAAATAGGTTTTGCGCTGTTTTTCTGCTCTGGCCGATGTTTTGATTTTGGCTTTTCTCGCCGAATACTTCGCATCTCCACGGTTGGCAGCTTTGGATGCCATCAGGCAGTGGCACTTCTTGTGGGAGTGGTGGTGGATGTTTTCGTCCTGTGAGAGTGGGGATTTCCCCACAGGTGTTCTCTGCATCATTTGTCCGGCTTTGCCTCAAGATAGGAATGCCCCCAAAATGGCAATTACAGACTGAACATCACCAAAAAAAATCGCGTTGAAATGAGAAAGATTTTAGCTATCTGGTCTAACTGTAATCCGAAAGCTCCCAGAAAATGTCAACCGAAGACATGAAAAATGCTCCTCGCTTGTGACGAAAGACACAATTTTCTACAATCAAATATTAGTCTGGTTTTCGTTGCATTTATCACTGACCAGGATTTGTCCTCTGTCATGAAGTGGATGTGTATATTTTTACAATTGTTGATTGTTTGCTGTTTGCTGCACCAATTAACATGTAATTTTGCTGTTGCAGTGGGTTTTGTCCTCCAAGGAGATCAATTTCCCATACCCTGTTGCTTTGACCCTACTCCACATGGTCTTCTCCTCAGTGCTATGTTTCATCCTTACAAAAGTCTTCAAGGTATTTTTTCGGAGATCTATAATCTCTTGACCATCCATCAATCCCTAGTCAAGTAGTTTTGCTTGCGTTGAGGTCTAAAAGTTGTGCAATTAGAAACCTAATTTCTTGACAAACTTTACCAAACATGTTCTTTTGCACAATTTTAGGGTTTGCACACCATTTTATTCCTTTTGCATTTTTCTTCTCAGCTGATAAAGATTGAGGAGGGAATGACCACAGAAATGTAAGTATTGAATGAACTCAGACATCTACTTTATATGTATTTTTTTTATCCAACCTTAACTCTGTGCCTTAAATTGTTTCTAGATAAAGCAAATGGGTAGTCCTGTCATACGTCATGGAGTGGTCACTAGATAAATTGATATGTTAACAATGGTTGCTGTTTGTGCTGCATCAGTTCAGCCCATTGTTGATGTAGATCCACCACAAAGCTTGATTGATGACACTTACTATGTTGGAATACATGAATTGGGCCAAATGTGGACTCTCTCTATTGTCAATTCTAGAGAGAGAAACTCTGCGGTTTGCGGAGGGGGCAAACGGGATGACGTGCCCACCGGAGCCGGCCTCCGGGGCAAACAAGGTGTCTCTCGGTGGCGGAGGCTCTCATCCAACCTTCTCCGGAGCTCTGCTCAATAGGGAAACGGGTGGGGACTTTGGTGGGATCAAGTTGGCGAGCAGAGGGGGAGTCCGGGGCTTGTTATGGTCTGCTTCCAGATGTTTCAGGTGCGCGATTTTGGGCCATACTTGGCGCTCATGCCGTGAGGCGATGGGAAGCTGGCTGCCGGCCGATGCTATAGGCGTTGGAGCGAGCCAGTGAGCTCGATCTTATGTGGAGGTGGTCCGCAAGAGAAACCCACCCCACCAAGAGGCTAGGGGGAGCAGTGACTGTGTGGAGGTAGGCCCGATCCCTGCACATTTCATCTCCGGCCAATTGGACTGGCTCAAGAGATGTCTATGGGTTTCCCCGCTTGAGGGAGGGGCGGACGTAGGTATGGTGAAGACTCTCTTGGAGGCTAGCGGCTCAGGCAGGGAACGATGCACAGTCCGACAACTATAGATCACCATTGTCTCGTAGTCGGGCGGTCTGTAGAGGTGGTGGAAGAAGCGGTGGGAACCGGCTTCCTGATGATGAAGGGAACCCTTCTCCGTCTACAACGGTGGAGCCTGGGGAGGGGAACTCACCCCAGCCCAAGGGTGAGTCACCTTCGGGTCTCTCTGCAGGGGGTGCCGTTCTTCCTATGCGATGAGGAGGGCATCTCTCACCTGGTCAACCCATTTGTGACAGCAGAGGTGGGGAGCTTGCGCCTTGTCCTGGAGGGGTCCATCATGAAGGTGGAGGTAATGGTATGGACCTCCAGTCCGGCAGGGGTGCCGCCGGCCTTCTCCTTCTCCATCAGAGGGTAGGCGTTCATTGTTTGGGTGATAGCTTTACTGGACCAGCAACAACGGTCCACAGTACGGCAACCAACCTAGTGGCGGACAAGGAGGCCCCAGTTTAAATTTCAAGTTGGCTGCCCAAACCCATGGGCTGTTTGGGCCAATCGGGGTTGGGCTTCCCACATTGGGTCAGGAGTAGTGGGCCAAGCCAACTTACTTGTTACGCGTAGCCCAATACACGGTGGGCGAGCAGTTCCGGTCCGACCTTCCCCCTAGACCCAGAACTTACTCTGATCGGGTACACTGATTTGTATTGAAACGGACTGGCCTAATACATGGCTTCTTCCCCACCTGACTTTTGCAACTCACCCTTCGAAAGCAACGCAATAGCTTCAGGTCACACCCGGATCGTCGGGGTAGTCGTCGCCAGCGACTGCCCTGTCGTTGGCAAACCTTACCCGGCTACCTACGCTGGAGTCTCTAGCCCCCTCCTACCAACAGTGACAGATTGGCAGAAGGGCCTTTTGCTGCATAGGAGGTCTATCTTTATCGGGAAACCTCCTCTTTTCCACCCTCTTGGGGGAGGGACCTTGTTAGACTATGATGATGACTGAGCAGCAGGGAGTGGGCCAGGGCAACGCCCTTGACGGCCACATGTCCTCTCCTACTGCCGGCCGTGGGGAGTTGCAGCTGAGGCCGGCGGTGAGGCCTTCGTTTCAAACAGTGGGGGACTCTCAAGGGGGCTAGGTAAAGCAGGTTGTCGGCTGCCAGCCGTAGGCGGCAGCGTTGCCAATGCCAATATTGCTCTACGGTCTTCAGCAGAGACCCCAAGAGGTCGACTATCCTCAGGTCAAACCACTGTCCGGTCTACTACCCCAGGGTCTACCGGTGGAGGCGGGCAGGAGCACACGGGAGGAGTCGGAGGCCAATGGCGATAGGTCAATGGCGGTTGTGAGTGGCCAACGTTCTTTATTGGGTTGGGCGCTGTGCCTAGACCTTCTGCCTCTGTTTACCGTGCTGTCGGGGATGTGGATCGCTCATGGTTTATAAGGCGACCAAGGTGACCAAGGCAGTGGCCCACCGCCTTACTGCTTAGGCGACAAGGCGAGGCGCCTAGGCGAAGCCTAGTTTATGTAACAAAATACACATCATGAGGAGCACTTGTCTATATTTTCTACCATCATACCATGCACATTTTATCTTCAATAAATACAAAAGAACTAATAGCAACCATTTAGCAGATATACACGTGTAACTGATGTAAGAAGGCAATAAAATAGAAGAAATAACAAATATTAAAAAAATAATGATAAGAGAATCAATTGAGAATCTGAACAAGTGAACATACCTATTAATCAAAGTGTAATGTTTAACCTGAAACATTCCTAAGAAAATAATAAAAATCTGAGCATATCTACTAACAATCTAACATAATGGTCTTAACTCTTAATTCATCACTTGTAAATTGTCAAACATAGTCATTACGTCAAATCAGTTTTGAAAAAGAATAAACATTAAATATCTAAATCCTAATGCCAAAACCCATGTCCTCATCAAGAGAAGCCCCAGCAAGTGGATCCCCATATTGACCCGGCGGCGACGTGGAAATGGATCGACGGCAACTCCGGTATCACGAACAGGACGGATAACTTGCTACCTCGCGCAGCTCAGCCTCACGCCGGACGGTCTCACACCGGGCGACACTCAAACTCATAAAATGAGAAAGAGGGAAGGGGGGGAAAACACAAAGGCAAAGCACCTTAGGTTTCAAGCTTTTCATTCATATCATTCATGTTACAATCCTTCGTAAGCCCCCCTTTATATAGGGAAAGCCCATTACATACATACCTTCACACTTTCACTTATTTGCATATATATCCTAGCCTAATAAAACAAAGCCCGCCAACCTAACTTTTGACTTGTGGGTTTTAATCAAATAAAATACACAAAATACACGCATGTCTTTTGACTAGCCTAATAAGGCGAACACACACAAATACATATAAATACGTGTATCACTCAATACACACAAATACGCCGAGTCTTCAGGAAGTCGGATCTCCGAGCCATAAGCTCGGTGCAGTCGGGACGGTGCGGCGTCGGCTCCGAACATTGGGCCCGGTAGTGGGCCCGGTGTCCCCACCAACCCTCTCGGGACGGTTGGAACTCGACTCCGTCGAGTAAGGGGGGACACTGCTGTGGTAGTGCTCCAGCAGATCTGGATCGAGGCGCTAGAGATCTTCCCGACTGATCCAGGAATCATCTGATGGTGGACGGTCTCGCCAGCGGATAAGGTAGCGCTGGTACACCCTGCTCCGTGTAGTGGTCACCTGCTCATCCAGTATCTTCTCAATGTGCTCGCGCGGTGCTCTCAAGGCTGTGGGACGCATAGGGGTGGGCTCACTCTCAATGGGAGGAGAAGGCTCGAAAGGGTCACTAGGAATCGCTGTGGGTTCCTTGTAGGCCACTAGGTCTGCCACATTAAAAGTCGAGCTAATCCCATATTTGGGAGGTTAGTCCACAACATACGCATTGGAGCCAATCTTCCGCAGGATAGGGAAGGGACCATCACTACGGGCTTGTAACTTTTTAACGGCTCCCGAGGGGAGTCGTTCGGGCCGGACCCGTACCATAACCAAGTCACCTTCTTGAAATTCATGGTGACGCCTATGCGAATCAGCCAATTTTTTATAAGTCTCATTACTGAGGTTGATTTGCTTGCTAATTGACTCATGCAGACTCTTGACATGCTGTGCAAACTCCTCAGCTGACTTGGACATCCTAGACTCGAGGGGAAGGGGAATGAGATTCACAGGTTTCCTAGGTTTGTATCCATGCACGACCTCAAATGGACTCATACCTATGGACCGATTGACCGAACTGTTGTATGCAAATTCGGCTCTAGGCAAGAGAAGATCCCAGGTGCCCGAATGATCCCCTACGAGACACCTCAAGAGATTCCCTAGACTCTTATTGACGACCTCTGTTTGCCCATCGGTTTGTGGGTGATAGGCAGTGGATAATTTGAGTTTGGTGCCAACTAGGTGCCAAAGTATCTTCCAGAAGTAACTAGTGAACCGGACATCTCGGTCAGACACGATGGTTTGGGGGAGACCATGCAGACGCACGACTTCATCGAAGAACAAGTGGGTTACTCTAGATGCATAAGATGTTTTGGAACATGCAATGAAGTGGGCCATCTTAGAGAACCTATCAACGACAACAAAGATGGAATCATGCTTGTGAGCAGTGCGAGGTAAACCAAGGATAAAATCCATGCTCACATCAACCCATGGTCGATCAGGAACGGGGAGAGGAGTGTAGAGACCAGTGTTCTGTTTGACCTGTTTGGCCATTGTGCATGTCCGGCACTGGGCTACAATCTTAGCCACATCTTTCTTTAGGCCAGGCCAATATAAATGCTCCTCCACAGAATGGATGGTCTTGTTGCGGCCAAAGTGACCAGCAAGACCTCTAGCATGCATTTCCCAAATCAGGAAGTCCCGAACAGAAGTCCTCGGGACACAGAGTTACTGCCCTCGAAATAGAAAACCATCCTGGAGTAGATAGTCAGAAAAGGCTATCGAGGGTCCAGCAGACAGAGCAGAGTAGGCATGGCCAAAATCAGGACACTCTCCATAGAGTTCCTTCATGCGGTCAAATCCGGTGACCTCTACCCGAGCGGTGGAAAGAAGGGAGACCCTTCGACTCAAGGCGTCGGCCACCTTATTTTCCTTTCCAGTCTTATGCTTTAGGACAAATGTGAAAGACTGGAGGAATTCTACCCACCGACCATGCCTAGGGTTTAAGCCTTTCTGAGAGCTAAGGAATTTTAGAGCCTCGTGGTCCGAATATAAGACAAACTCTTGAGGTAAGAGATAGTGTCTCCAGTGTTTGAGGGCTTGGACCACGGCATAGAACTCCTTATTATAGGTGGAGTAACGAAGCTTTGCATCAGAAAGCTTCTCACTAAAATAAGCCACGGGGTGGCTTTCCTGGCTGAGCACTCCTCCTATTCCTATGCCAGATGCATCACATGATATCTCGAAGACTTTGAAAAAGTCTGGCAGGCGGAGGACATGGGCTTTGGTCATGAGCTCCTTTATGGCACGAAAAGCCTGGGAGGCGGCTTTGGTCCACTCAAAATTCTCCTTACAGATACAATCCGTAACGGGTGCCATAATGGTGCTAAAACCCTGAATGAAGCGTCTGTAGAAAGTGGCTAGCCCGTGGAAACTACGAACGTCATGGACATTCTGGGGCTCTGGCTAGTCTACTATGGCTCGGACCTTGGATTGGTCCACAGACACTCCATGACTTGAAACCACAAATCCGAGAAAAGTGACCCGGTCTGTCATGAATTCACATTTAGTAAGGTTGGCAAACATGGTTTCTCTTCTCAAAGTCTCGCAAACTTCCCTCAAATGATGGATGTGATCATGAGGGTTGTGGCTATAGATGAGAATGTCGTCAAAGTAGACGACAACAAAGCGACCAATGAGAGGACGAAGGGCTTCTGTCATAAGCCTCATGAAAGTGCTGGGGGCGTTGGATAGACCAAACGGCATGACAAGCCACTCATACAGACCTTCGTTTGTTTTGAAGGTTGTCTTCCACTCATTCCCTGGTCGAATCCGGACCTGGTGGTAGTCACTTTTCAAGTCAATCTTGGAAAAGATGGTGGCTCCACTCATCATGTCAAGCATGTCATCAAGACGGGGAATTGAAAATCTATACTTGACAGTGATTTTGTTGATGGCGAGGCTGTCAACACACATCCGCCAGGTGCCATCTTTCTTGGGTGTGAGCAAGGCAGGGGCAGCACATGGGCTCTTGCTCACCCTGAGGAAACCCTTTTGGATAAGGTCCTCGACAATCCTTTGGAGCTCAGCATGCTCCTTGGGGTTCAATCTGTAGTGGGGAAGGTTGGGTAGGGTGGACCTAGGGACAAGATCAATGGCGTGTTGTACATCACGCATGGGAGGGAGTTGTGAGGGTAAGTTCTCAGGGAAGATGTCCTGGAAGTCCTGCAAGATTGCCTGGACTTCAGGAGGGACAGAGATTCGGGACTCCTCGGGGGTGATGGTGACAACAACAGCCCAGACAGGGGCACCTTCGGCAACCTCCTTACTCAGCTCACGGACACCTATGAAGTTAAGGCGCCTAACCGGGTCATAACCAACCTTAGGGGCCTTAGGAACGGGTGTGATAGGTGCAGGAGGAGAGGGAATGAGAAGTTTCCCTTCGGTGGGAGTCCGAGGACTCTCTTGAACCTTGGGGGTTCCAGTGGGGGTAGAGGTGGGACTCTTTCCCGGGGTCACCTTTGGGGGTGCCGAGTACAGCTGTATCTTCTTCCCATTATGTGAGAAGGAACACTGATTGGACCGATCAAATGTAGTAAGGTCTACATCATAGATCCACGGTCGTCCTAGAATGATGCTACCGACCTTCATTGACACTACATCGCATAAGATTTGTCCTTGGTAGGACTGGAATTGGATGGGAATGACACATGTAGTGGTGACTGGGATAGACGTGTCGTCAACCCAAGCCACGTTGTATGGCCTCGGATGAGGATGGGTAGATAGACCTAGACGGGAGACAAAGTCTGAAGAGACTGCATTGATACAGCTCCCGTTGTCAAAAATCACCTTGCAGGGTTGGGATTTTACCATAATGTATGTTTGGAAGATGGAGGTTCGACCCCAGTCGTCCTCCTGGGGGTGGGTAACGATGCAGCGAACTACACCCAGTCTTCCCTGGTTCGAACTCTCGGTAATATCTCCCACTTGCATGTACTCGACATACGTTCCATCATACCCTGCATTCATTTCCTCAAACTGGGCGATGAGGTCAGGATCGGCCTCGTACCTCTCAATGGCTTCTCCTTCCTGAGGTGGAAGTTCCACAGACTGGGGGTCGGTGATGACTAAGGCTCGTGTGGGGCAGTTGGAGGCAATGTGCCCTAGGTTATGGCACCTAAAGCAACGAACTCTCGAGACAGGGACTGGTTGGGAGGTGCTAGGGATGACTCCCTTTCCTTTGTCATCTTTCCTCTCAGTTGGCGGAGTATACTCCAGCCTAGGCACAGTAGCGGGTGCAGGTAAGGGGTTCCTTGTGAAAGGAACAGTAGGGGCAACGGCCCGGAGTGAGGTAGCAGTAGGGACATAGGAAGTGGAGGGGCCAGGCCTCTCAGAGTAGCGGACCATGGGGTTTCGGGACTCGGGTTAGCGGTAGGTGGGGACCCGAGGTGGGACCACCCTTTGAAACCGCTCGACATCTCGAGCAACCTGATATGCGTGCTCGAGGGTGTTAACCTCACGTAGAAACAGTTCCCGCTGTATGCTCTCGTGTAGGCCAGCCCTAAACCGTGAGAGGGTGACGGAGGCATTCTCCATGACTCGACTCCGAAGGAAGAAGTCATCAAATTTGGCGATGTACTCGTCCACGGACTTTTCATCTTGGGTGACTTTCTGCCATTGGTCTAAAAGACGCTGATGGTAGGAGGGTGGCAGATACTTCTTGTAATGCCTCAGATTTTTTTTTCCGAATATTTCTCGGATCTGGATCCGTGGGTTTTGGATCGTCTTTTCGCGGGTTGCGGATCGTGTCCGAGTGAGCTTCGGCTATTTATATTAGATTGTCGGACCCGTTGGTGGCAGGGGCGGCAGGGCGTGTGCCACCAACCTAGCCTAATAAAACAAAGCCCAATAAGCCCGTCGGTATACTTTCACTTATTTGCATATATATCATAGCCTAATAAAACAAAGCCCACCAATTTAACTTTTGACTTGTGGGTTTTAATCAAATAAAATACATAAAATACACATATGTCTTTTGACTAGCCTAATAAGACGAATACACACAAATACATACAAATACGTGTATCACTCAATACACACAAATACGCCGAGTCTTCAGGAAGTCGGATCTCCGAGCCATAAGCTCGGTGCAGTCGGGACGGTGCGGCGTCGGCTCCGAGCATTGGGCCCGGTAGTGGGCCCGGTGTCCCCACCACATATGCTCTTTCTCTATTGTCAATGTCATCATCTTCTTTATCGCTCTCATCTTCGTGCAAGTCAGCATCATCTTCAGAGTTTTCTTCAGCATCTACCCACTCATGTTCTTCAACATCTTCTTCGTTTCCTTCGAAATCATCGAGTAAAGCATAAGAACTTTGAGTTAAAGCACTGCTTGTTCCACTTCTACGAACTCTTGTCCTTCGAGGTCGATTGGGTCCATCAAGAAATTCTGATGCTTCCATTACAGCATCAACATCGGCCCAACGAAGATCACTACTTTCATGAACTAAGTCATTATTTAAAGACCTCCTAGTCATCCACTCACTACTCCAATCCAAATCATCAAAGCATATTGGATCATATTTCCCAGGCTGCATTCTTCTTTCTTTGAATCTCTCTTTCAATCTCCAATTATATTGGATGTACACAAGATCATTAAGTCTCTTGTGTTCAAGTCTGTTCCTCTTTTTTGTATGGATCTGAAAACACAATGAAATAAAGATATTTTTACTATTTAATATATAAAATCTAAATGTTAACATTAAACTAATGCCTTAAATACTTACGAATTCAAATGTACTCCAATTACGTTCACAAGCAAAAGATGTGCAACAAAGACCAAGAATACGAAGTGCTAGTGATCGAAGCTCTGGTGTCTCGGTACCATAAATACGCCACCACTCAACTGTGAGTAAGAGATTAATGCAATATCGATGTGTTATATAAATATATTTCTAAAAATAGAATACAAATTAAATTACACATAAGAAGTTAAGTACCCGGTTGTTTTCTATCTCGATGTCTGCTTGCTAAAGGATTCCCAAATAAGCCTCTAGTAGTCATGTATAACTCCATCTGATCACTTATTTTATCTTGAATATCTTGATCTTTCACCATTCTTTGGAGGCACTCAAGGAATGCTGATTCAAACTTTGCAACTACTTCTGGATCATCCTCTCTCGCAGGAAAATACTTGGTAGGATTGAGAAAAAAGCCTGCTGCATGTAATGGCCGATGCATTTGTGCCTCCCAACGCCTATCAATGATATCGAGGATGGGCTTATAGTCTCTTTCCTTGTTTCCAAAGTTATCAATAACTTTCTCCCTTACTTTCTCCATGGCTGCATAGATATACCCCATTGTTGGTATTTCGTCTCCATCAACTATTCTCAATACTTGAACTAGAGGTTGAGAAGCTCTCAAAGAATCCTTCACTCTATGCCAAAATTCTACTGCCAAAACCACACTTGCAATTTTCTTCCCTTGATTTTGTTTTGCCCATATACTATTATTCCAACTATCAGACACAAATAATTGCCTCAGTTTATCTTTAAATGTGTATAGACTCTGAACAGTAAGAAAAGCGGAGGCAAATCTAGTGACACCACATCTAACTATGTCTCTTCTATTGGTCATCTTTCTCATTGCCTCAAGCAAACGTGTATGACTATAGATGAATGAAGTGACTGATCTAGCTTGAGAAATTGTTTTTTTGTACTTCTTCATCTTACATATATCTTCTAACATCAAGTCCAAGCAATGAGCAGCACAAGGAGACCAATACAATGTCTTTCTTTTGTCCATCAATAAAGAACCTGCAGCAACATTAGCAGAAGTATTATCAGTCACTACTTGTACTATATATTCTTCTCCAATATTTTCAATATGTTTGTCAAGTAGTTGAAAAATCAATTTTGCATCCTCTCTTTTATCTGATGTGTTAACTAATTCAATAAAATATGTTCCATCTGGACAATTGACAAGAAAATTCATCAAATGTCTTCCTCGTTTATCAGTCCACCCATCACACATTAAAGTGCATCCATAAGTCTTCCAAGAAACTTTATATTCATCATACAAGGCTCTAGTATTATTCACTTCAGCTTCTAGCAGAGGCTTCCTTAACTTGTGAATGCTTGGAGGTCTATATCCTGGCCCAAACTGCCCTATAGCTTCCACCATGACTTCAAATGCCTTCAATCTTGTAGCATTAAAAGGTATTCCTGCCATATAGAACCATCGAGCTACATATTGATCCACCTTTTGCTTATCCTCCTTTTTGTATCGATTCTCCATTGTTGTCTGATAAATACCCTTTCTTCTCTTGTCCACTACTTCTTCAGGAGTTTGTCTCTTGTAAGTATCAATAGGCCCTCTAATTTGTGCTTTCCTCTTCTTGGCAAGGTCATTTACATTATGTTGAGATGAATCACCTTTGTTCATCACTTGTACCGATTCTTCGTCACCATCATCCTCTGCTTCATTTTGATCCCCTTGTATTTGAAAGTCAATCAGAGGCTTTTTCTTCTTATTTTTCATCATGTGGTTGTACAACTCTATAGCAATTGTTGGATTAGTCTTTGGACACTTGGCAACGTCTCCAAAGCCTCCAATTAAGTGTTGCTTTTGTCTTTAATTCCTCCTTTTGAGACAAACCCACAAAGGTCACATTTAACCTTATTCTTGTCATTTGGATCTGGCCAATAAACATATTTCCAGCCAGGATCGTTGGATTTTGCCTTAAATTTGGAATGACTTTCATCCATACTTGGTGTACTTTCCTCAACAGATTCAGGCATTCTACAAGTCAAAACAACACATCAAAAACAAAGATAATTAGTTGCATAAATAATTAATTTTGAACTGTCACATAAACAAAGATTATTCGTATGAATGATTATAATAATTAATAAGCTAACAAATGCATAAATAGGTTAATTTGGAGCTAATTCTAATTTTTTTTCTTATTTTTCAGCTAGGTAAAAAAGATAAAATCAGATGAAGTGCTGGTCAACAATTATGACGTGCTGGGCTATGATCACAAGCAACATGCAATTCATTAATTATTCATTTCAGACATGATCACAAGCAACAAGCAACAGGGCTGCCGCTGGGCATGCGTAGCTGCTGTCGCTAGCTTCATCATCCCCAGGGGTTCTAGCAATAGCCACTGTTCACTTCATGTGCAGCACTGCTGTTGGCAGAATGTGGTGCATGTTGCGGCTGGTTCATGGCCCAGCAAATTTTTTAAAAAAAGTAGAGAGAGATTGACAATTTGACAGTATGATACGGCTGGTTCATGACCCAGCAAAAATGAAAAAAAAAATAGAGAGAGAGATTGGTAGCATGTTGCGGCTGGTTCATAACCCAGCAAAAATGAAAAAAAAAACACACTGAGAGAGAGAGAGATAAAAGGACGTTGGTTTATGGCCAGCCAAAAAATAAAAAAACAAAGAGAGAGATATTGGCAGCATGTTGCGATTGGAAAAGAGAGAGAGAGAAAGAAAGAGAGAGAAAGAGAAATAAAAAGATGGAAGTAAAACTTTATGATTGGAATGGGAGAGAAGTTGTATTAAAAAATTCAAAATCAAATCGTATACATACCTTGCTTGACCAATTGACCCTCCCACGTTTTCGCTTGAGACTGGAAGTCTGGAACGGACACACGTCACACACCGACCCTTCTGGCCTTCTCACAGCTAACCCCTGTTGCAGACCGAAATAGAGCCAGATGATCTCTAAAAAAACGGCAGGCCTGTCCTGAAAAAAAGACCAAAAAAACTATTAAAACATAAAACTAAATAGCAAATATTTAAAACTTGTTTGATCTTTGGAAGACAAAATAAACATACCTTTGTTTTCCCGGTTTGAGTGGTCCGGTTTCTGGCTTTCTGCCGTTCCTTCTGCAATCTTGCAGTTGCAGGAGGAAAAACGACAACCTAATGTATGCAGCACAGCAGCAGTCCGTCTAAAGTTTAAATGCAGCAGGCTTTTTTCTCAATCGGGAGGAGTCCAACGGTGATTAGAATCATTAGATGGAGTGTCGTCATCGTTCAGAAGTTCTTGCAGTTACTTGGTAGACTCTAAACAGGGCAAGGCACATCGGGAGGAGTCCAACGGTGGTTGGGAAGTGGGGAATAGTAACTAACCTCTTGGGTCGTTTCCTTTTTTGATGCTTTTTTTTCTTTTTACCAAAAAAATCACTAAACTTTTAGGAAAGAAATAAATGGCGCCTTCACTTCCCGCCAAGGCGGGCTGGGCGCGTGCAAGGCAGGCTGGGCGGACCTAGGCAGGCCAGGCGAGCGCCTTATTGCGCTGCTCGCCTAGGCGCCAACTCGCCCAGAGCTGCATTCAGCGCCTTGTCGCCTAGGCGTCGCCTAGGCGACGCCTTGAAAACAGCGGGATCGCTAGCGGTTTGGGTGAGCTGGAGCCGATAGTGCTGTAGGAAGGCCTGAAGCTTGATGTCTGCAGATTGATGGAGGTAGGTGCTTCGGAGGAATCCTATGGGGTATGAGGGGCCTAGGAGACCGTAGGGGGAGAAGATGGCACAGAGGAGGACACGGTCGCAGAGACTTCAGGAGGAGTCGGGGAATCTGAAGGAGGGGAATCAGATGGGGAGGATATGGAGGACAAGAATAGGTTGGGAAGAGAGGAGATGAATGAGCTGGTGGGGGTAGTGAAGAGGCTAACAAAAGCGCCAGTTAGAGGTTTGGCGGAGAAGTTGGGGATATCTTTTGGGGGGCCCGAGGGGGGCCTAAGAGAGGTGTTCATTAAAGTTCAGAAGAAATGGCTGATGAATATGACGAGGGAAGCCAAGGGAGGGAAGTAGTAAAAACGAGGGGAGGGGGCTAGTGTGGAGGGTGTGGTGAGAGGGGCGGAGTGCCTAGAGGGCCGTCTTGCTTTAGTGTCCCTATCAGGATCATTTCTTGGAATGTGAGGGGGTTTGTGGGGAAGAAAAGAGGAGAGAGGTGAGGAGTTAGTGAGGAGATGCAAATCGACATCCTGTCTGGAAGAGTCTAAGTGTGAGGGAGATGGTGAATTAATTATGAGAGAGATTGGAGGTATTAGACTTTCTAAGGGGGTGGCCCTCCCGGCAGAAGGGAGGTCGGGAGACATTATGGTCTTATGGAACCAGTTTGAGGTAGAGGAGGTGGTGGAGGATAGATAGGTCGGTAGCGGGCCTGTCATCCTACACTTCTGCAGTATCATAGCTGGCTTTTCTTGGGACTTCTCGGGCATTTGTGGACCCCAAAGTAGGGAAGGAGAAAGGCTTATGTGAGATGATCATCTCAGGTATCACCACTCTTCAGGGCGGCCATGGTGTGTGGGAGGTGACTACAATGCCATGACGACAATATGGGAGAGGACATGTGCAACCCTAATTATGGGGGAGATGGAGCACTTCCTCGACTTCATTGTTGAGGTTGTATTGATTGATATCAGTTAATGCTCACTTCACGTGGTCCAACATGAGGCCGAACTTGCTTGCTCCCGCTTTGATAGATTCCTAGTCTCTGTGGACTAGGAGGATCACTTTCTACATGTACATTCCTCATGTCTGGTGAGATTGGTGTCTGACCACAAGTCCATTTTGCTGAACACTATTTGTAGGATGCTGATAGTTTGAAAGACAGATATAGAAGGGGGGGATGAATATATCTGTCTAAAATTATTTAGTGCAAATGCAAACTAAGTTGAAAGATATTGAGCAAGCAACGGTAGACTAAGAATATCTCACGAATGAAAGGAACCACCCATCAGACATGTAGAGTGCATATAAAGGAGGAAACGCAAATAGAACTAGATCATCCTGGAGATACCAAATGTAAACACAATCAGTCTCTGAATGCGTTTGCAATCGAAACCAATGGTACTGGGCGGAGGGTTGATCAGAAGATCTCCTCACGCAAAGAGTAGCCTTCCAGATAGTTGTAACCTATCCTTTCAGTCAAGCCATTTGATATATCATATAGGTGTTGCAGCTCATTCAGAAGGCAAAGCTAAACACTCAACGCAGAAGAATCAGAAGCGAAATACCAAATTAACAAACCATCAGACAGAACACCAACAATTTTTATAGTGGTTCGGTCAGACCCAAGGTCGGCCTACTTCCACTCCTTCACTCGAACTGAGTGAGGTACCTTGCTTATCCAAGCAATCAAGCACATCAGACTTAGTCTGCAAAGACGGCTGTCTTACAGCTTCCCCCAAGGAACAACTCCTTGCTTCTCCTGCAACCCAGGAGGAAATCCCGGAGGTTCAACCTCCCTTCCTTTTTAATCAAGAGGGAACCCAGTAAATTGCTCCCAGCAATTCACCCAACCAGAGGTCACTGACCTCTCTTCCTCTTAATTCAAAGAGGGGACACCGGAGTTAAACTCCCTTCCTCTGAATCCACAGAGGGAGATACTAGATGAAATCGGAATCCAGAAGAACAAGAGAAAATGAAAACAGAAAAGGAAACTTCGATCGGAAAGAAATGAGTGCAATGTAGCTTCAGATTCGAAGCAATTCAACGATCAATTTGGCTGGTTGGCTTCTCACCCTCTCTATTGCGGAATCCTCTCTTTTTCTTTCTTTCAGAAGGAGCTCTCAGATGGTGGCCTTTTTTGTGCGTTTTCCAGCATTTCCTCTCAACGAGCCCGCTCCAATTTATAGAACAGAGTATCGTGTTTCTCCTTTCCGCGATCCAGATCAGCAGCAGAAAATTGATTCGTCCACGTGGGTTGAAGAATATTCTGATAACAATCAGAATTATAGAGAGAAATACCACGTGTGCTAAGTGATTTCGCGCCATTTCTTAGATAGTACGGCCATCACGCACTCTTCCTTCGAGTAGTCACGTGCCTGGATCAAAAATCATCTTTGCAGCTCATTTTTCCAAATCAGCCCTCCATTGATATTCCAATTATCATTTTGAACCTTCAACATATCAGCCGATACTTTAATCAATCCAACTAATGTCAGATACTTATCCTTGCTCACAGACAAATAATGTGAATTAAGGCCCAAGGGAGAGAGGTTGATGTTGGTCTCTGATGTGTCGAAGCATTGGTCCTTGACTCAGTCTTTAATCATGGGTTGTGGCCTGATGCGTCGATGCATGGCCATGATGCTTCGACGTAACTGCCTTTTGAATTCAATGCCTTGGCTGCTGCCTCTGAGCATTGCCTTGATGCGTTGATGTTGTTACTGGAGAAGGATCACTGACTGCATTGATGCGTCGATGCATTGTGCTGATGCGTAGACCTCAAAAGTACTATGGCAGTTCATCTTCTTGATGCGTCGGGGCAGGAAGCTCCAGTGACATGCTGAATGTCTGTGCATCATCCGGTTGCGTCGATGCACCTTCTGGATGCATCGACCTTACTAAGTAGCTTCTTGTTCTGATCCAGGTGTCTTTCATGATGCGTCGAGTCATCCTTTGAGACTCAGCTACACAGCTCTGTGAGTCTTTCTTCAGAAGAGTAACTGCATCGAGGCATCTGTTGGGTGCATCGATGCATCTATTGTTTTTATGGTGGTTGCGTTGATGCACTAAGCTGAGGTTGCTTCGGTTGTCTTGACTGCATCGAGGTATCATCCAGATGCGTCGATGCATCATGCTGAGGTTGCTTTGGTTGTCTTGACTGCATCGAGGTATCATCCAGATGCGTCGATGCATCATGCTCTGAATCTGCTGACTGCGTTGATGCATTACTTCTGTCCTTGCTTCTTCTTTTCATTTGGCCCATGCTCTTCAAGATTCTTCTTGAAATGTTCTGACATTTATTTTCTACAAGTATTAAGGTTAGTATTAGTCCAAAAAATACATAGTATATTGACATCATCAAAACCCAGAATTCAACATTCTCCCCCTTTTTGATGATGGCAATACATCTAATTAACCATGAGTTACTTTATTCAATTGGAAAAAAATTTATTTTTCTAAGTGGATAGAGATACTAGAGAGATGAAACGGATATGCAGAAAATGGACAGACAAACAACTACCACTCGCTCGATTACTCTCCCCTACTAACACTCTTCCCCTTTGACTCCTTTGGCTTTTGACTACTTTGACAAACTCTCCCCCTTTGACATCATCAAAAAAAAAAATAAGGAAGAGGTGAAGAGAGTGAAAATGAACCACATGATCAAGAGGTTCCTGAGACAGTAAGGTCACAAATGTTGAATTTGCAGAGTTGTCTCTCAATAGTTTAAAGAGGTTAACTGAACAAAGCTACTTAGGCGACTTCATACTGATGAGGCGGAGAGATTTTACATGATGGACTTGAAGATTATGTTCATACAAAAGGAATGAAGTTGAATCAAAGTATGATATCGATGCCTAGAACAGACTGTCTAAAAGCTATACTAGCCGAACATGAATAGATCTTTCAAGATGCTAAATTTCCAACAGAATTGAGGACAAACAGTCACGCCATATTTTTGGCAATTATTGGGAAATTTTGTAAGTACAATTTGGCACTTTTTCTATTATAATGAGCAACAAGATTGGACCGACACTTTTTTTTGTGAGGAGACACATTGATTAGATGCAGGAGTTCCCAGTTATTCAGTGTGGTAATCTCAATGCTTCTCTTTGAGAGCAGAGTTAACATGTGGAAATGTCTTTTTACATGAGACACAACACGTCTCAAGTGAAGTGACCCAGTTACTCAACCTCCTGTGCCATTGCTCTGCCATGATTTTTGAGGCAATGCCTTTTTGATCAGAGTTAATTCGACACTTCATGACTCAACTCATCTTCCACTTATAGGTGAAAGGGTTGGTTTCTCAGTGAACCAAATCAGTGCTCTGAGAAATTTTTTTACCCCCTTTAGATTTTAGAAAGGCAGGATGTTCGAGGTGTAAAAGCATGCAACTTGACTGTAATCTATGAGTTCAAGGTTCAAGTTTTTAGAAGAATTTCAAGGCATTATACTTCAAAATTGATCTTTACTCATTGTTTTTGTAGAAAAACATTCTTCAGACATTCAGTTTAATCTCTCCAAGGTCATGAATTTGAAACATCCAGACAAATCATTCAGTTAACAGATTTATACTTCTAAGAGTATTCTGAGAATCTAGATCCGTGAACAGACTGTATTGGAATCTACAAAAACACAGTGGTCTGACCGACATGAGATCTAGACTGCTCCCCCTCACACTAAGACTAAGTGCACCCAAAAAGATGTCAAACAAGGAAGCTCCTCCTTACTATATGAATCAAGTTTCCTTGGTACTTGGCGGAAAACAGGTCAGAGACCATCATCACGCATAGTGCAATTTTTCAGACAGACATGATCTGTCCTTCTTCTAACACTTATTTGATATACCAAGATTGAATGAACAAGTGATATGAATGATGATGAACAAGGGAGACTTAGATGTGTCGACCTGTTGGCTAGATGCACTGACGCAACAAGGATGAGAGTGAGAAAGATTGATCAAACAGGTTGAAGCATCAGTTTATTGCAATGAGGCATGCAGCAAACCTGGAAGAAGTTAATGGAATTCAGAATTAAGGCGGATTGAAAATGCCTAGTTCTCTTCTCAAAGTAGAAAACTTATCATTATCCAAAGGCTTAGTGAATATATCTGCAACTTGTTGTGCTGTGCCTACATGGATTAATTCAAAGTTTCCTTTTGAAACTTCATCCCTTATGAAATGATGTCTAATCTCTATGTGTTTGGTGCGAGAGTGCAGAACAAGATTTTTAGATAAATTTATAGCACTGGTGTTGTCACGGAAAATGGGTGTGCAGCCAAGGTCTACATGGTAGTCCTTGAGCTGGTGCTTAATCCAAATAACCTGTGTACCACAACTCCCTGCTGCCACATACTCAGCTTCAGCAGTGGAGAGGGCCACAGAGTGCTGCTTCTTGGATGCCCAAGATACTAAGCACCCACCTAAGAATTGGCAGAAACCACTAGTGCTTTCCCTATCTAGCTTTGCAGCCAGCGTAGTCTGCATCCGTGTATGAGATTAGATTTAAATTGTGTGCAGCAGGATACCAAAGACCCAAGTTGTGCGTGCCTGAGATGTATCTAAAAATTCTTTTAACAGCACTTAAGTGTAATTCAGTGGGTCCGGATTGAAATCTAGCACACATACACACACTGAACTGTATGTCAGGTCTTGAGGTAGTTGAGTATAGGAGAGAACCACATACCTTGATATAGTTTTGCATCCACCTCTTTACCTGACAGGTCAGCGTCTAATGAGATGTTTGTACCCATTGGAGTAGATATGTGTTTCAACTTGCCCATGCCAAATCTCTTGAGAATCTCCAAGGTGTACTTTGTCTGGCTAATAAAGCATCCATCCTTTAGTTGCTTAACCTGTAAACCCGGAAAAAATTTCAGTTCTCCTACCAAGCTCATTTCAAATTCATTTGATGTCAGACCGGCAAACTCATTACATAGTTCAGTACATGTTGATCCAAATACAATATCGTCTACATAAACTTGAACTATGATTAGGTGATCACAGAGATTCTTAGTGAAAAGAGTTTGATCCACCTTACCTCGGCTGTACCCATGGCTAATTAGAAATTCAGTCAATCTGTCATACCAGGCCCGAGGAGCCTGCTTCAAGCCATACAGAGCTTTATTTAATCTAAACACATGGTTAGGTTGAATAGACAGTTCAAATCCGGGGGGTTGCTCAACATAAACTTCCTCTTTTATAAAACCATTTAAGAATGCACTTTTAACATCCATTTGATGAAGTTTTATGTTTTTAGAGCAAGCAAAAGCTAGCAATATCCTAATTGCTTCCATCCTGGCCACTGGGGCATAGGATTCATCAAAGTCTACCCCAAACTCTTGACAGTAGCCTTTAGCTATCAACCTAGCCTTATTCCTACAAATGACTCCATCCTCATTTATTTTGTTCCTAAAGACCCACTTGGTTCCTATGACTGACACATTTTTAGGTCTTGGAACAAGATTCCAAACATTATTTCTTTCAAATTGACCCAGTTCTTCGTTCATAGCAGTTATCCAAGATTCATCATTTAATGCTTCTTCTATTGTTTTGGGTTCAATTTGAGAGACTAAAGCTATTAGATCTTCATTATTAACAGCTTGATGATAAGACCTGGTTCTTGGGGGGTCTTGCAGATTTCTTATGATATTTTGAGCAGGATGATCTTTCAAAAACCTGAGGTTAGTTGAAGACTCACCTTGTTCAGCAGACTCACCCTGAACTGGTTCATTTTGTACAGCTGATTCAGGTGCCTTTGATTCTTCATTCAGTTTATCTTTCAGAAATTCTCCATCATGTTTTGACTTACTGTCATCATCTTCAAGGTCAACAGAATTTATAGTTTCATTAAAAACAACATGAGGAAACTCTTCTACAGTTTGATCAGATATATTGAAAACCCTGTAAGCTCTAGATGTTTCAGAATATCCTAGGAAAATTCCTAGGCTACTTTTTGCTTCAAACTTATCAAGGTCCTTTTTACTGTTATTGTGAATGAAACACTTAGAACCGAAGATTCTGAAATAAGCCACATTTGACTTCTTACCTTTTAATAGCTCATAGGGGGTTTTCTTGTGGATGGGTCTTACCATGGCCCTGTTGATGGTGTAGCATGCAGTATTGGCCGCCTCAGCTTAAAATTTTCTAGGTAGTTGACTCTCACAAGCATGGTTCTGGCCATTTCAACAATGGTCCGGTTTCTTCTCTCCACTATACCATTCTGTTCTGGAGTCCTAGGAGAAGAAAATCTGTGGAAAACATGGAATTTTCAAATTCCCCTCATGGTCAGATTGGATTGTACAGATTTTATGCTCACCCTCTTGCTTTATTTTATTGAAGAACAGTCTGAATTTATTGAATGC
Organism: Amorphophallus konjac; assembly: GCA_022559845.1. NCBI lineage: Eukaryota > Viridiplantae > Streptophyta > Magnoliopsida > Alismatales > Araceae > Amorphophallus > Amorphophallus konjac. The sequence goes on from CM040127.1 coordinate 109,389,362, forward strand.
ATCATTTTTATGAGCTAGAAAATAAATCCATGCGAAACGGGTAAAGTCATCCACAATGACAAATCCAAATCTTTTACCATTGAAACTCAGTGATCGAGAGGGGCCAAAAAGGTCCATATGCAAGAATTCTAATGGCCTAGAGGACAGAGGTTCTGTCCTAAGTTTGAATGAAGTTCGGGTCTGTTTGCCCAATGCACATGCATCACACATTTTGGAGTTTTCAGTGAAATTAATTTTGGGCAGACCTCTGACCAGATCATGCTTGACCAGTTTATTGAGGGTACTATAACTAGCATGCCCTAATCTCCTATGCCAACTAAAGGCATTATTATCTAAGCTTGCAGACATGCATAAATTTGAGGCAGAAGAGTCATTCCAGTCTACTATGTAGACATTGTTCACTCTATGTCCTACAAATTTAACTTTATCAGAGTTTGCTTTAAAAATTTTGCAGGTGTGATTATCAAAAATGACTTGGTGACCTTTGTCACACAACTGATATGTTAAGCAAATTATGTTCAAGCCCTTCTACCAAAATAACTTTTTCAACAACGTTGGAGGGGTGCTTACCGATGGTTCCTGAGCCAATTATTCTACCTTTATTCTTTCCTCCAAATTTGACCATCCCTCCTACCTTTAGCTGAAGCTCACTGAATTTGCTTTGATCTCCAGTCATATGTCTGGAGCAGCCACTATCTAAGTACTCTCTGCTGTTCAGAGCTGCCAGACTAACCTGAAAAAACATATCAAGCAGAATAGCTTAGAACCCAATACAGATTGGGTCCAAAGACATTACTCAAATTCTTAAGCAGGTTTTTTGGAATCCAAATTTGTTTCAAGGTAGTTTTGTTGAAGTTATGAGCAAAATTTTGTCCACTTGGCCTATTAAAATGGAATCTGTTCCAGTCTGTGGATTGTTCATTTCTTGGGTGTCTTTTGTACCCATTCTGTCTAGGAAGACCATACTCATTAAAGAATCTCTGTGGATGGACAGAATTTGCCCAGTATTTTCTATATTGGCCCACGTTTTTGTTAGTTGATGGGTTTCTGTTTTGGGTCACATGCTTTGACCTGTTAACAGTTTTGTTCTGGGGCATGGGAGTGTTGCGTCGAGGCAAGGCAGCTTGCCCAGCTGAGTTCTTTTGAATTTTAATTTGTTGTCCAGCATGGTTTGTTGAATTAGCTTTTATGAACTTCATTGTCCTTGGTTGCTGGACATTCTGATTATCATTGGAGCTGGATGGTGTATCCAGTTTCTCTTTCCCTTTTCCTGGACAGAATGTGACGGTCGTAAACTCAAAGGATTTTGTGTGTGTTGGGTCATAGCCTAGACCCTCTTTGTTGAAGTTAACTCTCATACCTAGCATGGTATCCAAGTTGGTTTTTCCTTGAACAAATTTCTCTAGAGTGGTTTGCTTGTCTTCCAATTCTCTTTGCAGTTTTTCACAATTTTCCTGAAGTTCAGAGTTCACGCTTTTAACAGCTTCATTTTTTTCAGTGATCAACTTGTTTTCATTTTGGATTTCTTGAAGTTTTAGCTTGAATTCATCGAGTTATTTTTGAATCTTTTTGTTTTCAGATTTCAGGTCTTCGTTTTCTTTCCTGAGTGAATTTAGCTCATCTAATTCTTCCTTGAATTTTTGTTTTTCTTTTGCATTCTGAACTTGATCTTCAATTGCAGTATTCAGTTTCCTTTTTAACAGCTTATGGTCTTTACATAGTGTGTTAAACTTATCTAGAAGTTCACCATACGCATCTTCCCAATCATCAATGAAAAAATTCTCAAAAATGTTGGTTACCTCTTCGTCGCTGTTGGCCATAAGGCATATCCCTTGCTCTTCCTCTTCTGAAAATCCACTTTTAGGGTCTTCCTCCTCGTCACTCCATGTGCAGACCATAGCTTGAAGTTTCTTCTTCTGCACTTTCCCATTCTTCTTCACAAGCTCCGGGCATTCATTCTGCATATGCCCTGGTTTCCTACAATGAAAACAAGTAATCTTGTCAGCATTTTTGTTTTTATCAAATTTAAAATTGTTACTCTTGCCAGCCTGTTGAGGTCTCCTTCTCCTGAAGTTTTTACCTCTGAACCTCAGAAATTTCTGAAACTGTCGAGTGAGCATAGCCTGCTGCTCATCATCTAGGTCCGAGAAGTTCTCATACTCACTGTTTTCATTACTACTTCTAGACACCTTAAGAGCTATAGTTTTTCCCTTTTTGTTTTTTTCATTGCTCCTCTGAAGATTGATTTCGTAGGCCATCAGGGAACCTATCAATTCTGTGACAGTCATGGTGGATAGGTCTCTAGACTCTTCTAGAACGGTGGCCTTGGTGTGCCACACAGGGGTTAAAGACCTTAGAATTTTCCTAACAAGCTCACTTTCTTGGATCTGCTTACCCAGAGACTTCAGGCTATTGGTGATCTGTGAAAGTCTAGCATACATCTCTGATATGGTCTCTTCAGATTTCATCTTAAACAATTCATAATCAGAGGTAAACATGTTTACCTTCGTGGCTCGCACTTGTGATGTACCTTCATAGATCAATTGAAGCTCATCCCATATCTTCTTGGCTGTTTTGCATGCTGAGATTCTGGAGTACTCCTCTGGATGCATAGCACATTGCATGATGTTCATTGCTGTCCAATTCACTGTTGATACGCGGATCTGCTCCCTGCTCCAAGTGCTTTCTTCTTCAGGAAGCTCGAATGGTCCGGTGGTGATGACCCTTCATAGTTCATGGCTTTGAGTGCGTAAAAATACCTCCATCATGTTCTTCCAATATAAGTAGTTAGTACCATTGAAGAAAGGAGGCCTGTTTATTGAGTGCCCTTCAGCTATGTAGCAACGTGGATTGCTCGTTTCAGGTCTTTCCTGGTCGTTGGACCACATGATGGAAAACCTGCTCTGATACCAATTGATAGTTTGAAAGACAGATATATAAGGGGGGGGGATGAATATGTCTGTCTAAAATTATTTAGTGCAAATGCAAACTAAGTTGAAAGATATTGAGCAAGCAACGGTAGACTAAGAATATCTCACGAATGAAAGGAACCACCCATCAGACATGTAGAGTGCATATAAAGGAGGAAACGCAAATAGAACTAGATCATCCTGGAGATACCAAATGTAAACACAATCAGTCTCTGAATGCGTTTGCAATCGAAACCAATGGTACTGGGCGGAGGGTTGATCAGAAGATCTCCTCACGCAAAGAGTAGCCTTCCAGATAGTTGTAACCTATCCTTTCAGTCAAGCCATTTGATATATCATATAGGTGTTGCAGCTCATTCAGAAGGCAAAGCTAAACACTCAACGCAGAAGAATCAGAAGCGAAATACCAAATTAACAAACCATCAGACAGAACACCAACAATTTTTATAGTGGTTCGGTCAGACCCAAGGTCGGCCTACTTCCACTCCTTCACTCGAACTGAGTGAGGTACCTTGCTTATCCAAGCAATCAAGCACATCAGACTTAGTCTGCAAAGACGGCTGTCTTACAGCTTCCCCAAGGAACAACTCCTTGCTTCTCCTACAACCCAGGAGGAAATCCCGGAGGTTCAACCTCCCTTCCTCTTAATCAAGAGGGAACCCAGTAAATTGCTCCCAACAATTCACCCAACCAGAGGTCACTGACCTCTCTTCCTCTTAATTCAAAGAGGGGACACCGGAGTTAAACTCCCTTCCTCTGAATCCACAGAGGGAGATACTAGATGAAATCGGAATCCAGAAGAACAAGAGAAAATGAAAACAGAAAAGGAAACTTCGATCGGAAAGAAATGAGTGCAATGTAGCTTCAGATTCGAAGCAATTCAACGATCAATTTGGCTGGTTGGCTTCTCACCCTCTCTATTGCGGAATCCTCTCTTTTTCTCTTTCAGAAGGAGCTCTCAGATGGTGGCCTTTTTTCTGCGTTTTCCAGCACTTCCTCTCAACGAGATACCAGTTTACAGGATCATGCCCCAACCGTTGCGCTAAAAGCTCAAGCTGGTAGCGAAGGCAGACCGTATTTCCTTATGGCAGCGTAGAACCCCACGTCTTATACGTGCTGTGGGCGGGCATGAGGGGCTTCGGACATGGACCCCATAATCCATGCGGCGGGATGGGCTGCCAACGCACCAATGTCCCACGTGGACCCCATAATCCACGTGGAACAGCAAATCCCTAAGGGCGACGCCGGAAAAATCCAACCATCTCCCCCCCAGCGGCACCTGGGGGATTTGAACCCGCGACCTCGCTCTGATACCAGTTTACAGGATCATGCCCCAACCGTTGCACTAAAAGCTCGAGCTGGTAGCGAAGGCGGACCGTATTTCCTTATGGTGGCACAGAACCCCACGTCTTATACGTGCTGTGGGCGGGCATGAAGGGCTTCGCACATGGACCCCATAATCCATGCGGCGGGATGGGCTGCCAACGCACTGATGTCCCATGTGGACCCTATAATCCACGTGGAACAGCAAATCCCTAAGGGAGACGTTGGAAAAATCCAACAGATGCAAGGGAAACCCTTGTTCAGAATGGAAAAATATTGGTTCAGAGAGGGAGACTTCATTGACATGATTAGAGAGGCATGGAATGTTCCTAGGCAAGAAAGGTCTGCAATGGCCAGATTTGTGGGCAGGTTGAAGCATGTGGCGCAACGGCTGAAGGTTTGGGGTGCAACTAAGGTACTCCCTGGTAAGGCTGCTAAGGATAGAGTTGTGGAACAGCTGGAGGGGCTAGATTGCTTGGAGGAGGTAGGACTAATGGATGATCTAGACAGACAACTCAGGGTCAGACTCAGGGCATAATTTGATGAAATTTATGTCAGGGAAGAGATATACTGGGAGTAGAGATCTAGGAAAACATGGCTTAAGGAGGGTGATAGAAACACTTCTTATTCTAGCGGGTTGCATCAGGATGGAGAAGGGTCAATTCAATCAGATGCATTAAGGTGGGTGGTCAACTATTGTCTAGGGTTGTGGATATCAGAAGTCATGCAAGGGAGTGCTTTTCACACCTCTTCTCTGAAGAGGATGTGGGTAGACCCCATATAGCTGATGGCCTCCTTCCTTGCCTCTTTATTGAGGAAAGGGTGGCTCTTTCTTCTCCCTTCTCGGAAGAGAAGGTCCACAAAGATGTCTTCTCGCTGGTAGGTGACAAAGCTCCTAGGTTGGATGGCTTCCCCTTGGTCTTTTTTCAGAAGTGTTGGGATATTATTAAGGATGATCTCCTCTTGGCAGTGCAGGAATTTCAAGAGGGAAGGGCACACCTGGGGGGCATTTATAAGACCCTCCTAGTCCTCATCCCTAAGATGCAAGGTGTAGAAAGTTTGAGGGATTCTAGACCCATTAGCCTACTGAATGGAACATATAAGATCATCTCCAAGCTTTTGGTTATGAGATTGAACACTATGATTGATAGAATGGTTGGTGGTTATCAGGGAGTTTTTATTAGGGAGTGCCATATACAGGAGAATTTTTTGGTAGCTCATGAATGCTTACATTCCACCAAGACCTAGAGGAAGAGAGGGGTGGTACTCAAGTTTGACTTTGAGAAAGCTTATGATAGAGTCAACTGGATTTGCTTTGCTTTCGGTGCTCAGAAGATGGGATTTGATGTGTAATGGATTGGTTGGATACGAGATTGTGCCACCTCAACCAGATTTGTATTCCTAATCAATAGGCGACACTCCTCCTATTTTCACAGTGGTAGGGGTCTTCGGCAGAGAGACCCGATGTTCCCTCTTCTTTTTGTGATAGTGGCACATATACTGAGCAGAATGTGATCGAGAGTTGAGACTTTTGTGTTAATTTCAGGTTTTCGAGTTATGACAGACGTCATGCATATCACTCATCTACAGTATGCCGATGATACTTTTTTTTTTTTTTAGCCGATGATGAGAGGCAATTTTTTGTTACTAGACTCGTGTTGGAGTTGATTGAAGAAGACAATGGGTTGAAGGAAAACTTTAGCAAGAGTCAACTAGTGGGGATCAATATGGAAGACAGAGCCCCTAAGGAGAGCAACTTTCATACTAGGTTGTCAAATAGGAGATTTCCCCATCTCTTATTTGGGTCTATTGGTGTCTCTTGAGACCATCCATTGTAGTGACTTGCAGATTGTGATACAAAGATGAGTCCAGATCGGCAGGTTGGAAGGCGAGGCTTCTCTCATATAGGGGAGAATGGTGATGTGCAAATCAGTGTTGAACAGTCTCTCGATTTATTACCTTTCCTTTTTCTAGATTTTGAAGGCAATTGTAAGGAAGCTTGAGTCTATTTAGGCTAGATTCTTTTGGCATGACATTGGAGGCCAGAGCAGGGGATGGCATGATATAGCATGGGGCAGGATCTACAAGTGTAAGGAGATACGTGGTCTGGGCATTACAAACATCAATGATTTTAATAAGGCTTTACTGAGTAAGTGGCTATGGAAGCTGGGCTCAGAGGAGCATGGCCTATGGTTGCAAGTTATTCATTAGAGAAACTATGAAACAGTAAGGAATGAGACTTGGTCCTAGCAATTTAGCATACATCTCTCCTAGCTGGAGAGGAATTTTACAGTGTACATATATTATTGTGAATAGTGTAAGGGTCTAGCTGGGTAATGGGAAAAATGTTTATTTTGGAAGAATAAGTATTGTGGTGATTTTACCTTGTAGGACACTTTTCCGTAGCTTTTTGCCATTTCTTCGGGATAAGTGGCTATAATGGCTTTGGTCTTTGAGCATCAGCTATCAAGGGGTACATGGGCACCTTTATTCCGAAGAAATCTTTGGGAGGGTGAGATAGAGCAGTTGGAGCTGCTTCTTTCTTTCGTCCTAGTGTTTGCTCCGGAGGCTAGCAGTATCAACAGATGGAGGTGGAGATGGGATAAAGAAGGAAGATTTACAGTTACTTCTGCTTACCAGCTTATTTTTGATGGTGGTATGAGACATGGTGTGGTAGCGCAAATTCGGAGGCCTAAGAGGCCCCTCAAAGTGAAACTGTTGGTATGGAGGATCTCACATAGGTGCTTGACGACTTGTGACAAGTTCGCTACCTTTTTGCCAGAGATCCCGAAACTATGCAGCTTGTGTAGTGAGGAGGAGACTATGGACCACCTATTTGTAGGATGTTCCTTTTCCAAGGAAGTGTGGTCACTAGTTCTGGGTAGAGTCTCAGGGGGCACTCTGTTGCAAGATAATGTGCGATAGTTGATAGCTCAATGGCACAGGAGATGGAGTCTGAAGGGCGACAGGCTAATTTGGTGGCTCATTCAACACACGACATGGTGGGCTTTATGGTGAAAGAAATGGCAGAATCTTTAGGAGGGAAGCCAAGAGTATCTGAAAGGGTTGCCTTTTTCATTGTGGGGAAAGTGCGGGAGTGGTCTTCCATTGTATGTAATGTGGACTCACTTAATTCTTCATTTTTTGTCTCATTGGGGGGTTAATGGGAGTCACATCATCTTGGTGTGCAGTTTTTTGTAAAGGGATCTTTTGGATTTACTTTGAGTATACTTGTACATCCCGCCATTTTACTTTAATACAAACTAGTGGTACCAACCACTTCCAAAGAAAAACTACATTGGGATTCTGTTATAAATGAAAATAGCTGAATGTAAATGAAGATTGTCAAATGTTGACCCTTTTGTTTGATGGACTGCAGTGCAGTCCACTAAAGATCTAGATTTCATTGATGCACGTTTTTATCTCGTGTGTTAATGTCTTACAAAAGATTTGTAAGCCACATAATACCACGTTTTTTTCCCTTTCCCCTTTTTCTTTTCTACCAAAATGGTTTAAGGTCCCACGTTCTTTTGATGTGAGCCATGTGACAAGCCCTTTAAGCCCATTATTAATCTTCTTAACAATCCAAGGTACCCTCATACTTGTCACCGCCAACATTGTCATTATTGTCATTGTTGTCATCCTCATCATCAAAGCCTTTACCCACTTATTTGCATCGACTGCATGAATCATGTCCTGCCACTGTTCTATCAAGTGATTACCTATTGACCTGACGCACTCTCTCCTCTATCATCTAGTCTGGGAACCTTGTTGGTAGAGTTCCAAAGCACCCTAATTGTGTGAATGACATGATATCGTTGATTGCATGTAGAACATTTTTCCTTTGTAATATATGAAAAGGAAAAGAAAAGGATTCGTTCAGAAAAAGGGAAAAGAAAGGAGTATCTAATTTCTCATTGAAATATCACAATTTTACATTGTAGGATACTCTTGAAAGAATGAGTAAAGGGTCAGTGTACTATTTTCCATTTTCTTAGTTATTGAAAGCTTATTTGAAAGCCACGTGCATAATCCAAGCATTTAATCCAAAATGTAGCAGTACTTTAGTGTTAGCTCTTCTGAGCAGTATAAATCATGAGGATAACTTATGCATTTAATCCAAAAGTTTATTGGTATCTTTAATGTTATCTCTATTGCAAATATGTAGTTCTCAATGTCATCACATTTCTTTTGGCAGTGAAAAATAGTTAATAACTAAAGTTTTGTTTGACTGCATTCTGTTGAGACAAGTGATCTGAGATGCGTTCTTTTTATTTTGCATTTATGATTAAGTGGATGCAGGCCATCAACTGGCTGCAATGTATGTACTTTTTGTGTGACAAATATTTAGGACTTGCTACATGCCTTTATGATAGAATTAACCGTTTTTAGTAGGTCATTGGTAGATCCACATTTCGTGTATGGTATGATTTGACGGTCATTCCTTAAAATTTTTTTTTGGAAGGTGGCCTAGAGACCACAATTCAGTAAGAAAGCAGAAAAGTGCACAAGATAGAGGATACAGCCCATAAAAGAAACGAAAGAAAAAAGGCCATCTGTAGTGCCTCAAAGAAAGTGAAGAAACCCATGAAACACCCACAAAACCCTAAGGACCACTTTGATAAAAGGGTAAGCCGGGTTAGGGTGGGTTATCTGGGGTGGGATGACTTAATCTTGGTTTGACTCTTTTTGTCTTAACCGGGGTCGGTTAGGGATAAGCTTGGGTTTTTTCACTCCAACCAAAAGGGTGGAATAAGCCACCCGGGGTGGGTTAGGGGTGGGCCACCCGGGGTGGCTTACCCGCCCCTAACCCACCCCTTTATCAAAGTGGCCCTACGAGATCACAAAATGAGCTTTAGCCCAACCTCCTAGTTTGAATAAAATAGAAGATTGCTGGATATAGGATAGTCCCACTCTAAAATGCCATTCATGAAAACATTTGATGCAATTGAGTATGATCATATAAGGGTGTTTGAATTGTTTACTGAACAATCTCTTATTTCTCTCTCTCCAGATTGACCAAAGCATAGCTGCAAGACATTGCCACCATAGATCCTTCTCTTCATGGTCTGGGTTGAGTTTCATCCAATTTGTCATCCAGTCTTCCATGTGAGGATCCCTCATCTTGGTAAGAGATAAAGCCTTGAAAAGTTGATGCCTAGCAGTCTGAATAATGCCACAGTTTATGAATAGATGATCTAGAGACTCCTGATAGCAGCCACAGAAAACACACTGAAGTTTAATATCAGGTTTGAACCTATGCACTCTATCAGTTGTCGCAATTCTCCTCAAAGCAATCTTCCAAAGGAAAATTTTTGATTTTTATGGAGATTTTATTCTTCCACGCCTGCTTGTACCAAGAGACTTCCTATCCCCCTTGAGCCAAAATCTGAGTGGCCAATCTAACAGTGAATGCCCCTGATTTGTCTCATTTCCATCTTCTGACATCTCTAGCTCCCTGGATAACATGTATACTGTCCAGCATGTGAGAGAACAGAAGGAATTCCTGCCTCTCCACCTCAGTCAGGTTCCTCTGAAATTCAATGTTCCATCCCGCTTGCTCTTCAAATTGAGACCATAGAGCGCTTATCCTGACTCACTCCCTGCAAACAATGTCAAAGAGATTTGAGAAGTCATCCTTGAGAGGACTGTTATTCATCCAAAGATCCTCCTAGAAGTTCGTCTTGCGACCATCTCCAACCTGAATTTCCATCAAACAATTATAGAAATCCCTCAAGCTTGTAATGCTTCTCTAGAGACTAGACAAATGATTATATCTACATTCATGTGAGACCCTGTGACGGGAAGTGAAACTTGTGATGGATGTGGAGCGAGACTCGTGGCGCCAGACAGTGAGCTTGATTGGCATGTTGTACGTTGGCGATATTTATGTGGATGTTCATAAACGCATCGAGTCATTTTTATTTTTATTATGTATTGTCATTTTAATTGAGTCTAGTTTGGAGTAAAAAAAAAGGGTATATTATCTTTTCTTGGGCTATATTTTTCTATTAGTTTTGGAGTCTAATGGGCCTCTTATGTTTGGGCCTCTTCTAGGGTATTTAGGTGTTTACATAATTTTGGTTTTTACAGGGTCAGTTTTGTAAGGTGCCTTGGTCCCCTATAAAAACTTTACTGTAGCCCTAATTTTGAATGATGAACAGTTGAAGAAAAAAAATTGCATTGGCCGATGGCTCTCCTCCCGGGAAGGGATCTTGTGGGGTGCGAAGTCCTAGGGTGTGAAGCCCCTCGTCGCCGTTCGTGGGGTGCGAAGCCCTGGGGTGTGAAACCCCGTCTTCTTTCTTCCCTTCCAACCTTTCTCTTTGTTGTTTTCTTCATCCTTTCTCCTCTCCATCGTCGAAGCTTCTTCCTTCTCCTCTTCTTCTTTCCTCTCCCACGTCTTGTTCTTCTTGTTCATCTTCCTCTTCTTCCTTTTCTTTTTTTCACCGTCTTCTTCCTCCTCTCTTTCCTCTGTTCGCCTTGCCCTTGCAATCCCTTCTTCTTCTTCCTCTTCTTCCACCCATCGCGTTTGACCACCACAACCCTAATCCGCCAACCCCAACGCCGCCACCCTACGCAGCTCCTCTCACCGCACGCCGCCCCGCCATAGCCCTGCCACTGCTCGAACCCACCTTCCTTCTTCCACCTCTGCCTTGCAACTGCCGTCCCCGACGCCCCTACCTGTGGATAGTTGAGCCCGACCACCCCTATGGGCCCCCTCGCCGGATCCGCTTCACTTGAGCCCGCACAGGGCCCCGATCCTGCCTGTCGGCCGAGCCCAGCCACCGCTGCACCGCCGTCGTTCTGCACAACGGCAAACCTCCTTCGCTAGCCTTCGCTTCACCAGGCCGTCTGCACCGTCCCGCTCACAGGTGAACCATCGACGTCGCGCTTGGCCACTGTTGTGCTCCACCTCGCGGATGCCTGTCGACGACGCCGTGACCGCCTCTAGGAGGCCTCGCCAGGTGATGGCCGACCGCCTGCACAGGTCCCTCCGGCCTCCTCTTCAACCTGTCACGGACAGGGCGCCTGCAGACCTCTCCGCCTGTGCCCCTTCCCTCCAACTAGCCCAGTGGCCCTCCCGCCACTGCATGCAGAGCCTGGCATCCCCTGCCCACGATTACCCTATCGCCGATCTGCAAGCACAGCCCAACCACAATAGCCTCCACCCTTCACCCGGACGCTGTGGAGCAACCTTGCACAAGCCCAAATTGACCCGGACGAACCAGTCCATTAGCGAGCCCAATAGCGTCAGTTGGGTCTAGTTCGGCCTATGTGGATCTGTCCTTTCTGTCCCGCATCAATTTAGTATCAGAGCTTTGGGAACCAATTTGTTCTATCAAATTAAGGTCCTAGGTAATCTCTACACTCGTCCCAAATGCAATTCAATTTTATTGTATCTTTGCCGAATGAGAAGCGAACAAGAGTAATCTTAGATGAGCAGTGTCAGAATAATTATGTTTCTTAGTCTATTGTTGATTTGTTATTGAAAACTGGTGAGATTGTTGTTGAGGGTGACCGAGCTTTTGTGGACTTCCATCTTCAGTTTGTAGGTGGCACCCCATTGAAGACAGTTCGCTATTTTGATGAAGCATGGTGCGCTATTGCTCCATCGGGTTCTTACATCAGTTTGGGACGAGATTGGATGGTAGAGCGATAGGCTACCATAGATCCCCGACCAGTCTATTTGCATTATCCAACCACCACATTTAAGGGGTAAATTTCGTTTTCCCAAGTATATTTTTGCTAGTGCCTAACCATCGGTTCAGGATGTGATTTATGAAGCCGACCTTGCATTGGCCGAGGAGTATGAAAAAGAGATGCGAGCATGGTCTGTGTTGCAGGACGTGTGGGATCAGAGTTTATTTGTCGATTCTGGGTTGGATTTGATATATGATTCTGTACTCACCGCTGACTCATCTTTTGAAAGTATTTTGATAGTCATTCCCGATGACATTTGCGATCATGATTTATTTATTATGTTTGGTTTAGACTTGATTGATGACACTGTGTTTGAGGTTGCTTCGACAGCTGCTCCACTTGACGTCGAGTTACTCCTGGAGTCGTCTCATGTTGATATGGTATGGTTAGATTTTTACGAGGTGCATGTTGAGCTACATTTTGAGATTCTTGATATGACCCTCTGCACAGAGTTCTATGTTTGTCCTATTGTGTTAGTCTTCGTACTACTTCGACATTTCAAAATTTGAGGATGATTTTTTTTGAACCAGGGGAGATTGACGGGAAGCATGACTCGTGATGGATGTGGAGCGAGACTCGTGGCGCCAGATAGTGAGCTTGATTGGCGTGTCGTACGTTGGCGATATTTTTGTGGATGTTCATAAACGTATTGAGACATTTTTATTTTTATTATGTATTTTCATTTTAATTGAGTCTAGTTTGGAGTTAAAAAAGGCATGTTATCTTTTCTTGGGCTATATTTTTCTATTAGGTTTGTAGTCTAATGGGCCTCTTCTAGGGTATTTAGGTATTTACTTAATTTTAGTTTTTACAGGGTCAATTTTGTAAGGGGCCTTGGTCCCCTATAAAAACTTTACTGTGGCCTTAATTTTGAATGATGAACAGTTGAAGGAAAAAAATTGCATTAGCCGATGGGTCTCCTCTCGTGAAGGGGATCCTGTGGGGCGCGAAGCCCTAGGGCGCGAAGCCCCTCGTCGCCGTTCGTGGGGTGCGAAGCCCCGGGGTGTGAAACCCCCATCTTCTTCCTTCCCTTCCAACCTTTCTCTTCGTTGTCTTCTTCCTCCTTTCTCCTCTCCATCGTCGAAGCTTCTTCCTTCTCCTCTCCTTTCCTCTCCCACGTCTTGTTCTTCTTGTTCATCTTCCTCTTCTTCCTTTTTCTTCTTTTCACCGTCTTCTTCCTCCTCTCTTTCCTCTGTTTGTCTTTCCCTTGCAACCCCTTCTTCTTCTTCCTCTTCTTCCACCCATCGCGTTCGACCACCACAACCCTAGTCTGCCACCCCAACGCCGCCACCCTACTTAGCCCCTCTCACCGCACGCCGCCCCGCCACAACCCTGCCACTGCTCGAACCCGTCTTCCTTCTTCCACCTCTGCTCTGCAATTGCCGTCCCTGACGCCCCTGCCCGTGGATAGTTGAGCTCGGCCACCCTTGTGGGGTCCTCGCCGGACCCGCTTCACTTGAGCCCACACAGGGCCTCGATCCCGCCTGCCGGCCGAGTCTAGCCATCGCTGCACTGTCGTCATTCTGCACAGCAGCGACGAACCTCCTTCGCTGGCCTTCGCTCCGCCAGGCCGTCTACACCGTCCCGCTCACAGGCGAATTGTCAACGCCGTGCCTGGCTACCGTCGTCCTCCACCTCATGGATGCCTTTCGACGATGCCGTGACCGCCTCTGGGAGGCCTCGCCAGGTGACGACCGGCCGCCCGCACCGGTCCCTCCGGCCTCCACTTCTTCCTGTCACGGACAGGGCACCTGCAGACCTCTCTGCCTGCGCCCCTCCCTTCCAGCTAGCCCAGTGGCCCTCCCGCCACTGCCTGCAGGGCCTGGCGCCCCCTACCCACGATTTCCCTATCGCCGATATGCAAGCACAGCCCAGCCACAACAGCCTCTATCCCTGCCCCGGACGCTGTGGAGCAACCTTGCACATGCCCAAATTGGCCCTGATGAACCAGTCCATTAGCGAGCCCAACAGCGTCGGTTGGGTCCAGTTCGGCCTAGGTGGATCTGTCCGTTCTGTCCCGCATCACCTTGTCATCATGGTTACCAAGTACTTATTGCACCACTAATGATCTCCACAGTGCCTCAACCTCCATATCAGCCCTCCAAAGCCATTTCAGAAGAAGGGCTCGGTTAATGGTATCAATGGGGGTCAAACCAACTCTGCCTTCCTTCTTAGGCCTACAAGTAGATTATTATGCGATGGGATAAACCCCTTTCTCACCTGGTTCTTTCCCCTTCCACAAGAAGGATGTTCTCATGGACTCCAGCTTTTGACAAACAGTTTTGGGGATCTTGAAAATAGATAGGTAATAAATTACAATGGAAGACAACACACTCTCCAAAAGCGCCCAACACCCGCCAGCTGAAAGTAATCTACCTTTTCAAGCAGCAATGTGATCCCCACATTTTTTGAGGATACCATTCCAATCAACAATTCTGAGCCTCCCTACAGTAAGAGGTAGCCCTAAATATTGAATAGGGAAAGAGCCCATTTAGATTAGAGAATCTGAGCTAAACGATCCTTTTTTTCCTAATTCATGTTGATCCCCACTAATTCACTCTTCAGAAGGTTGATTTTGAAACCTGTCACTTTTTCCAATATTCTAAGAATGTCTCTCAAGTTGAATAGCTCCTCTTCCTCATCTAAAGCAAATAGAATCATATCATCAGCATATAGCAAGTGTGTTACCTGTTCACCCCTTCTGCCTATTGAAACCCTAGCTATTAGCCTAGAAACCTGTGCTTTCTTCCACATAACACTAATAACTTGTCGCAATAACAAACAACAAAGGAGAAAGAGGGTCACCTTGTCTAAGGCCCCTTGTGCTCCTAAAGAAACCAGAAGGTCTACCATTAACAACTAATAACTTAGCTGTTTGGATGCAGCAGTGGACCCACTCAATTCATTCTTTCCTAAAGCTCATGCTATGGGGACATGAAGTAGACAATCCCAGCAAATGCTGTCATGAGCTTTTTCAAAATCAAGCTTGAGGAGGCAGCATTCTTTCCTGTTAACTTTCTGGTCATGTAGACATTCACACGTTGCCATGTAGTTGTCCAAGATCAGTCTTCCCTTGAAAAATGTTGACTGGTTACTGCCCACTAGCTTGTGTATAGCTTCCTTCAATCCATTTGCCAAAGTCTTGGTGATTATCTTGTAGGTTCCTGTTGAACCCCATAAAGTTTATGATTTTTTAATTTCTGATAATCACAGAAAAAATCAGAAATTAAAATTCCCCACGACACAATTCAAAGCAATGTTCGATCATCACCGTCATGTTGATGCACATGGACATTTTGTCAAACACCTTGTGGGTGGTACAAAGTCATGTGCACCCGCTCTACAACATCAAGTGTTCGAGCCTACAAATTCTATAAAGACATATTGGGCAAGCGCTGAGTGTGCGGCGTAAGCCCAACCCACCAAGTCCTCGACAAAGTCCCACGACAAGTAGAGCTGTTAGCTCTGTTTTATGGCGAGTGGGCGTTTTAACAAACACCGCGTGGGCGTCATAAAATTATACAACCACGAGGTTTAAATTTATACAGAAATTCAGTCCTTTTAAAGCCGTCGGTATTCCCGTGGCGTTAAGCAAAGCCGTTTACCCTGAGGTCAAACGGGCAGCAAGGCGGCACTTGGGGAATGGCCAACAAACAAACAAAAAAGGCTCCACGCGTCCCTTGCTGCAAAAAAGACCAGAAAAGGATAAAAAAGTTCAGTTCTTTGGCCCTTTTTATAGCGTTGACAAAGTCCACCAAACAAGGGGGGGAGCCTCCACCCTCTTCTCTTTCTGCACTGGGGGAGGCCCCCCCCCTCGGACCCCTGCCACCGGGGGGAACTCCCCTCGCCACCGCTGTCACCGGGGGAGGCCCCCCGGGCCGCTGCCATCGGGGGGACCTCCCCCCGGCCTTGCCTGCACCGGGGGAGGCCCCTCGGGCACCTGCCACCGGGGGGACCTCCCCCCACCACTACCGCCACCGGGGGGAAGCCCCCCGGCCCTACCACCACCGGGGGAGCACCCCCGATCCACCTGTGACTGGGGAACCCCCCGGCCTTGCCCGCCACCGGGGGGACCTCCCCCCGGCCCGCCTGCGCGGGGGGAGGCCCCCTGGACCCCTTCGCACCGGGGGGACCTCCCCCCGGTCTGCCTGCACCGGGGGAGGCCCCCCCGAGCCCGCCTGTGCACCTGCCGGGGGGACCTCCCCCTGGCCCTCTCCGCTTGCGCACCTCCATGGGGAAGCCTCCCCTTCTCCTCTTGCTGCTGCACCACCGGGAGAGGAAGAGACGGGAGATGCAGAGGTTACCTCTACCAAGGCTCCACTGGGGGATCTCCTCCTTAGCCTCCTCCACCGCCTATAAAAGGCAAAGACTTCTTCTCTTGGAGAGGAGCTTTTCTTTGGAGAAGAGAACTCGAGAGAAGAAGCCCTGCTCTGCTGCAAGAGGTGAGAGGAGGGGGGCGCCCTCCTCCCCCACTCAACTTATGTTCAAAAAAAAAAGAGAAAAAAGAAGAAAGTTGTAAGAGTCCTCATATTAGGGCTATTTGTAAAAATTCCCTCATGAGAGGGGAAGTACTTCAGCAGAATTCCGTTCAAACTCAAGAAAGGGTCGACACACAGAGTCGACTCCTGTTTGCAAAGGTTTTGTCTGAACCTTAGCAGCCGTTATGGAGTCGACGCATCAACTAAATAGCGTCTACGCAAGGAACGAATTCTCTTCAGCTAAATGACGAGCACCAAGATGATGGAGTCGACGCAAGAACATGTTGAACCCTGAACTTTATATAAAAAAGGGGGGGGGTCAAAGAGTCAAGAAACCCCCTCCGCCCCTCTCTCTTCTCTCCCGGATGGCCTGAAGACCGGAGGGAGACCCCCTCCGGTACTGTTAAACCGGAGGGGGGTCCCTCCGGTAATGACAAACCGGAGGGGGGACCCCCTTCGGTGCTTCTTTGACCGGAGGGACCCCCTCCGGTCCAAGGATGGCAAACTCAGTTTCGGACTCGGTTTCGCCCGGGTCCGAAACCGATACGACTCGGTATCGGTTTCGGTTTCGGCCGAAACCGGCCGAAACCCAGTTAAAAGGTTCAAAAAAATCAAATTAATTCTAAAAAATCTGAAAAAAAATCATAAATAATGTCTATAATCACTTAAAATCATAAAAATCATTACACATGATTTGACTGTATAAGTTAGTGCAATAACCTTGAAGTAGATAACTACAAAAATTGAATTTCAAACATTGAACATGTGAAAGTTAAAGTAATATTCCATTGTACATTAATACAAGCAGTACAATAAACCAAATTAGACAAAATAAATGTTACAAAAATTCATTGATTCTTACCTAATATGGATAATAATTACTAGAAGAACCTTCTCCCTCATCGTCTGGCCCTTGATGTCGATACCCATAACTAGGTTACATGTATGGTCTATATTCACTATAACCAAACAATGAGGTAGCCAAGTCCTGCATCCCTCTTTGGATCCCTCTTGGAGTGTTTGGTTGGCTTGATTGAAATCCAGTATCAGCATAGGAATCTTGAGGAAGAGAAGAGGAACTGGTCGGATATGGATGGAACTGGAATGATGGTTCATAATTCCACGGCGCATAAATAGCTGCTTCCTGTTGGCCACCTTCGTAACCTGGTTTATCATATCCTCGCTGACCTTGACTGTATCCACCTGCATCACCTGCATCACCTGCAGCACCTGCATCACCTGTACCACCTGCAGCACTAGTACCACCTGCAGCACCTCCGGGATGATCACCATCATCATCATCACCACAAGAAATCAGTCGCTTTTTAGCCTTTGGGGATGCTTTTTTCTCTTGTGGTGCCAATTTTTCAGTGATCTTTGACATGAGTCCTTTATCCCTTGGCGTGTGCCTCACATAAGTCTGCTTCAACTGCTCAATTGCGGGGTCCTCTCGAGCAGCAACATTTGTTCTCTCAGTTTGCCCATGCACTGATGTACTTCTTCTTAAGGATGTAGGTGCCTTGCCCATTCTAGGAGTGACTGGCCTGCTATCTGAGTCGGAGTGTCTAGCTGGCTGAAAATCATACTGCTCCTCAGTGTCCTCAACAACCCTAGACATGTGGGCATGGGTATCTCTGGCCCTCTTTGATTTTCTTCTTAATTCGGGATCTCTTTGCTCATCTTCATCTAGTATGCCCTCTGCCCATTTTCTATCATCATCATCAAAAACGGGCTCATCAACCTGCTCTCGTGTCTCCACCCAAGACTGCAACGGATTCTCATCATCAAATAAGACATCCACATCAATTTCTGCGGCGGCATCCCTGGCGGCGCGTTTGTCTCGCAGCTGTTGTCTCAACCTCATATTCTTTATTCTCAACCTCATATTGTAGTGGCAGTACACTAATTTTTCTAATCTTTCAGCCTTTAGCCGATTGCGAACCTTTGAGTGTATAAGGCTGAACGTGCTCCAATTTCTTTCACATTGACTTGCTGATGTTGTTTGACTGAGCACCCTAATTGCAATGAAAGCCAATGCATTGCTGCCCACATCTCGGTTGTTAACCATTATCCACCAGTCAGCTGTTCCACCAACCATAAAAAAATGCATTTTAGTTGTAGAAATATATATTCATCAGGTTAAGAAATCTAAAAAATAAAATATACCTAGACTCACTCTTCCCACAGCGTATTGCAATTGGGAGTCAGCATATGTCTCAGTCCTCATTCTGTAATAGTTCATCTACAAACATAAAGTAATACATTAACATAACTACTTAAATTAATTCCTTTACATGTTATTGAAAGTATCAAATAAAGGCGAACCTCTATTTCGGCCTCTAGTCTCTTTTCTGGATTCCTCGATAAACGACCAATGACTTTTAAAGTCCCTTGAAGCACCTCGCCATCAACATGTGCATCGGCACCGTACATAAATCGAGGGTTGAGGAAATAACCTGCATTTGTGTATAATTAACTAAATAAAATTTATAAAATAACATAAAGGCATTATCCTAATTTCAGTACAATTAATCACTCACCAGCTGCATGCAAGTCGTGGTGTAATGTGTTGTCCCATCTCTGGTCAATAATTTTCCACCATTTTGCATAATGTCTGGGAAGGGAATGCTGCAACTCCAATTTGGCACGGTCCATGGCCTCGTACAGATAGCCCATATCATTCTTCTCATCGCCATCCACCATTCTTAGGACCTTCACGAGAGGTGTGACTACTTTCAAGTACCGTGACACCCTGTCCCAGAATTTGTTGTCGTCCACGACGTGGCAGACATCCAGATAATCCATCTGTGCATCAACTGTGCCCTTATCGATGTAGTCCCGCAGGACATTGTGGTATATGAAAGCTTTCAGCTCATTCTTGTACCTGTGCAGATAAATGAAATTTGAAGCTGCATCAACTGTTACATATCAGTAAGGATAAAGTATCAAGAATTGAGATCAATCTTATACCTGTGCAAAGACTCCAAAGAAATAAAATTGGAAGCAAATCTGGTTGAGCCTACACGGATGATATCTCGCCCTCCACTGGCATGCGCCCTGAACATATTTAGTATCCTAGGATGGCCATAGATATACTGTGTGACTTTTTGTGCCTTGTCAATTGTCTTCTTCACATGCTTTTCCTTCCCTATGTCTTCAAGCATCAGATCAAGACAATGTGCTGCACATGGGAGCCAATATAAATGACTGCGCTTCTGCATCAATTTCTTCCCTGCAGCCTTGTAACTTGCTTCATTATCAGTCACCACCTGCACAACATTCTCCTCTCCAATTTGTTCTACCATGCCATCCATCAAATGAAACAAATAATTTGCATTCTTTTCATAATCTGATGCATCAACTGATTTCACAAACACTGTACCGCTGATGCAATAGACCAAAAAATTTATCATGGACTTTTTCGTGGTACCAGTCCAACCATCACACATGATGGTGCATCTTCTCTCCACCCATATATGCTTGAAGCTTTCAACCCAATCATGGAGCTCCTCAACCTCTCCCTCAAGGCCACACCCGTATATGTCTCGACGTGAGGGGGCCTGCAAGCCAGGGCCAGCATCTGCTATGGCATCTATCATAGGTTGGAAATATTCACTTGAAGCTGCATGTGCAGGGACACCTGTATGAAAAAACCATTTGCAAATAGATTTAAATGCATGCCCTGCAACTTCTGCTGATTTTTTGACCCCTCTCATTGTTTGCTTGATTTTAGGTTGTGTAGCTTGTGGCCTTCTGTGTAGATAGCTGTCCATGGGACCTGTTCCCTGCGTATGTGGGGCAGCACCAACGTCAGGACGTCGTGTAGCTGTACTGTCATAGGTCCCTGAACCCATGGGCACCTTCCCTTTCCTTCGAGCGGCTTGTTCACGCTCCCTTGCTTCAGTCAGCTCTGGATCAGAATCCTCAGTGCCTTTCTCATCATCATCCCTCCTAACCCTTCTGCCAGAAATCTCCTCAGCAATTTCAGCCTCATCCTCAGCCCTTTGTTGCACCCTCTCCCTTTTCCCCAGAAAGCACTGGCACATCTCTTCTCGCATCTCTCGGGGACAGTTGTCACATTGTCTCACCTCTCCGCTTACCCCTGTCAAATGTTACTTTCCTCTGGTAATTCCGCCATACATCTCCTTACCACAGTAATTGCATTTTACCTTTCTTCTCTTAGCATCAATTAAGGACATGTGGGCCCACCCCGGATCCTCCTGCCCTTGCTGCTCCTGTGTTTGCTGACGTCTAGGCATGATGCTGCATTAAGACAGTCAAAGACAATCTCTTGTAAGTACAATGAAAAAAAGGCAATTGAACATGAAAGAGCTCCAAATTAGTCAATGAAGCTTAATTGAGCTTCAATTGTGGGTAATAAAGTCGAATTAGACGAAAACCCCAATTTTTTTGAGGTAATTAAGCCCTAATTATCAAATAACACTTAATGACCCTTCATAAAAATGACATCCCAGTATGATCCTACCCCAAATTCATCAATCAAACTTAATTAACCTTCAATTGTAGCTAGGGAACTCGAATTAGACAAAAGTCCCAATTTTTAAACTAATTAAACCTTAATTACTAATTAAGCCGTAATTACCCCTCATAAAAATATAATACCAGCATGAAGGCACCCCAAATTCATCAATGAAACTTAATTAACCTTCAATTGTGACTAAGAAATTCGAATTAGACAAAAGCCCCAATTTTTATGAACTAATTAAGCTTTAATTATTAATTAAGCCCTAATTACTCTTGCTAAAAATATAATCCCATCATGAAGGCACCCCAAATTCGTCAATGAAACTTATCTAACCTTCAATTGTGGCTAAGAAAGCCGAATTGGACGAAAGTCCTAATTTTTTTGCATGAATTAGGGGTTAATTAATAATGAATCTAATTTTAAGTATCTAATTAAAGTTTATTTTGAAATCTGAACTAATTAGGGTTGCACAAATTAAGGTACAAAAAAATACTTACAACCCCAAGTGCACACAGCAGGCTAGTAGGGGGTGGACGGTCCGGCGGTGGCAGTAGGGCGGCTTTCAGCCACCTACTGGCCCTGGCTGCTGCAGCAACAGCAAGAGCAGCAGGCTCAGCCGCAGCTGGTGGCTGAGCAGCAGGTAGCAGCACCAGGCGGCAGCAGTACCAGGCAGCAGGCAACAGGCAGCAGCCGCAGGCCCGCAGCAGGCAGCAGGCAGCAGCACCTCGGCAGCAGCAGCACCACAGCAGCAGCAGGCAGCAGCACAGCAGCCAGGGAGACAGCAGCCAGCAGGGGGGAGGGTTTCGGCCGAAACCGCGGCTGGGTAGTGGGGTTTCGGGGGGGGGGGGGGGGAGACAGCAAAGCATAAAGGGGTTCACGTGTTTCGGCCGAAACCGACCGGTTTCGGGCAAAACCAGTATCGGTTTCGCCCGAAACCAATACCCCTTAAGTTTCGGATTGTTACAGTAATAAGGGCCTTTTTCGTATCGGTTATGGCCGAAACCGATACGTTTCGGCCGAAACGTATCGGTTTCGGCCGAAACTGTCAACCATGCTCCGGTCCTTGTAACACCGGAGGGGGAACCCCCTCTGGTCCTTTTTATCCTGTACAAAAAAAATAGAAAAAGAGAAGAAGAAGAAATAAAAAAAAAACAAAGAGGAAAGGGGGAGGGGGTTACACCTCTCACTCTTGATCTTCCACCGGACGGGGTGGAGGGGGTTACACCTCTCACCCTTGATCTTCCACCGGAGGGGGTGGGGGTTTGACTGTTGATATTCCACCGGAGGGGGTGGGAGAAGTTTCAACCGGAGGCACCATGCCTCCGGTTCATTGGGCATCAGCTATAAAAGGAAGGGCAGCACCGCAAGAAGAAAAAAGAGAAGAGCAGCGTTGGAGAGCTTCTGTGAGGCCCAGCCCACAGAACAACAGAAAAGCAAGAGCAGGAGTCTAAGGCTTGGAGAGCTCCCAAAAAGGGCTCAAGCAGCAGCAGCGCACAGCAACGGGAGATAATAGCAAGAGCAGCACAGGGAGTAGCTTGTTCGTTTATTGGATGGAAAGTCCAATATAGATGCAAATCATTATTTAACTACTGAAACTCAGCAGCCTGTCCATATCAGATCTACTGATTCCACCATTGAATATGATGATGATGATTTACGTGTACAGCTGAAGAAGACATGTCGAGAGTTAGATAACTGCAGGAATAAACTAAGAAGTCGCCTAGAATTCAATGCAAAAATCACTCGAGCAACAGCCTCAATTCTGTATACAAGGTTGATACTGAACCTGATGACATGGAACTGTCTTCATGGTCTTCTTCAATGGAACACCATGTCTATGAAAACAAGGTGGAAAGCATGTGTGATGCTACCATAAATCATGCTGAACAAATTGTCCATTTGCAGCAAGAGTTGGACATACTAAAAATAATTCTTGGAGAGGAGAGAGCATCTTGTACTAGGACGAAGAAAGAAGATACGAAGCAAGAGGAGCAGCAGAAGAGAGGATTTGGAGTGCTTCTATGAGGCCCAAGTGAAGAAGAAGGCAAAAGGGAAGAGTTGCAATAGGAGAAGGTGACCATAAAGTAACATCTCACCCCCTTATGAGAGAGCAAAACCAATGATGAAGCCTGTTCTGTTTTCAAATCAGACAAAGGCTACCGTAGAGACTTTACTTTGCATTGATAAAAGCTGTTAAAGTTAAATAAAGCAAGGCTGCTAAAGTCAAATAAAACAAGGCTGCCATAAAGACCTTGTTCTATTCAAAGACTGTAAAGTTTGTGTTGTCTTTTTAAAGCAAGAGATAAAAAAAACAAGAGGGAAAACCTCTGTTGCTACTGGGTCCTCTCCACTTGTGCTGCTGTTGCTGTACCCAGAAGAAGACCAGAGAAAGGCTGTTGTTGTTGTTGAAAGACTAAGGCACGGCTGCCCCTGTTTAGCAGCAGGAGGAGGAGGGTCTGGTCACCATAAAACCACCCTTGGGTTCCAGTCACCTTTCTTGGCAATGCTGAATTTAAGAAACCTCTCACCCATCTATTACTCTTTCTTCTCTTAAATAAAAAGGATACTAGGGGAGCAACAGTGGCGGTGCCACCCCCCTTTTTTGTTTATTGATGCACAGTTCTCCCCCTGCCAAATAGCACCAGGGGCGGCCCTCCATCATATATGTGCGCATGGAACGAAAGGAAAACAAAGAAAGGAAAAGAAGAAAAGATAGGATAAGATGAAGGAGTGGGAGAAAATGGCAGAAATCTCCCAGGTGGAGGGAAAATTGCGTAAACATCTCCTATAGTGGGGTAGAAAAGTGTTGAAATACCCTTAGTGGGTAGAGAATTACTGAAATACCCTGGTGGGTGAAAAATTACAGAAATATCCGGTGGACGAAAAATTACAGAAATATCCCCGGTGGATAGAAAAATTACAGAAATACCCTGGTGGGTGAAAACTTACAGAAATATCCCCGGTGGGCGGAAAATTACAGAAATACCCCTGTGGACGGAAAATTACAAAATACCCCCGATGGGTAGAAAATTACAGAAATACCCCCAGTGGGTAGAAAATTACATAAATACCCCGGGTGGGTAAAAAAATTGCAGAAATATCCCGGTGGGCAGAAAATTGCAGAAATACCCCCGGTGGGTAGAAATACCCCCAGTAATTAGAAAATTGTAGAAATGACCCCGATATCGAAAAATTGCAGAAATACCCCTGTTGAAGGGGAAATTGCAGAAGTACCTCCAGTGGTGGAAAAATTACAGAGATACGTCCGGTCATGGAAACATTGCGGAAATGTCATCGATGAAGGAAAATTTACGTAAATATCCCCGATAGAGTGAAAATTACAGAAATACCCCCATTTGTGGGATCTCAAAATTATCAAAGAATACCCTTGTTCTGGTTGGCGCCGTTTGCACGACTTGGTGGAGCGAGTTTATGTCACTTCCCTGAAGTGGTGTGCGCTCTCCTGAGTTCGGCTTACGACTAACCATCTAAGCCCATGTATCTATTTCATGGTCAAGAGCTATCATGTCTGGAAACTCCGAAATTGATGAAATTACAAATAAACTCTGAAAGGTCAAGAAAATTCATACTCAGAATGGAATGCCCGAGAAGTCGAGAAGTCAAATGACATGGTCATTTCCGAGAAGTCAAGTGACGGGGTTATTCCCGATAAGCCCAAAAATTAAGATAAGAAATACCTGAGAAGTCAAGTGACGGGGTTATTTCCGATAAGTTTAGAAATTAAGACAAGGAATACCCGAGAAGTCAAGTGACGGGGTTATTTCCGATAAGTTTAAAAATTAAGACAAGGAATGCCCAAGAAGTCAAACAACAGGGCGATCTCCAAGAAGTCAAGAAATGAAATCAAGAACGCCCAAGAAGTTAAACGACGGGGCGATCTCCAAGAAATCAAGAAATGAAATCAAGAACGCCTAAGTGAAACGACGGGGCGATCTTCAAGAAGTAAAGAAATGAAGTCAAGAATGCCCAAGAAGTCAAACGACGGGGCGATCTCCAAGAAGTCAAGAAATGAAGTCAAGAACGCCCAGGAAGTCAAACGACGGGGCGATCTCCAAGAAGTCAAGAAATGTTAAATACGCTCTGAAATGTCAAAAGTAATGAAAATGCCCAAGAAGTCAGGAAGTGACAGGGCTATACCCAGAAAGGATCAGAAATTCTAATAACATCCCAATGTTTGGGAAAGCTGCAAAAATACCCTGATGGAGGGAAAATTACAAATTTATCTCGTCTCAAGTGGGAATGTCCTTTATGGACACCAAGGCAACTTAAGGGTCCAATCACAATCAAGAGAGTGATTATGACCATGAAGTAACTCCGATGGACCAACGGTGATCATCTTGGCGATCCAACGTTCCTCGTGATAGAATTCAAATTCAACCGTCCGATCAGGGGACAAAAGTAAATTCAATGACCCGATCAGGACGAAAGTAAATTCAAATGTCCAAATGCGGACGAAAGCAAATTCAAAGATCTAAATGCAGAATGAAGCAAATGCAAAGGCTCGGATTGCGACCGGATGTAATCCCGAAGACCCGATTACACAATCGGGACCATATGTAAAGGTATTGAAGGACCGCTTGTAATTCAAATTACATGTGTTTAAGAAATGAAGCCTTCAAATTTCTTTGCAAGAGTATGTACCCGTAAGGGGCGATCGTCAAGATCATCTGTGTCACAACGTATAGAGGCAAAAGGCGTTCTTCGACAGTTAATCAAAGGTGTTCGAACTCGTATCGATGTAAATTAACACCGACTCCGGTTGGTGGGGAAAAGTCCAGTACACGAACCCTAAATCGTCTGATAAACCCAAAAAGTGCGGAATTAACAAATATGTCAAAATATACGACATATCCATCCAACGAAATCGGATGTTCCGAAAATTCCGCGTGTAAACAGACTGGCACGCCCGGTGGGACTTTTCCTGCCTTTCATTTTTCTGTCGAAGAATAGCCTTGCCTTGACAAAAGTTGTGACTCCTTCACACTTGCAAAAAGTTCAATGGATTCCCTCCGTTGAAGTTGTCACTGGGGGCATCAAGGTTAAGTGATTCCTTTTGAAGCCTAATGCTGACACAAAATGTATCTAAAGCTACTCCTACTAATAGGGGGCAATGCCCTGTCGGCCGTCATTGTTGCCGTTGGGGGCATTAAGGATAAGTGCTTCCTTTCGAAGCCCAAATGTCAACATAACACATGTCCAAAGCTACTATTGCCAATAGGGGACAACATCGCCCCATCCATGACTGTTGTTGCTCAAGACATCAAAGTGAAGGTTCTTTATGAAGACTAAGTACCAACAAAATCTATATGTTGTTCCTGCTAGCCGAGGCAATGTCGCCACCGTGGGAGAAGAGTTGTTGCGGTTATTCCAAGTCTGGCAAGATTGGTCATTGTCGATAAAAAGCAACACAACTGGCTAGATAGAGGCGAGCCGATCTCACAACAATCCTTTGCCGAATACATCAAGCTGAGGCAGAGATGAAAGAAGCCAACGCCTAAGCTTCGTTCTGAAGCCAAGGCACCGGTGGTAAGTCAAAGCCTCTAAGTTTGGGCAAGGGGGCAATCTTATTGCTGTCTACATCAAGTGAAAGGTGACAATGAAAGAAGTTGACATCCAAGCCTCACGTAAAAAGTCAAAGCCCTTAAGCCCAGGCGAGGGGGCGATTCCGTGAACCAACTTCTTATCAAATAAATATGGGTCAACAAGGAGGCGGCTTCGAACAATCTAAGCCTTCTAAGGCAACAACTTGAGGTCGAAATTTCAACCCTGGGGGCATGTTTACCCTGGGGGCATGTTCCAATCAGCCCCAAAATAGATTTTCCTCTCCCTCAAGACATGAGATGAGACAGAAAAGGAAGAAGAATAGATAAGAAAAGGGAAGTAGGAAGAGAAAGTTGGTGAAGCATCAGGCTGCCACCTTAGAAATTCAAGAGGGCGTATCTGGCAAAGAAAACTCCAAGAAGAGGTAGGGGCAAAGCACTAAATAATGCTTCGAGCAAAATGTCAGGCGAAACCTCAAGCAAGGTAACTCTGGCAAGCAACAGCCCGATCAGAAGTCCAAAGCAGAAGGCTCCAAGCCAAGTCCCAGGCAAAGCCAGAAAGGCCAGTCCGGGAAGAAGGCTTCAAGCAAAGCTCCAAGTGAAGACAAAATAATAATAATAATAAAAATAAGCCTGAAGAAAAAAGAGACGATGTAAAACCACTGGCAGAGCCAAGAAGACAGATTCAAAGGGGACCTCTGTTTCCAATTTCAACACTTTGTTAGTGGAGTCTGTCCCAAAACCGTCAGTGAACCTCTTAAGGCTCCAAACATGTCTACCTGACATCAAGCCATCTATGCTTTAGCACCAAATCGGTCTTGAACACCAACTTATTTCTTTGATCCGCCAATTTTGGGTATTGTTCCACTTCGGACTCTAGGCCACCCTTGGCAATCAAGCTCATTTTCTGATAACAAAACTAGCTTCAGGCCTAAACCTGTGCTTGTGACACCAAACCAAATTCGGCGTCAACCTCTCTCCCCGCTGTCCACAAGGAAGTTGTAAAATTCCCCACCAAATTTTATCCCAAAAGAAGAAAAAAGGAAGAAGACAAGAGAAAGAGAGAAAGAAAGATAGGAGCACCCCTGACTCAGGCCTATCAAGGCAGAAGCTCAAAGCGAAAATTTCATCTCGGGAGGGACGAATTCCACCTTTAAACAGTCAGTCCTCTTGAAATGAAGCGCAAGCTGAGCAGAAAAAATAGGAAATGAGCGTTTGAAGAGAAACTTAAGTTGAATTGGCAGTTGTCATGAAAATCCCCAGAAAAGGAAATCCCTCTGCGAAGAACTGTGAAAGAGAGAGAGTAACCATTCCGTTCACCCAATGAAAGGCATGAGAAGTTGAAGCTGCATCTGTTATAT
This sequence comes from Amorphophallus konjac, assembly GCA_022559845.1. NCBI lineage: Eukaryota > Viridiplantae > Streptophyta > Magnoliopsida > Alismatales > Araceae > Amorphophallus > Amorphophallus konjac. The sequence goes on from CM040127.1 coordinate 109,417,202, forward strand.
GATCCATCTCACTTGGATTATCACCTTGTCAAAACTCAAATCCAGAGTTCAAAAAAAAGAGAAAAATAAAAAAAGGGGCTTAAAATAGAGGTGCTCCGGCGGACTTAGCCATTCCCATCACAGGGATGGTTGAGGGTAAAAAGGTCAAAGAAACCCGGCTGAGGTGAAAACCCGAAAGGGCGTCTTAGATAAAATTGGGTAACCTCAGCGTGAAAACCCGAAAGGGCGCGTTGGAAAAAGCTAAAGGGGGCCAACTTCGGCGAAAATCCGAAAGGGTGCTGGAGTTGGTAAGGTGAAAAAAAAGAAGAAAAGAAGAAAAAAAGAAGAAAAGAAAAAAAAAGAGTGAAAAGAAAAAGAAGAAAGGAGGAATGCATCATCATTATGGACTACCATCTCAAACATCTTTTGTTCGATGGCTTTGTCCCACCATAGCGAGCACATTATCAAAACCATCAAATCACAAGTTCTAGAAAAGTTCACCCAAATTTCAAACTTTTGGCTTCCAAATCACAAAAGTCAGTCAAACCCTCAGTGCAATCCTCAGCTTCCAAATCACGAAGGTTAACCAACTCCAACTCCATTTCTCGGTCTTCAAACCGCACAGGTCAGCCAAGTTTCAAAATCCAAAGTCAAATCCAAAATTTTGTTGGCCCTCAAACCATCAAGGCCACCCACAGTAAATTCTAAACCCCAATTCCAATCTTTGGCTTCCAAACCACAAGGTTAGTCAACCTCAATTCTAATCCTTGACCCCACCTTAACTCCTAATGCTTGACTTCTATGCCACAGAGGTCGGTATGAGAGAAGAAAAAATGAGAGAGAAAAAAAGATGAGACCAAAAAAAAATGAGAGAGGAAAATGAGAGAAAAAAAAAGAAAAGATGAGAGAAAAAAAATAAGAAAAAAATAGAGAAAAAAAGGAGGAAGAAAGAAAAAGGAGAAGAAGAGAAAAGAAAAGAAAAAAAATAATAAAAAGGGGAAAAGATGAAAAAAAAGAAAAAGAATTATTGTTATTCATCACCATGAGCCGTCACCATTGACGCCTCTTTTTCTTATGATTTTGTCCCCATTCGGGGCAAGCATGTTTTAATACTAAATTTCTATGGTACTGTTGACATTCATGTCTATTTTGGGCCGTCAACCCTACTCAAATTTTAAAGTCTGGTTTTGACCTACAAGTCCTTTTGGACCGTCAATTCCACTAAATTTTTATGGTAGTGTTGACATTCATGTCCGTTTTGGGCCGTCAACCCTACTCAAATTTCAAAGTCTGATTTTGACCTGCAAGTCCTTTTGGACCGTCAATTCTACTAAATTCCAATTGTAGTGTTGGTATTCATGTCCGTTTTGGGTCGTCAACCCTACTCAAATTTCAAGGTCTGGTTTTGACCTACAAGTCCTTTTGGACCGTCAATTCCACTAAATTTCTATGGTAGTGTTGACATTTATGTCCGTTTTGGGCCGTCAACCCTACTCAAATTTCAAAGTCTGGTTTTGACCTGCAAGTCCTTTCGGATCGTCAATTCCACTAAATTCCAATTGTAGTGTTGGCATTCATGTCCGTTTTGGGTCGTCAACCCTACTCAAATTTCAAGGTCTGGTTTTGACCTACAAGTCCTTTTGGACCGTCAATTCCACTAAATTTCTATGGTAGTGTTGACATTCATGTCCGTTTTGGGCCGTCAACCCTACTCAAATTTCAAGGTCTGGTTTTGACCTACAAGTCCTTTTGGACCGTCAATTCCACTAAATTTCTATGGTAGTGTTGACATTCATGTCCGTTTTGGGCCGTCAACCCTACTCAAATTTCAGAGTCTGGTTTTGACCTGCAAGTCCTTTTGGACTGTCAATTCCACTAAATTCCAATTGTAGTGTTGGCATTCATGTCCGTTTTGGGTCGTCAACCCTACTCAAATTTCAAGGTCTGGTTTTGACCTGCAAGTCCTTTTTGGACCGTCAATACCACTAAATTCTAATAGTAGTGTTGACATTCATGTCCGTTTTGGGCCGTCAACCCTACTCAAATTTCAAAGTCTGGTTTTGACCTGCAAGTCTTTTTGGACCGTCAATTCCACTAAATTTTTATGGTAGTCTTGGCACTCATGTCTGTTTGGACCGTCAACCCTACTTAAGTCACAATTTTTGGTTTTGACCTACAAGTCCTTTTTGGACCGTCAATTCCACCAAATTTTCATTTTTGGTCTTGACCTACAAGTCCTTTTCGGACCGTCAATTCCAACAAACTCCAAACTTTTGGTCGTAACTTACAAGTCCTTATTGGACCGTCAATACCAAAAATTCTCAAGTTTTTGGTGCTTATTCATACATGTCCTTTCGGGACTGTCGACGCAAAAAAACCACCCCAAATTCTCAAATTTTCAAATGATGAAGAAGTCGACCCTATCACCTCTGAGGTCAACACAATTGAAGAAGATGGTCCTATCGAGGAGGAGGAATAAGATTAGAATGAGCAAATAAAGAATGTTGCCTCCCTTCAGATCGGGCTCAAAGGGTTCAGCTGCTGCGAAGGGCAACATCATATCAATTGATAGGAAATCAATTATATAGGCTGGTGTACAAAAAGGACAAACCCGTCCTCTTACGTTGCCTCTCTCCGAAGGAAGCCAACATGGTCATGCACGAGGTCCACCCAGAGCTCTGCGGTGCCCATCAAGTCGGGGACGAAATGAAGAGCAATATAAAACTTAAGGGTTTCTACTGGCCCACCATGTATGCGGATTGCAACCGATACACCCGCACATGTCGTCAGTGCCAAGCTTTCGACCCAGTGCCAAGAAAACCCCCAAGCTCGTTGCACACTATGGCTTCTACATGGCCCTTTACCGAATGGGGAATGGATATCATGAGACCTTTCCCACCATCCACAAAAGGCCACAAGTATATTCTAGCCACGACTGATTACTTCTCTCGGTGGGCCAAAACGGTCCCCTTGCGGGAGGTCACAGGAGAAGCAGTCGCCCAATTTGTCAAAACACCATATTATATAGATTCGGCACCCCCAGTCGAATCATGTCGGACAATGGTACTCCATTCAAGAACATGACTATTTACCAAGTTGGCAGCAAAGTTTCATATCGACTGGAGAACGTCAACGGTCTACAATCCCCAAGCCAATAGATTGGTCGGAGCATTTAACAAGACCTTTTACAAGTTCCAGGCCAAGATCGTCGGCAACCACAAAAGGGACTGGGAAGAGAAAATTCATGAGGCTCTCTGGGCATACCGAACTGTGTATAAGACTCCTACCGGTTGTTCCCCCTTCTCTCTGGTGTATGGGGCGAAGGCTGTAGTACCAAGTGAAATTGAAATGTCATTTTACCGGGTAGCCGTGAATACCGGCTTGCAAACCCACGAACAAGATGAAACAGAAAGGAGACTTGAAGAGCTATCTAACAGCAAAAGGCTGGAAGCCTACAAACATCTCCAGCCATACCAAGCCCGAATGACTCGAGCCTATGATAAGTTGGTAACGCAAAGGGCATTCAAAAGAGGTGACCTCATCGGTCAAAAGTAAGGGAAGTCATGTCCGGCAAATCCAACGGCAAATTACAACCAAATTGGCAAGGGCCATATATTGTCTCCAAAGTCTACGAAGGAGGCGCTTACAAGGTCGTCAACCGTAAAGGAGAAGACCTCTTTCCCCCACTGAATGGAAAACACTTGAGATTATACTATGCTCCCAAGCATGAGTTCCAACAACAACCTACACAAGACTTGCCCTTCTTCGTAAGAGAGTAAGGAAGGATAGGGGAGTTTCCCTCCCAAGAAAACTCAAAAGTCACGGTTGCTTTGAACAGTTCTCGTTCATATCCCACCGTGCCCAAATTCCAAATTCCAAGTTTCGGCTCTCTAGCCGCCAACATCCCAAATTTCAAAGTTCAAAATTCCAATTTTCGGTTTTCCAATTTCATTGGTTAGCCCCCCCAAATTCCGGCTTTCCAATTTCATTGGTTAGCCCCTCAAATCCCAAAATTCTAAATTTCGGCTTTCCAATTTCATTGGTTAGCCCCAAAATTCCAAATTCTAAGTTTCGGCTTTCCAATTTCATTGGTTAGCCCCCAAATCCCAAATTCTAAGTTTCGGCTTTCCAATTCCATTGGTTAGCCCCCAAATTTTAAATTTCAAATTCCAAGTTTCAGCTTTCCAGTTTCATTGGTTAGCCCCCAAAATTTCAAATTTCAAGTTTCGGCTTTCTAATTTAATTGGTTAGCCGCCAAATCCCAAATTCCAAGTTTCGGCTTTCCAATTTCATTGGTTGACCCCAAATTTCAAATTCCGGCTCTCTAATTTCATTGGTTGGCCCCAAAATTCCAAATCCCAGATTAGCTTTCCAATTTCTTTGGTCAGCCTCAAATCCAAAAATCGGCTTTCCAATTTCGTTTGGTCAGCCCCAAATCTTCAAATTTTTGGCTTCCCAACATCGTTGGCCAGTCTCAAATCACAAGTTTTCGGCTTCCAACTTCGTTTGGTCAGTCCCAAATCCTCAAGTTTTTGACTCCTCAAATTTCGTTTGGTCATCCCCAAATCTAAAACTTTTGGCCCTTAAACCGTTAAAGGTCAGCCAAGTCATCACCTCATAGTTACTCTCTTGCAAAGTGCAACCTCTAATTTCAAGCTCCAGGAGAGTTAACTACCATTGCTCAAAAAAAAGGGGGAGAGAAAAGAAAGAAAAGAAAAAAAAGTAGAGATCAAAAAAAAAAGAAAGAAAAAAAAGGGAGAAGGAAAAAAGGAAAAGAGAAAGAAAAGAAGAAAAAAGAGAAGGACTGCGAATCTAATGAAGGAAGTAAATTCTCTTGCATTTGTGAAATCATGTTAAGTGCCTGAGACAAGCCGTCAAGGTGACTCCAAATAAACGAAAGAATGCACAACAGGAGTCCCGGGACAAGCCCTCGGGATAGCTACAACTAAACGAAAGAATGTGCTTCAAGTGCGAAGCTTAACGCCTCCTGAGTACATCTTGTTCTAGTTTTACTTTGCAAAGTCGTCCTGCACAACTCCAATGGAAGGAAGACACTCCTAATGAAGCAAGGGCTGCAAATCAAAGGACTGCATCTGTGGCAACATTAGGTCACTCAAATTTGAAGCTGTGTAAGCTCTAAAATTCTCTCAATACATGGACCTGATGTGGCAGCTCGGAAGGAACCTACAAGGCAAAAAGGGAAAATCATCAGTATACAAGAAATCTCAAGTTTTACCAGCAAAGCTGATGTGGAAATTAAAGATTGGAATATTGATTTCCGTACCCTGACATGATAAGCAACAATAAATGCTTACCCAGTGAGTCCTCTGGCTCAAGAGAAGCATGTAAGGCTGGGCTTCGGGTAAAGTCAGAAAGGCAGGGCCCAACCAAAGAACTCCAAATCAAGCTCTAGACAAGTTCCAAAAGGTGACATTAAGCGAGAGCAATCCAAGTCCAACTCCAGGCGAAGCCAAAAAGGGCGAGACCAAGGCGGAATCCCCCAGTTAAGTCCAGACAGATCAAGGAACAAGCATGCAAGAAGCCCGAAGCAGTATCAACGTCTCAAAACTTTGGTCCTTATATGACCGAGTTCCAAGAACCGTCGCCCGAAATAATCAAGCAAGCATTCAATGTCACCCGCCAAATACATAAAGGAGAGGCTGACTGGGTAAAGATGGTCTCAAAGAAGCATGGTCACCCTAAACCCCCTCAAAGAAAAGCCCAATTCAACAACTCCAAATCTGGAGGCTCCTCCCAACAATCTGCAAAAGGCAGAAACTCCTTCTCCGATTGAACTGGCGTAAGCTAGAAGGCAGGATAAGGACGAGAAAAAAGTATTTAAAAAGAAGAATGAGGAGGGAAGCATCCTCTTTAGTGTGGCTATGATGCTAGAGTGTCCCACCCTACCGGGGAATGCTAAGAAATCCAAGATTGGATTGAAACCATAAAAAGGAAGAGATCGATGCTCAAAGAACCTGCGTGAAACAGAGAAACCACAGATGGGCAATCGAAAAGCTATTAAGTCAAAGACGCCTCGCAGAAATGTTGCGCAAGGAGGATCCTGTCTTCTACAAGCTGAAATGGCCAATGCTTCAACTTAAATCTCTGGCCGACCTGAAAGTCCAAGCCGACAATTATATTGAGTAGGGCGCCGACCAATGCTTGAGACAGATTCTCGGGCAAAGAAAAAGAAAGGGAGAGAGTCTTCATAGCAAGATTCCCGATTTAGTCTTGGATAAAGCCAAAAAAGGCAAAGCTCAAGAGAAAAATGCTAGACCAGGTTATGGACGAAGAACAAGAGAATTTCGGTCACCAAAAAAAAAGAGAAAAAAAAGAAAGAAAAAAAATAAGAAGAAGAAAGGAAAGAAAAAAAGAAAGAAGAAAAAAAACCCTGTTACTTCTGTTGGCGCATTTTGCGATTCTTCAATGAAACTCAGTCTCAGGTTGACTTGGTGGAGCGGGTCCATGTCACTTCTCTGAAGTGGTATGCGCTCTCCTGAGTTCTCTCCTAGAAGATTACTGAGTCAAGAAATATCCAATTCAACCAAGCCGAAGGAAGAAGTCAGATGGCCCGGCGTAATGTCATGTGATAGTACCAAACGTCGGTCCAAACTCAAATGTCAAACGTTGCGTAGATTTGGCGATAAGACCCAGCAATAATGGATCTCTAGAGTAATGTATAATGTCTTCGAGTTCCACTCAGGACTGTCGCCACATTCAACTGAATTCTCTATCATGTCATCAGGACTTAGGGGAAAAGAACAAATTCAAAAATATTTCCTGCCATGTCATGAAGACTAAGGATAGTAACGAAAGTGTCAAAATGCACGGGTCGCCCGCCGTCACCTTCGACTCCGACGGACATCCCGTGGGGGGCATTTGTTGAACCCTAAACTTTATATAAAAAAGGGGGGGGGTCAAAGAGTCAAGAAACTCCCTCCGCCCCTCTCTCTTCTCTCCCGGATGGCCTGAAGACCGGAGGGAGACCCCCTCCGGTACTGTTAAACCGGAGGGGGGTCCCTCCGGTAATGACAAACCGGAGGGGGGACCCCCTCCGGTGCTTCTTTGACCGGAGGGACCCCCTCCGGTCCTTGTAACACCGGAGGGGGAGCCCCCTCCGGTCCTTTTTATCCTGTACAAAAAAAATAGAAAAAGAGGAGAAGAAAAAAAAAAAAAAAGAGGAAAGGGGGAGGGGGTTACACCTCTCACCCTTGATCTTCCACCGGAGGGGGTGGGGGTTTGACTGTTGATATTCCACCGGAGGGGGTGGGAGAAGTTTCAACCGGAGGCACCATGCCTCCGGTTCATTGGGCATCAGCTATAAAAGGAAGGGCAGCACCGCAAGAAGAAAAAAGAGAAGAACAGCGCTGAAGAGCTTCTTTGAGGCCCAGCCCGCAGAACAACAGAAAAGCAAGAGCAGGAGTCTAAGGCTTGGAGAGCTCCCCAAAAGGGCCCAAGCAGCAGCAGCGCACAGCAACGGGAGATAATAGCAAGAGCAGCACCCGGAGTAGCTTGTTCGTTTATTGGATGGAAAGTCCAATATAGATGCAAATCATTATTTAACTACTGAAACTTAGCAGCATGTCCATATCAGATCTACTGATTCCACCATTGAATATGATGATGATGATTTACATGTACAGCTGAAGAAGACATGTGGAGAGTTAGATAACTGCAGGAATAAACTAAGAAGTCGCCTAGAATTCAATGCAAAAATCACTCGAGCAACAGCCTCAATTCTGTATACAAGGTTGATACTGAACCTGATGACATGGAACTGTCTTCATGGTCTTCTTCAATGGAACACCATGTCTATGAAAACAAGGTGGAAAGCATGTGTGATGCTACCATAAATCATGCTGAACAAATTGTCCATTTGCAGCAAGAGTTGGACATACTAAAAATAATTCTTGGAGAGGAGAGAGCATCTCGTACTAGGACGAAGAAAGAAGATACGAAGCAAGAGGAGCAGCAGAAGAGAGGATTTGGAGTGCTTCTATGAGGCCCAAGTGAAGAAGAAGGCAAAAGGGAATAGTTGCAATAGGAGAAGGTGACCATAAAGTAACATCTCACCCCCTTATGAGAGAGCAAAACCAATGATGAAGCCTGTTCTGTTTTCAAATCAGACAAAGGCTACCGTAGAGACTTTACTCTGCATTGATAAAAGCTGTTAAAGTTAAATAAAGCAAGGCTGCTAAAGTCAAATAAAACAAGGCTGCCATAAAGACCTTGTTCTATTCAAAGGCTGTAAAGTTTGTGCTGTCTCTTTAAAGCAAGAGATAAAAAAAACAAAAGAGGGAAAACCTCTGTTGCTACTGGGTCCTCTCCAGTTGTGCTGCTGTTGCTGTACCTAGAAGAAGACCAGAGAAAGGCTGTTGTTGTTGTTGAAAGACTAAGGCACGGCTGCCCCTGTTTAGCAGCAGCAGGAGGAGGGTCTGGTCACCATAAAGCCCCCCCCCCTTGGGTTCCAGTCACCTTTCTTGGCAATGCTGAATTTAAGAAACCTCTCACCCATCTATTACTCTTTCTTCTCTTAAATAAAAAGGATACTAGGGGAGCAACAGTGGCGGTGCCACCCCCCTTTTTTGTTTATTGATGCACAGTTCTCCCCCTGCCAAATAGCACCAGGGGCGGCCCTCCATCATATATGTGCGCATGGAACGAAAGGAAAACAAAGAAAAGAAGAAAAGATAGGATAAGATGAAGGAGTGGGAGAAAATGGCAGAAATCTCCCAGGTGGAGGGAAAATTGCGTAAACATCTCCTGTAGTGGGGTAGAAAAGTGTTGAAATACCCTTAGTGGGTAGAGAATTACAGAAATACTCTGGTGGGTGAAAAATTACAGAAATACCCGGTGGACGAAAAATTACAGAAATACCCCGGTGGATAGAAAAATTACAGAAATACCCTGGTGGGTGAAAACTTACAGAAATATCCCCGGTGGGCGGAAAATTACAGAAATACCCCTGTGGACGGAAAATTACAGAAATACCCCCGATGGGTAGAAAATTACAGAAATACCCCCAGTGGGTAGAAAATTACATAAATACCCCGGGTGGGTAAAAAAATTACAGAAATATCCCGGTGGGCAGAAAATTGCAGAAATACCTCCGGTGGGCAGAAATACCCCCAGTAATTGGAAAATTGTAGAAATGATCCCGATATCGAAAAATTGCAGAAATACCCCTGTTGAAGGGGAAATTGCAGAAGTACCTCCGGTGGTGGAAAAATTACAGAGATACGTCCGGTGATGGGAGCATTGCGAAAATGTCATCGATGAAGGAAAAATTACGTAAATATCCCCGATAGAGTGAAAATTACAGAAATACTCCCATTTCTGGGATCTCAAAATTATCAAAGAATACCCTTGTTCTGGTTGACGCCGTTTACACGACTTGGTGGAGCGGGTTTATGTCACTTCCCTGAAGTGGTGTGCGCTCTCCTGAGTTCGGCTTACGGTTAGCCATCTAAGCCCATATATCTATTTCATGGCCAAGAGCTATCATGTCTGGAAACTCCGAAATTGATGAAATTACAAATAAACTCTGAAAGGTCAAGAAAATTCATACTCGGAATGGAATGCTCGAGAAGTCGAGAAGTCAAATGACATGGTCATTTCCGAGAAGTCAAGTGACGGGGTTATTCCCGATAAGCCCAGAAATTAAGACAAGAAATACCCGAGAAGTCAAGTGACGGGGTTATTTTCGATAAGTTTAGAAATTAAGACAAGGAATACCCGAGAAGTCAAGTGACGGGGTTATTTTCGATAAGTTTAAAAATTAAGACAAGGAATGCCCAAGAAGTCAAACGACGGGGCTATCTCCAAGAAGTCAAGAAATGAAATCAAGAACGCCCAAGAAGTCAAACGACGGGGCGATCTCCGAGAAGTCAAGAAATGAAGTCAAGAACGCCCAGGAAGTCAAACGACGGGGCGATCTCCAAGAAGTCAAGAAATGTTAAATACGCTCTGAAATGTCAAAAGTAATGAAAATGCCCAAGAAGTCAGGAAGTGACAGGCTATACCCAGAAAGGGTCAGAAATTCCAATAACATCCCAATGTTTGGGAAAGCTGCAAAAATACCCTGATGGAGGGAAAATTACAAATATATCTCGTCTCAAGTGGGAATGTCCTTTATGGACACCAAGGCAACTTAAAGAGTCCAATCACAATCAAGAGAGTGATTATGACCATGAAGTAACTCCGATGGACCAACGGTGATCATCTTGGCGATCCAACGTTCCTCGTGATAGAATTCAAATTCAACCGTCCGATCAGGGGACAAAAGTAAATTCAATGGCCCGATCAGGACGAAAGTAAATTCAAATGTCCAAATGCGGACGAAAGCAAATTCAAAGATCTAAATGCAGAATGAAGCAAATGCAAAGGCTCGGATTGCGACCGGATGTAATCCCGAAGACCCGATTACACAATCGGGACCATATGTAAAGGTCTTGAAGGACCGCTTGTAATTCAAATTACATGTGTTTAAGAAATGAAGCCTTCAAATTTCTTTGCAAGAGTATGTACTCGTAAGGGGCGATCGTCAAGATCATATATGTCACAACGTATAGAGGCAAAAGGCGTTCTTCGACAGTTAATCAGAGGTGTTCGAACTCGTATCGATGTAAATTAACACCGACTCCGGTTGGTGGGGAAAAGTCCAGTACACGAACCCTAAATCGTCTGATAAACCCAAAAAGTGCGGAATTAACAAATATGTCAAAATATACGACATATCCATCCAACGAAATCGGATGTTCCGAAAATTCCGCGTGTAAACAGAACACTATGGAGTCGACTCAATCAGGCTACTTCAGTCAGAATTCAAACAATGAACAAGCTGCACCGGCGCCACAACACTATGGAGTCGACGCATCCGTTGAAGATTTTCTGAACATAAAAGAAGAAATTAAATCGCGCAGGTAGACGCTGTGGGAAGTTGGTCACGTGATCACACTAATCATTGGCACTTGATCCAATGCACGTGCCTCGAAGTCTGGAAGATTTCTGAACAGAATATCCTCATCTGACATGTGGACCAACTGGAATCAAGAAAAATTCCTCATCTCATAAAGAATTTCGCCTGGAGCTCTGCTATAAGAACTCGCCCAATCTTTGGCGAACAGAGATGACTGCTGCGAAAAGATCATGAGCCTTCTACCGAGAAATCTGAAGAGAGCCACCCTTGCAGTCCGAGAGAAAGAGGAAGAGAAAGAGGAAGAGAAAGAGAGAAGATCAGAAATCCTGTTAAGAGAATTTCGTGGGAGCAACTCCGCGAATTCTCACTCGCTCTTGTCAGATCTATATTGTTTTGTTTTTGCTCTTGTTTTCTTCTTTTTCATTTCTGTCGTGAGTTTCTGAACGTGCTTCAGTGCACGATTTAGAGTGTGAGTGACTGGGTGTTACTCACGGGGTGCTCTGAACCCTCTGAACGATCAGAGCATTGATTAGAAATCCTCGTCTGCTGCTAGGAGCAACAGGTCTGATTTTGCTGGGAGCACAATCAGGGGTGTTTATAGCTGGGTGCTGTACACGGTCATACCTTGTTCATTCAAGGTGTGGGAGGAGGTTGTTCCTTCGGGTCAAGCCGTTAATTCAACGGTTGTAGCGGTTTGATTCCACGTTTCTTGCGTGAGCAAGGGAAGCCTCACTCGGTTGAGTGAGGGGTGGACGTAGGTCTGCTGGGTGCAGACCGAACCACCTAAAATATCTTGTTCAGTGGATGTGTTTGTGTGGTGTGCTCCATCTCATCTACCCCCGTTCACAGGTCTAATTCTATTGCTGTGATGTACGTTTCTGCCTGACTATTGTTTGCACACACACATTGTTGCCTAAGTTCTGAAGGAACTTCATAGGCGTCCACTTGGTGTTTGATCCAGGTTCTGCATGAGCAAGTTTCAGTTCAGTTCTTCATGCTTAGCATTATCTGTCTCAGGATTGCACTGAATATTTTCATTTTGACTTTGTGAGCAGTTTTGGTTCACCTTGTTGAGCATCTCGTTTGCCTACTAATTTATTAGGTGGTGTTTTACTGGATTCAATTATTTGACAGCTTTGTTGAAATTAGTTTTCAATTGGGGTAAGTTCTTCAAAAAGGATTTATTCACCTCCCCTCTAGATCCAATTGCGCACCTAACAGTTGGTATCAGAGCGGGCCTCTGACATTCCCAGATCAAATTACTTTTTAACTTGTTTCATCATGAACTCTGTTATTGAAAGTTTCTCTTTGAATTCCCCACCGGTTTTTAATGGTTCTAACTTCGATATGTGGTTAGGGAGGATGTGTAGTTTGGTGAACTCATATGAACCGAAGCTATGGGAGCTTATATCCCATGGTCCTTATGAGTTACCCGAAGACGAGTCTGTTTGGACTACAGATCATAAGTCCAAACATAATAAAAATTGTTTGATTCTGAATTTATTCAATGCTACAGTTGATCCTAATGTTTTCCCTTTTGTTACTAGCTGCAGCACTGCCATGGACATACTGGAGGGCTTGGTCAGCGTCCACGAAGAAAAGGATGCTCCCACCCTAAATTCTTTAATGAAGCTTAATTGAGCTTCAATTGACCCTAACTAAACCTAATTAGACAGAACTCTCAAATTTAAGGAACTAATTAGGGTTTAATTTAGAGTCTTAACATATTTCATGGTTTAAAATTAACCTACAACAAAAAAACTAACCTACAACAAAAAAAACTTTCAAACCAACCAAAAAAACAAAAAATAAAACAAACCTCAACCTCTCCCTCAAGAAAATGTAGCTACACACAACACTTCTTTACGGCGGCGGCGGCGGCAGCAGCAAACCCTCTCTACTCCCTCACCCTGCAGCAGCAGTCAGCAGCCCCCTCAGCTGCTCCCTGGACCCTTTCTCCCTCAGATCTGAGATTTTGAGGGAGAATTCACGTGAGTTTCGGCCGAAATCGGACGGTTTCAGGCCGAAACAGTCCAGTTTCGGTCCGAAACCTGTAAGTTTCGGGCGAAACCAGGGATCTGAAACTTGTAAGTTTCGGGCAAAACCAGTATCGGTTTCGCCCGAAACCATTAAAAACCTTTTTTTTTAAAGTTTCGGACCTGCTACAGTGAGTAGGTCCGAAATCGTTTTGGTCAAGGCCGAGATCGATACGTTTCGGCTGAAACGTATCGGTTTCTGTCGATACTGCCAACCCTGATATTATGTGGGAACATGATGACCAGCTCATCCAATGCCACTCCCTTTTCTTTGGTGGAGGATGGCCAAAGGGGGTGGCTAGGTGGCTGTAGAGTCGGGGCACACTGGAAGACGGTGGCCTTTTAGAGGAGCATGGTAGCAGAGGACAGTGGCCCTCTGGAGGAAAGATGGTAATGACCTTCTAGAGGAGGAAGGCAGTGGTGATAATGGCACTGCTGCAGTTTTGAGCTGCGGCTAGCTGCCGACTGCGATTGATGGACGAGGACAGATGGGAAGTAGCGGAAGAGGTGGACCTTTTAGGGTCGATTAGGGGTTTTGGGAAAGTAGAGGTGAAAAGTCTATTTTCTGGGACAAGTTATTTTCCCAAGATTAGTTGTTTGGGAAAATAAACAGTTATGAAAAAATTTCTGTTCCTAGGGTAGGAAAATTATCTTAAAAGCTTTCCTACCTGCAGACCTGAGAAAACCTTTTTTTTTTCTGGAAAGAAACTGGGCTTCTATATTATTCTTCATAGATATCCTTCTCCCTTTCTTATCAACGGTTCTGATTGAACGTAAACCGACATAAGATTTAAACCCCTACCATAATTTTTTTTTCTAATAATACTTTTTAGTCTGGGAAGAAAAAAAAGTTTGTTTTGCCAAAGAATAGAAAATTTTTTAAAACCCCAAACACACCCTTAATAACGGAGGAAGAAGTAGAGAGGAAAGGAGAGGAGGGAGAAGAAGAGAGGAGGCACACCTGTGGGTCGTACCCTGGCCACTGGGAAATTCACAAGCTGCTCCACACATATTCCTGGGCTTCTTGTCTGTAACTCATCTTTGGGTTGGCAGTCCATTTTAGGAACGTGACATCAAAGCCGGTTTGCCATAGTAGTCAAGGCGGGCGCCTAGGCGTCCAGGCGTGGTTGAAGGAGCGAGGTGCCAGCCCACTTCATTTTCGTTGAAAAGGTAAACCGGGCGGTCGCCTAGGCAGGCTGGGTGCCAAGGCGGTCACCTGGTCGCTCGACCCATTTGTCCCAAGACCGCCAAAAGGATCCGACCCATTTTAAAGCTACGGATCCCCCTTTTAAACCCATCGCAAACCCCCGATGCCCATTCGACTCTTCACCCCCCGATTCCCCTTCTCTCCCACTTCCAACCCTAGGTCGCCGTGGTCCCCCTCCTCCGCCATCGGTCACCTCCTCTGCTGGTGGATCACTGTCGTCCGACACCATCGCCACTGTCTTTCGCCGTTGGAGAGACCGTCATCCCGTCTTCCAGTGCCGGAGCATCATCTTCCGTGGCTGCGACGTCCACCGCCAGAGCGTTTACCATCTCTGGTATGCCCCTCTCTCTCTGTCTCCCTCATGGTTCCTCCTCTCTCTCTATCTCCCCCACAGTCCCTCCTCTCTCTCTCTCTGTCTCCCCCACAGACCCCACCTCCGCTGGGACAGAGTGAGGTCCCTCTCTGTCTTCCCCACAGTCCCTCCTCTTTCTCTCTCTTTCTCGCCCAGTCTCCCCACTCTCTCTCTGTCCGAGCCCCTGTCCGAGACCCAACAGAGGGCCCCTCTCAATCCTCTCTCTTATCTCTTTTTTCTCTGTCTCCCCCACAGACCCCACTATCTTTTTCTGTAATTTTTTTGATGCAATTTAATTTTCTATAATTGTCATGTAATTTAATTACTGCAATTTCTTCATGCTTCTGAATTTTCTGTATTTTTTCATATATTTTATTCTCGCTTTATATATTAGGGTATATATATTTTAGATTTTTTAATTAGTGGCCGAAGTGTCGCCTAAGCGCTTAGGGACCCCGTGAACGCCTTGGTTCGCCTTGACAACTATGCGGTTTGCCCATTAGGTTCCCCCTATTTGGGCTTGTGGTTTCAGGTAGTGCTACTTGCTGTTCAACTGCACCTGGGTTCATTGTAAAATGGGCATTGGGAGAAGCAGTTATTCCATTTGATGTATTCATGATCCACTCTGTGCACGTATTAGTTTTTGGCCTTTCCAACCACTAACTTGGATTTTCAGTTGGTGGCTGGTTCAAAAAAAATGTAGTTATATATAAATATATTTTTTATTTAAAATAAAGGTATATATATATCCTTTCATAACTATATATGAATTTGTATTTGACATTCTCTAATCACTCCCAGAATAGGGAACACTGAAATTTTTTGCTTCTTGAATGTCCTATTCCTGCTGTGATGGTATACTCAATCCACCCTGGGGCTGAGACTTGGAAGTGTGAGTGACTGTGCTCTGTCCTACCTGGGTTTATCCAGCACCAGCTGCATTATTCTCGATCCAAAAAGCCAAGTCAGACACTGATTATCTTACAGATTCTTCAAAGTATGACGTGAATGAGATAAGGGACTGTGGAGCTATTTCAGCTCAGCACTAATTTTCCTAATCAACGTTTTGTGCCTTTTATGGATATTCTTTTCTTTGCTGGTCAGTAGACTCTGTTCAAATGGTATCTGATGGGAAATTATGCTCTTTAATAACATATAGCTTCTTGCTTGCTTTCATCATCGAATGCTGTTTGCTTCTTTTCATGTCTGGGTTATCCACTGGTTCTTTATCTTTAATCAATTCAGATTATATTAGATTGTCTTCTTAAATGAATATTGTGATTTCGTTTTTGGTTTTCAGATACATTACATCAGTTGCCCCGATCGGTGCAATGTTTGCCATGACTTTGTGGCTGGGAAACAGTGCATATCTGTATATTTCTGTGGCATTTGCTCAAATGCTGAAAGCTATTAGTAAGTGTCATTTACCTCAGTTTCATATTTCACCTAGCTTTGAACTTCTCTTTTCATGTAGTCTTCCTATATAAACAGCCTCTGAAATGCTTGCTGGTTGAACTTTGCAGTGCCTGTAGCTGTTTTTATTCTTGGTGTGGCAGTTGGTCTTGAAGCAATGAGTTGCAGAATGCTTCTTATCATGTCTGTTATCAGTTTTGGAGTTGTTGTGGCCTCATATGGGGAAGTTAGTATTAGCTGGGTGGGAGTGATTTACCAAATGGGTGGTGTCGTTGGTGAAGCTCTGAGGCTTATATTCATGGAAATATTTGTGAAAAAGAAGGGTGTGCGCCTGAACTCAATATCAGTCATGTATTATGTTAGTCCATGCAGGTACGCTGCCTCCCTCTCCTTGTTTGTCAGCAATGGATGTTTTGTTTGTGAACGTATGCTGGTTTGTCTGCTGCAGTGCTGTATGCCTCTTTGTTCCTTGGGTATTCTTAGAGAAGTCAAAGATGGATGCCTCTGCAACGTGGAATTTTCCGCCACTTATATTGGCTCTGAACTGCCTCTGCACTTTTGCTCTCAATTTGTCAGTTTTCCTTGTCATCTCACATACCAGTGCATTGACAATTCGTGTTACTGGAGTCGTAAGGGACTGGGTGGTTGTCTTCCTGTCAGCTATACTATTCGCTGACACAAAACTGACAGTAATAAATCTTCTCGGTTATGGCATAGGTAAGAATTTTGTCCTCTTGATGCATCCATTGGATTGTTGGTTTATTTTCTGATTAAATATTCTGGCATTGAGATTTTGTCTGCATGTACAACCACTTTTCTTGCCATTATGCATGTCTCTGAAAAAAAACACATAAACTTAAAATACAAGGTTGGAGTAGGAATCAAGAAGTAAGCTATAGATAATTTATATTCTAATGCACAACCGTGGAATGTTGAATCAAACTATATAGATCACCTTGGGTAATGGATTATTGAATTGAATTGCTATGGAACAACATTGAGCCTAACATCCAAAAAGCCCTTTAAGCAGACCAAGTAAACCTATGATACCTAGTTCTTTGATATACTAGTGTGTGACTTTAGAAGACATTGAAAATTATATACACTGATTTGAGGCAATTCCAGCCTTATATGGATCAGTGAGGGGCCACATGGTAGCAAGGCTGGATAAAATGGAAACAACTTAGGATTGTGGTACTAAATTCACTTGGTTGTTCCATATCCAAATTTACATTGAGAGAATGTGATTTACCTTATAGGATTTAAAGTGCCATATAATTGATTTTTTTTCTGTATTTTATTCGTTGCAAATTTCTCATAACCATACTTCATGGTGGTCTCACCAATCTTCCTTTCTGACATCCACATAGGATCCTGACATCTCACGTTGGCCAAGGTTGGCAGCCTGTGTGAAACCCAGAGGATCACTGATCCAGTGTGGCCTTTACATAATGCCGTTATTATAGTGATTGTGATTTTGAGACTTATCTTTTTGGGAGCTGTATGCGTCATATGAGCAGTTTCTCTTCTTTGTGCCCCTCCAAAAGGCAATTATTCTCAATGCAGTTTATCTGTAGTTGTAGCAACTATGCTCTTGTTGGATTCCTCTCATAACGCTGCTTATATTTGCTCACATTAGGTGCAATGTCTAGAAAGTTTTGGAACATGGATTTTCTTCTTTTTTTTCTCCTTTATCTCCATTGTTCTTTTTCAATCTCCATCATCAAGTTTTTTCATGTCTTTCAAGTATTGGTAAAACGTTCTCTAGCCTATTGACATATTTTATTCTGCAAATACTGTGGCCAGTGACACCTTTGAAGGCATTTGGTGGAAGATTTTGATGAGAAAAGGATTATATTCTTAATATGGATTATTTTCTATATTTCTTGAGAACTACAGGTGGTTCTGCTGCAAACTTACGAGTGACAATACCTCTTCAGCAGAGGCTGACTATGTCTGCTTGTCTCAATTGTTGTGATTGTCTAGAAACTTAAGTTGTTTCACAAATCTGGCATAATGTAGTTAGATGAAGAGCCAAGTGGAAGCCTTCATGAGCCATTAGATCAAAGCGTTTGTTTGTATCATCAGCCATCATGATTGTCATTCACTGAAGTTTATGGATTTGCAGCAATTACAGGTGTAGTTGCATACAACAACCACAAGCTAAAGAAGGAAGCATCATTACGGGTAGGCAGTGGGGAAAATGCTACCGCTAATAATCAAGAAGGAACAAAGGATGCCGAGGTGCCCTTAGTTCCTCGGATGGACATAGATAGACTGAACGACAGATGACAGTGATAAGGTAACAATCTGTACCAGATCCTAAAGCTTTTGTTACCTGGTGCACAATATGCGTAACAATCTATTTCACATGCCAAAGTATCTCTAGGCCAAGTGATCAACTGATTACGTTTTGCCATATAATGCAGGATATGGACCATTCTTTCATATTTTTCTCCCATTGCTGAAGGGATGGCGATACCTCTGAAATGGAGGGTTATTTTTCCATGCTACTCTTGCATTTAGGCACACTTATTTGACATGGAGAACCATGTGTACAAACGGTGGATCTGTTTCACTACCCTTCTACATGTTCTTATATTGTTGATGGGATTGGTTTCTGGTGGTTTGTGTAACAGTGGAGTGGGGAGGGGGTAGTGTCTTATATCAATCTACCCATTTTTGTTAGGATGTATATGTTCGGTTACTTGTATGGCTGTGCCCACTTGGGGTGATTTATTATCTGCCTACGGAATATTCCAGGCTTCCAGAGTTTCCCACATGTGAAGAGATGGGTGACTCCACCTCCGTGCATATGCTGACGTCTAGTCTTCCTACTCCCATGTTGATCCCATGGTATTGGATTAAGTCTGAAGGAGACGGCGTTTCTAGCATAAGACGACTCGTTCTTTTGACTTTACAGGAGCCTAGACTAGCCGAGGCTTCTGGGATGGTTTGGCACCTTGAACGGTCACTGTGGGTAAATAATGTGTTAAAACATTATAAAATTTTCAAACTTGATACATAAAAAAAATACTCAAGGAAAAGAAACCTCGGTAACTCTTTCAAGGTCGAAGAATTTGTAAGTTTCAAGATCAAAAGTTTTCTTTCAGGGTTTGAATTGACCAACAATTTGTCACTAGGCAACATCTGGTCCTACCTTTCGGTTAAGGTTATTGGGGAAAATTCCAAGTCAAGCAACGATCCGTGTTTCGAATGAACGAGGGAACCGTCAAGTATTTATTTAAGCAAATTAGATAAGCATTTATAAGTCCATTCTCAAGAACTTTTACTCACAAAGTGTAGCAACTTTGGCAAATTGAAGGATTGAAAATTTAAAACTAATGATCAAAGTCCAACCCTTATATATATATATATATATATTTAAAACCGTTTATTTACACCAAATGGGTCTTACACTTAAAAAAATAACAAATGGGTCAAAAATTAAATAGTGCCCTCTCTTAAGGTGTTATTTAATAAATTGAAGATCCTTCGTGAAGGTGTCAATTGTATGAATGACGCCTCTATCATGGGTGTTATTTCTTTAAGAGACGTCTCTACCATAGGCGTTATTTTCCTACAGAAGGAGAAAGGCAACGTTGTAGTGTTTTGTTCGAATTAGGATGTTATTCGGAAATGTTTTGATCTGGAAAGGGATTAACACGTAGGGAAGTTTGAATAACAATAGGATTCTTCCTGTAGGAATATTACTTCCAATCGAATTCTATCCACGAGAGAACTTTCTCCCTATAAATAGGTTCCTCCGGAGACCTTCAGAGGTTACTACCTTTGAATTCTTTGCTTCAACTCCATCGTTGACCTATGCTGTCATTTTCGCTCCTTGTGTCGTCCGCGGCCGTGGTGCCGTTGCTGTTGCGGAAGCAAGAAGAAGCTTTGCTTCTTCCCTGTGGATTAAGGAGGTGCTATTACTGCGTTGCTGCTCTCTTCCTCTTCTGCCCGTGGACATATATTGGAGAGGCTGCCACTTCTGCGTGTACGTGAAGAACGTGAAAGTTCTTCATCTTCTTCTTCTTCCTCTCTGCTACAGGTTTCTTCTTTTCAAAAGTTATGATAAACCTACTGCTACTTCTTCTGACCAAGCAGCTGTTGCCCTTGCTATCACGTGAAGAAGAAGGCTTCTTTCCGTGCTTCACCCTCTGCTGCTTCACCATCTGTTGCATAGCTGTTGCTACTATTTGCCTTCGGCTGTTGAAGCTAGAAGAACAAGTTGCTATCATCTTCTTCCTTCTACCCGGTTACTCTGTTGAAAACAGAGTATCGTTTGTGGTTATTTTCTTCGTATACTCTTCACGTTTCCATCAACCAAATCACCACAAGGTAGGTGTTCTCAAGTACAAGCCCAATCTAATTGCTACAAGGTCATAAGCATGCATATAGGCTTGTTAGATTGATTTCCGTAGAGCTTGATGTGTTCTGGGAGTTTCAGTAAAATAGCGACCCAGGCTAGGGCGCTATTTGATATAGCGACCGTGCAAACAGTCGTCAGATTAGTTGGATAATTAATAATTATACATGTTCAAAATTTAATAACTGTGAACCATGACATCTAAATTAATGCATGAGTATACTGTTAGATTCATGCTATTTTTCTTTATCTATACATGTCTCTAGTTTCTTGATTGGATATACTCCAGAAATCATGTATCTATGACTGTACCTGCCCGGTGCGTATCATATGACAAAGAATTAACGACTGTCTTCAGGACGTCAATTAAGGAACGCCCCCACACACGGGCACTAATTAGTGAATAACATGAGAACTTTGAACTATTCACGACCAAATTACATAGATATTGAATTAACGACATGCACCCTGCCACTAATTTAAAATATGACGCCCCTGACTAGGGTGCCATTTACTGAATTGAAGACTTAAGCTAAGTCGCCATTTACATAATATCTGAAATTTGAGATTTTTTACAGATCTTAATATAATTAGAACTTGGAAACAACGACTGAATGAGCAGTCGTTATATATCGAAATGGCGATACTGCCCAGGGCGTTATTTCATGAAATGAAGACGTGATCTAATGCGTCAATTTACTGTTTTCTGATTTCGTGGTTTTTTGTAACCCTTGACAGTGGGTTATATATATAGGCACTGTATTCCATTCCGTGAGTATAGTCCCACGTTTCACAATATTTTACCGATTATCCCACTATTTCTCGGTGATAGATGAACCCTCCGCAGGACATTCCGTTCCTTCAGACTGGTGATTTTATCATAGAGACCTCCGTAAGTCTCCTCGTAGCCTTGGATTCCCTCAAGGCCGATTGAGCTGGTTGTACCATAAAAACCTATGACACTATCTAATTGCCACGTCACTCTAAAGAAACATGGTATACCGGCCCTCATGACATGCTATTTGGATGTCATGAGAATACTCTTTAAATAATGGAATGGGAAAACCATGCCATTAATATTCCTTACGAATTATGTGCCATGACACTAATTATATCTACCTTATCATGTACACGAACGAGCGACCATTTCTATATGAGCGCTTATTCTTAATGTCGTGGCACCCATCTAGGGAGTCGATTCCACCTAGTTTTATCGTTAATCGTGATTATACCGTTATTATCATCCTTACATATCATGTTCAATCAGTGTAATTCTATTCCACAAGATCTACCTTAAAGTTCCTACAAGCTTATTCTTTTGAAATTCTATACTAGCTATAACTATAGTGGATGTCGAAAGCACATGACCAATGCCTGCGCATATAGGGCCCGATATGGTCCTGGAGGAGCACCCGAAAGTACTTGTGCCCATGGGAGTTGTAATGATCGCGGTGTGGCATTGCACCGAAGTACTTGTCATTCTCGATGACATTCCACAATCTCGTACTTGACTCGACTTGACATGACATGACTTGTGTGACCCGGAAAGGGTATTTATATACTTGCTTGAAACATGATAGCCAATTCTTGACATGCCATGATGAATATACTTGTTTGAATATCTTGATATTTATTGATATGAGTTCTTGAAAGAGATGCTAGTTCACTCAATTATCTCTTATTATACACTCTCTCTTGTCGTTTTACGCGAACATGCATAGTTATATTGCATTCATGTAACTTGTAATCTACTTAAAGCAAGCTAGCACTTGAGATATAATTCCTACTGAGCGTTCGCTCATTCAGTGTTTTCCCTTATTTTTCAGGTAAGTCCGATGACGAGACACAATCGGATAGGGAAAGTCCAGAGTGAAGAGATTAGAGCTACTTCGTCTATCCAAGTGTCAACTAGTCTTATCTTTCTATTTTCTTGAGTCATTCATTGTACTTTTTTTTATTGAGTCCTAGTACTTTCGTTAAGTGGTTGTAATAGAAGTACTTTAAGATTGTGATTGAATAAAGGATTGGGTTATATTTACTTTTACGCGCTCTGTCTTTGTGTCGAATACACTAATGCTCTGATTGACATGATCGATATAAACTCGTTACGCTCTCCGGGTTCCTTCCGCGCTCGGGGCATGATAGTTTTTGTGGTATCAGAGCCTAGGATATTCAATTCCTAGAAAACCCAAGTCCAAGGATAGGTTTTAAACCTTCACCCGGTGAGAATTGGGTAGAACAATGGGCTAAGGTAACTTAGGTACTCCAACTCTTGGCCAATCTCATATTGATAAGTTATTTAAAAAAACTCTTGTAGGACGATGGCTGCCGAACGTTCCCAGTGGCATAACATGCAACGCACTATCCAAGGAATGACTCAGGTGCTACAGCAAGTGGCGCAAGGAACAGTGAACCGTGGAGCTGGTGATCTCCACCGTAGTTTTAGAAATATGAACCCACCAAGGTTCATTGGCTCATCAGATCCCGATGATGCCGAGCATTGACTCCGAGAAGTGGAAAGGATATTCCATGTTATGCAATGCACGGACGAAGAGAAGGTATTGCTAGCCACATTCCAATTAGAAAGAGACGCCCGTTCTTGGTGGGAGTCCATAGAAGCCACCTTAGGCGAAGAACCCATCACATGGGCTGAATTCACCGAGTACTTCAATGACAAATATTTTTCCGACCGAGTTCAAGAGAAGAAAGCCATCGAATTCGCCGCACTTAAGCAACGATCTTTGTCGGTGGCCGAGTACGAGGCACAATTCTCGAGGTTGTCTCGGTATGCTAAGCATTTAGTCAGTACCGAGAAAATGAAAGTTAGAAGGTTTCTAAATGGGCTCAAGCCCCAGTTTATCACACAACTGGCCCCGATGGACATACAAGTCTATTCGGAGATGGTACGACGGGCCCAACTACTGGAGGATGCCACGGAACTATCTGATAGGATCCGTGGGAGAGACAAGAAGGAGCATGTCACTAGCTCCGACAATTTCAAACCCAACTTCAACAAGAAGAGGCCAAGTAATGGAGGAGAGTCTTCCCAGGAAAAGAAAGTTAAAAAGATTAACAAGCCGTACTCCATCACCACCACACCTTTTAAAGTGGTGTGTAAACATTGTAATAAGGCCGGACACAAGGCCGAACAATACTGGAGAAAATTAGGAGCTTATCTCCACTGTGGGAGCCGTGATCACCGGATTCTCGACTATCTGTTGCTTACTGATCAAGCCGGTGACGTGAAGCGCCCGACAACGAAGAGTGCCCGTCTCCAAGCTATTAAGGAGGCAGATCGAGATGAGGGCGGACTAGTGGAAGGTACACTGCAAGTTTGTTCCAAGTCTGCACATGTCTTATTTGATACTGGTGCATCGCATTCTTTTATTTCCAAGAAGTTTGCTGACCCATTACCTATGGAACCGGAATGGATAAAATTAGTTATTTCGACCCCTCTCGGAAACGAAGCCGATATTGCTCATCATTACCAAAATTGTGAAGTCTTGGTAAAGGGAAGAAACCTTCCTATTGACCTCATATGTCTAGATACGAAGGACTATGGTATCATATTAGGAGCCGATTGGTTATCCAAGTACCAGGCAACTGTTGATTGCCGTAACAGCAAAGTTACTTTCAAGGAATTCGGGGAACTGGTCTATACTAGCCCTAAGAGTCAGAACAAGTGACCTCTTATTTCTGCTCTCCGAGCTAGCAAGCTACTAAGGAAAGGATGTGTATCCTTCCTTGCTTTTGTCACCATTAAGGAGACTAAGGAGCCTAAGATAGAAGACATTCCAGTTGTACAAGAATTTCTGGAAGATTTGCCTGGATTACCCCCACAAAGAGAAGTGGCCTTCACCATCGACTTGATCCCTGGTGCTGGCCCAGTTTAAGGCACCTTATAGGATGTCCCCGGTCGAACTCAAGGAGCTGAAAGAACAACTGATGGAACTTCTAAAGAAGGGATTTATTAGACCAAGCACTTCCCCGTGGGGAGCACCTGTGCTATTTGTAAAGAAGAAGGATGGATCCATGAGATTATGCATTGACTATCGACAATTGAATCATCTCACTATCAAGAACAAGTATCTACTATCGAGAATCGATGAGTTATTTGATCAAATATCTGGATCCAAGTATTTCTTGAAGATTGATCTCAGGTTGGGATATCATCAGCTAAGAATCAAAGATGAGGATATTCATAAGACCGCGTTCAGAAGTAGGTATGGGCACTACGAATTTGTTGTTATGCCTTTCGGACTAACAAATGCCCCTGCAACCTTTATGCAGTTGATGAATAGTATATTCAGGCCTCATCTAGATCAATTCATGGTGGTTTTCATTGATGATATATTAATTTATTCAAAGACCAAGGAAGAGCATGAGGAGCATTTGAGGATTGCATTACAGATATTGAGGACGAATCAGCTATATGCAAAGCTCAGTAAATGTGAATTCTGGCTAGAAGAAGTATCCTTCCTAGGACATGTGATCTCGAAGGACGGACTATCTGTAGACCCATCAAAGGTTGAAGCTGTAAGGAATTGGGAAAGACTGACCAACGCTAGCGAGATCCGAAGTTTCTTAGGTCTTACAGGCTATTATAGGCGATTCATCAAGGATTTCTCCAAGATCGCCGTACCACTCATGAGGCTAACTCGCAAGGAGATCCGTTATGAATGGAGCGAGGAATGTGAAAGAAGCTTCCAAGCTCTCAAGGATCACCTAACTACAACCCCGGTCTTAGCCCTACCAGTTGAAGGAGAGAAATTCGAGGTATACACGGATGCGTCTGGCATTGGCCTCGGATGTGTTTTGATGCAACAAGGAAGAGTTATAGCTTAGTCTTCTCGCCAATTGAAGAAGCACGAGGAAAACTACCCAGTCCATGACTTGGGGTTGGCTGCGGTAGTGTTTGCACTAAAAATATGGAGACATTACCTATACGGAGTGCAGTTTACTGTATACTCCGACCATAAAAGTCTCAAGTGTCTCTTCTCTCAGAAGGAATTGAATATGAGGTAAAGACGTTGGCTAGAATATCTCAAGGACTTCGACTTCACTATACAATATCATCCTGGAAAGGGTAATCCTGTAGCCGATGCCCTCAGTCGAAAGCCGAGAGCACTATTAGCCAATTGTATGATTCAAGAGTGGAAGTTGCTAGAACAATTCTCTAAGCTTGATATAAGCATGGACAAGGAGAGCAGGTGTATTACGCTATCCCATATGAGCATACAACCAGATCTACTCTCAGAAATACAAGGACTTCAAGATAATGACCCGACATTAGTGGAAATCAAGGGCAAAATAGAAGAACAATCTGACTTCAAATTAGCTTCAGATGGAAGGTTGTTATTCAAAGATAGAACTTGTATACCGGATTGTCCAGAGCTAAAGAAGAAGATCTTAGATGAAGCTCACAGATCAAGGTACACCATTCATCCAGGATCTACCAAAATGTACCAAGATTTGAAAAGGACCTTCTGGTGGCCCATTATGAAAAGAGAAGTAGCAGATTTCGTGTCTCGCTGTCTCATGTGCCAACAGGTCAAGGTAAAATACCAAAAGCCTGCCGGTAAGCTACATCCTCTGGATATTCCCAAGTGAAAGTGGGAGGATATCGGTATGGACTTCATTATGGGTCTGTCTAAATCTAAAGTAGGACATGATGGAATATGGGTCATCATCGATCATTTGACCAAGTCGGCACACTTCTTGCCTATCAAGAGTCGATGGTCAGTTGATGTTCTTGCTGCTTTATACATTAAGGAAATAGTTAGATTACATGGAGTTCCTGTCTCAATCGTGTCTGACCGAGACCCTCGTTTTACTTCCCATTTTTGGAAGGGTCTACAATATTCGTTGGGGACAAGACTCAACTTTAGTACAGCCTTTCATCCTCAGACGGATGGTCAGACCGAGAGAACAAATCAGGTAGTAGAAGATATGCTCAGGGCTTGCATCATTGATTTTGGTGGAAGCTGGCATGATCACTTACCTTTGGTTGAGTTTGCATACAACAACAGCTACCAGGCAAGTATACAGATGGCACCTTTCGAAGCTTTGTACGGAAGGAGTTGCCGATCACCCTTGTGCTGGGACGAAGTTGGCGAAAAGCAACTATTAGGCCCAGACATGGTGAGGGATACCACCGAAAAAATTCAGTTGATTAGAGAAAGACTTCAAGTGGCTCAGTCTAGACAGAAGGCTTATGCTGACACAAGAAGAAGAGGTCTCAAATTCCAAGTCAGAGATCACGTATTTCTCAAGATATCACCTGGACGTGGAATTAGGAGATTTGGTGTCAAGGGCAAGCTTACACCAAGGTTTATCGGACCTTTTGAGATATTAGAAAGAGTTGGCGAGGTTGCTTACCGAGTCGCTTTGCCTCCTCAATTGTCCGAAGTTCATAACGTGTTCCACATATCCATGTTAAAAAAGTATGTGCATGATCCGTCACATATCATCGATCATGGTGACCTGGTGATTCAAAAAGATCTCACATATGAACAAAAGCCCATGAAGATCCTCGATCGTGAGGTGCTTACACTGAGGAACAAAACGATTCCCATACTAAAGGTGCAATGGAGTAAATGCTCAGAGCACGAAGCCACATGGGAAACCGAGGCGTCCATGAGGAAGCGATTCCCTGACTTATTCCAAAAGGTATGTACTCTACGCCCTCCACGTCTATATATATTGAATTTGGGGACCAAATTCTTTTAAGCGGGGGAGGGTGTAGCTACCCTGATAAATTGAAGAATTGAAAATTTAAAATTAATGATCAAAGCCCAACCCCTGTATATATATATATATATATATATATATATATATATATATATATATATATATAACCGTTTATTTACACCAAATGGGCCTTACACTTAAAACAAATAACAAATGGGCCAAAAATTAAATAGCGCCCTCTCTTAAGGTGCTATTTAATAAATTGAAGACCCTTCACGAAGGCGCCAATTGTATGAATGACGCCTCTATCATGGGTGCTATTTCTCTAAGGGACGCCTCTACCATAGGCGCTATTTACGTACAGAGGGAGAAAGGCAATGTTGCAGTGTTTTGTTCGAACTAGGATGCTATTCGGAAAGGTTTTGATCTGGAAAGGGATTAACACGTAGGGAAGTTTGAATAACAATAGGATTCTTCCTGTAGGAATATTACTTCCAATCGAATTCTACCCACGAGAGAACTTTCACCCTATAAATAGGTTCCTCCGGAGACCTTCAGAGGTTACTACCTCTGAATTCTTTGCTTCAACTCCATTGTCAACCTCTGCTGTCGTTTTGCTCCCTGTGTCGTCCGCGGCCGTGGTGCCATTGCTATTGCGGAAGCAAGAAGAAGCTTTGCTTCTTCCCTGTGGATTAAGGAGGTGCTGCTACTGCGTTGCTGCTCTCTTCCTCTTCTACCCGTGGACGTATAGTGGAGAGGCTGCCACTTCTGCGTGTACGTGAAGAACGTGAAAGTTCTTCATCTTCTTCTTCTTCCTCTCTGCTATAGGTTTCTTCTTTTCAAAAGTTGTGATAAACCTACTGCTACTTCTTCTGACCAACCAGCTGTTGCCCTTGCTATCATGTGAAGAAGAAGGCTTCTTTCCGTGCTTCACCCTCTGCTGCTTCACCATATGTTGCATAGCTGCTGCTACTGTTTGCCTTCGGCTGCTGAAGCTAGAAGAACAAGCTGCTATCATCTTCTTCCTTCTACCCGGTTACTCTGTTGAAAACAAAGTATCGTTTGTGGTTATTTTCTTCGTATACTCTTCACGTTTCCATCAACCAAATCACCACAAGGTAGGTGTTCTCAAGTACAAGCCCAATCTAATTGCTACAAGGTCATAAGCATGCATATAGGCTTGTTAGATTGATTTCCGTAGAGCTTGATGTGTTCTGGGAGTTTCAGTAAAATAGCGACTCAAGCTAGGGCGCTATTTTATATAGCGACCGTGCAAATAGTCATCAAATTAGTTGGATAATTAATAATTACACATGTTCAAAATTTAATAACTGTGAACAATGACATCTAAATTAATGCATGAGTATACTGTTAGATTCCTGCTATTTTTCTTTATATGTACATGTCTCTAGTTTCTTGATTGGATATACTCCAGAAATCATGTGTCTATGATTGTACCTGCCCGGTGCGTATCATATGACAAAGAATTAACGACCGTCTTCAGGACGTCAATTAAGGAACGCCCCCACACACGGGCGCTAATTAGTGAATAACATGGGAACTTTGAACTATTCACGACCAAATTACATGGATATTGAATTAACGACATGCACCCTGCCACTAATTTAAAATATGACGCCCCTGACTAGGACGCCATTTACTGAATTGAAGACTTAAGCTAAGTCACCATTTACATAATATCTGAAATTTGAGAATTTTTACAGATCTTAATATAATTAGAACTTGGAAACAACGACTGAATGAACAGTCATTATATATCGAAATGGCGACCCTGCCCAGGGCGCTATTTCATGAAATGAAGACGTGATCTAAGGCGTCAATTTACTGTTTTCTGATTTCGTGGTTTTCTGTAACCCTTGATAGTGGGTTATATATATAGGCACTGCATTCCAATCCATGAGTATAGTCCCACGTTTCACAATATTTTACCGATTACCCCACTATTTCTCGATGATAGATGAACCCTCCGCGGGACATTCCGTTCCTTCGGACTGGTGATTTTATCATAGAGACCTCCGTAAGTCTCCTCGTAGCCTTGGATTCCCTCAAGGCCGATTGAGCTGGTTGTACCATAAAAACCTATGACACTATCTAATTGCCATGTCACTCTAAAGAAACATGGTATACCGGACCTCATGACATGCTATTTGGATGTCATGAGAATACTCTTTAAATAATAGAATGGGAAAACCATGCCATTAATATTCCTTACGAATTATGTGCCATGCTTGTGGACACTAATTCTATCTACCTTATCATGTACAAGAACGAGCGACCATTTCTATATGAGCGCTTATTCTTAATGTCGTGGCACCCATCTAGGGAGCCGATTCCACCTAGTTTTATCGTTAATCATGATTATACCATTATTATCATCCTTACATATCATGTTCAATCCTTGTAATTCTATTCCACAAGATCTACCTTAAAGTTCCTACAAGCTTATTCTTTTGAAATTCTATACTGGCTATAACTATAGTGGATGTCAAAAGCACATGACCAATGCCTGCGCATATAGGGCCCGATCTGGTCCTGGGAGGAGCACCCGAAAGTACTTGTGCCCATGGGAGTTGTAATGATCGCGGTGTGGCATTGTACCGAAGTACTTGTCGTTCTCGATGACATTCCACAATCTCGTACTTGACTCGACTTGATATGACATGACTTGTGTGACCCGGAAAGGGTATTTATATACTTGCTTGAAACATGATAGCCAATTCTCGACATGGCATGATGAATATACTTGCTTGAATATCTTGATATTTATTGATATGAGTTCTTGAAAGAGATGCTAGTTCACTCAATTATCTCTTATTATACACTCTCTCTTGTTGTTTTACGCGAACTTGCGTAGCTATATTGCATTCATGTAACTTGTAATCTACTTAAAGCAAGCTAGCACTTGAGATATAATTCCTACTGAGCGTTCGCTCATCCAGTGTTTTTCCTTATTTTTCAGGTAAGTCCGATGACGAGACACAATCGGATGGGGAAAGTTCAGAGTGAAGAGATTAGAGCTACTCCATCTATCCAAGCGTCAACTAGTCTTATCTTTCTATTTTCTTGAGTCATTCATTGTACTTTTCCTTTTTATTGAGTCCTAGTACTTTCGTTAAGTGGTTGTAATAGAAGTACTTTAAGATTGTGATTAAATAAAGGATTGGGTTATATTTACTTTTGCGCGCTCTGTCTTTGTGTCGAATATACTAACGCTCTGATTGACATGATCGATATAAACTCGTTACGCTCTCCGGATTCCTTCCGCGCTCGGGGCGTGACACAGGGTGACTAGTATTTCTTACGGGAATCCCACATCTTCTGGCGAAGTCTCAAAACCCTTCTATGTATATAATATCATAAAACATGTAGAAATTAAA
This sequence comes from Amorphophallus konjac, assembly GCA_022559845.1. Lineage (NCBI taxonomy): Eukaryota > Viridiplantae > Streptophyta > Magnoliopsida > Alismatales > Araceae > Amorphophallus > Amorphophallus konjac. The sequence goes on from CM040127.1 coordinate 109,447,564, forward strand.
TTTAAATTTCAAGTATCAAAGTTTGATCTAAAGAAGTTCCTATGTACTTTTACATGAATAAAGTAAATGTTAACGCTAAACACTAATCTCATCGCATGTATATAATTTCTCAAACGCTCTTTCTGTTGTTACATACGTGCATGTAGTTCATGTCTATCGAGAGTGCCTCAATCTTTGAATCGAGATGTCACCATTCATCACCATGGATAGTCTCAAGCCCATCATATTCAACCTCTTCTATTGTTGTATAAACTATTAAGAACTGATTTGTCCGCAAGTACACTGAACATGGGACTAAGATATCTTTAGATTTGATGACGAATGAGGTTGATACTGAAGAAAACGATATCGCTTACATGACTTATGTTAGGAAGTGGATGGCTCTACTTGAACTGACATTTTCTTAGTATCCAATGAATTCCCATATTTGGTTGTGTAGAGCACAATAGTTTTGAGGAATGTTATTGAGGAGTGTTACGTATTACTTTCTAAAAGAAATTCGTAGTAGTCAATTAGTCATACTTAAGTTTAGCTTCCCAATCCTTTGGTCAGATGGACGAATTTTTTTACATACATCTACAAGAAATGTCAAAAGTAGGGTGCATTTGATTGGACGTTAAACGACCTCTTGGAAAGAATTTCCAGGAAAGATCCGATGCAACGACTCGTTTGATCGTAGCCCCAAAAACTAATTAGGGGGATTGGGCTGGGGTAACTGAGAGCAGGGGATCCATCTTTTGATTTCTGTGTAAAACATCTTGAAGGAAATGGTTTTTGTAACTACCTGAGGATGGCATATCTTGGCAGCCCATTAGCGTCCGTCCACTTGGCCCACCACGGGAGCCCAACTCTCTAGACCCATTATGCAATGTGATCGGCCCAGCATGAGTCCTATCCCGGCGTAGGCCCAGCGCAGGGTCCGTACCCACGTGCGCCTTCCCTGCCAGCGGTCATGGAGCACGTCCACTGTAGTTCATTAATGACGAACGGCACACCAATTCGGCGAGGAGAGGAGGGCACCACCCACGCCACTTCCCCTAGCAGCACAACCCCACGCCCTCTCCAGCGAACCCTACCACAATGACCGGAGAGCCCTACTGCATTAATGGCTGAGCTACCCCTCCAGCAAGAAAACATCGAGTCAACACACATGCCTCCTTGCCTCATCAGGCACGCGAGCTGGGTGGCTCTCGTCTCCTCCGGCCATAGCAAGCCAATGGTCAACCCCCCGGCGACGGTATAAGTAGGACATGGCCTAACAACCAGGAGGTACGCAACTCCATCCCCTCGAGCCCGCTTTCTCTCTCTCTCTCTCTTACTCTGCCTCTTCCTCTCTCGAGTGTTCGCCTCACTTCCACCGTTGCTTGACTTGATCGTCGGAGGGTTATCCCCTGGGATAACTCCCAGGGCCCCTTCTGACCATTCATCGGTGGCTCCAGGTCTTTCTTCGACAAAGCTCTACTCCCTAATCAAACAAATTATTAGAGGTGTGGATCGTGAATTGGACAACCACTTCTCAACTGCTACACTTCTTAGTGCCATCTGTGGGAAGGATAGAGCACAAGTCATGGCACCAAGGACCGGCTATCACAACGTCTGCAACCGAAGAGGCACGGTGGGCTCTTGCCAGGCGTCTCAGGGAGCTACCAATGATCACCTGTCCCAAGGAGAGTGCCACCAAACCTTCGTCCACTTTGCGGCAGAAGAGTTGGCTGACGTAAGGGACCAGCTTCAGGCTTTGACAGAGGTTTACCAAGGCCTCCTCGACTGATAGGAGGAGGACTGCGCCGCCGCGGTTCCCACACAGAGGAGCAGAGCTCAGTCATCAGTCGACAGTCGAGCACCCTCGGTTGCCTCCATGACGCAGACTCTCTACCAGTCCCTGTACTCCCAGCGTCGCTCGTTGAGCCCTATCCACTCCAACCTAGGGATGGCCCAACGACTGCGACGCTATGATGATGTTGAGCAAAAGCTCGAGGGGAAGGTACACTACTTAGATGACATCATCCAAGCGGCCAAGACGAAGGGTCTGGTCGATGACGACGTCGACTTCCAGGCCCCCTTCCCCCAAGAAATATTGTAGGATCCTATCCCTCTGAAGTTTTAGCTACCGCCATTCGCTCCGTACAACGGCACCACCGACCCGACCGACCACCTCCACAGCTTCAAGTCCAACCTGATATTCCACTGGGCCTTAGACGTTGTGAAGTGTCTGACCTTCACCACCACATTGTGAGAGAATGCTCGGACATGATTTGAGTCTCTCCCGGTGGGCTCTATCATCTCCTTCCAACAGATGAAACAAATGTTCAAAGAGAACTTTCATGGCTGCAAGGAAACTTGGTCTGTCGTCACTTTGCTCGTGTAATGTCTCATGATTTTCGGATCAGGAATCTAGGGGTTTTGGAGTGCTTCTGTGAGTCCCAAATCGCATTTTGTAATTAAATCAGAATTTTGACTTTCAGGCCTTTGGATCCCCAAATGTCAAGAGATAATGTGTTTTTGGGCTTTGGGACGCTGCAGGCGAGTTGTGCATTTTTTGAGGATCATGGGGATGATTTTTCTCAATTTTCTATTTTCTAGATTTTTAAAACCCCAAAAGATTTTCTATTTAAATCAACCCTTCACCCCCTCTCTCCTCATTCTCTCATTCTCTCCCTCTCTCCTCTCGTTTCTCTCCTTCTCTCTCTCTCTTCTCCGGCGACCGACAGAGGTTGATGCGGGCAAGGCGGAGGTGACATGGGTGGCGAGCAGTCGAGGAGGGAGCGAGGAATGAGGCGGTGGCACGACGAAGCTCGCTAGCGAGTTTGTGAAGCCGACGGTGGTTCAAGTGTCGATTTTGTGTGGAATCAGCATCCTCGACGTGGGATTTCAACGTGAGAGGTAAGGGGATGGATCCTTGGCCCTTGCATTTCATTTTCCCGTGGTTTATAGGCCGAGGTGAGGCCGAGAGTGATTTTCTTTCCATGCCGGGGTGAAAATCATGTTTTTGGGGTGAGCGGCAGATTCGTCGATTCGAGCAAATTTTTATAGTTTAAATGTGGCCTCTCGGTAGCTTAGAGGTTGGGGAATGGTTCCCTCATATTTTTTCTATCACTCGGAGTGATTGGGGTGTGGATTAGGGCCCCTCGGATGGGGTTTCACGAGTGCGTCGTCAGAATTGGTCGACCGAACGGGCAGTTCGGTCGATCGGTGAGCAGCCTGGCTGTGGGCCAGGTTGACTGACCCAGTGGGCCGGTCGATCGACTCCTTGAGTAGGTTGACCGACCCAGTGGGCTAGTCAACCGAAATGCAGTTTCTTCGCCCATTTTGGCGACTGGTCGACCCGGTTGAGACCCATTGGTCGACCTTTCGCCCCGTGGATGTCACATCCTGATGCGAAAATCAGAAGGTAATAGTTATATCATTCATGTCAACCAGAGCACGATAATAGCCACAAGAGATCAAGCCATAAAGGAACACATATGAGTCACAAAATTCCAACTTTATTGATAATCAAGGTTAAGTACATCAACATTCATTGACTCCAACTAGATCATTGATCTAAAATAAAATTTAAAATAAACCTTACATGACAACTCTTTCATTTGACCATTCTAACAACAACTGGACTCAACATTGACAACAATTTAGGACATCAAGAAAAAGACATGACACGACATCTAGGCAGGAACGCTCCATGATCACTCTCGCCCTTCCCCATCCGATTGAAGGTCCTCATCCGAGCTACCTGAACAACGTTGAGAAAACTGGGTGAGCAAAAGCTCAGTAAGAATTATATCTCTGTGCTAGGAAAACATTAAATGATTAACATTTTAATAAGATTTCAGTGTGCTAAAAAGAAATCATGAGTAAGGTAACAACTGAATCAATAAAGAAGCATGTAACTAAATTAAGGAGGATTATGAGATGAGAATTGACTGAGAATAATATTAAAATAGGGAAAATAATGATAATTAGAACAAGTGCATGTAACAAGAACTATCATGTGATTGGCTATATCAAGCACACATGTATAATCATGTATTCAAGTCATGTAGAGTCATGTAATTCAAGAGAGATTGAATGTCATAAACTTATCACACAAGCAAGTACTTTGGTGGAATGCCATACATTGTCATTACAACTCCCATAGGCAACTAGTAATTTTGGGTGCTCCTCCCAAGACTAGACCGAGCCCTTAATGGTGCCTGACATTGAATGGTGGATCCAAAATCCAAGTGAAAATCTAGACATTCATTATTTAATGGCCAAGAATTCCAAGGACAAGCTCATGTAACCAAGGGCATCAAGAGTTGAGATAAGAATTCCTTAGAAGGATTCCAATAAATCAAGCTCACTAAGCCAATGGGTAAGTCATTAAGGAAATGACTTAGGAATAGGAATCAAGTGCATTCCAATAATGAGGTTCTAGAATATAACCTTAAAAAGGTCAAGAATGTCAAGGAAGATAGTTTGGAAAAGCTAGAATCTGGACTAGACTCGGATATCCATAACACAAACGTGGGAAACAGGAGTCCTGGAAAACTAGGCTTGAACACGGTCTAGCCCATGACTGTGTTCTGAACGCGTATGACAGGACGGCCACGATCAGGGCTAGGGGGCTAGGTCACTGGATAATGCGGTCAAGCGATCTACCGCCTTATAAAATAGAAGGATGAACGCGGTCTTTGTTTAGGCCACGTTCATGATAGAACTGGCAGAACTTGGACAGAACCCCGTTCTGCCCTTCCAAAGGCCGGTTAAACTGTATCTTACCCTATAGGATGTGGATTCCAGTGGTTTTCAAGATTTTTAGGGTACAACCTACTCGGTGTCCTAATGGAAATCTCAAGCTCGCAGAGACTTATAGATGATAGGGTGCAAGCCCGAATCTAGAGGGGGGTGAATAGATCCCCTTAAAAATTTTGAATTCAATTAATAAACTCTCTCCCACTAAAGTTAATTATACTAGAATTGGATGAGTAACTAAATAGCAAGGGGAGGTGCAGGGCTCACTTACCAAACAACTTCATTAACCAGAATCAACGTAGGACACTTAGATACCAGTTTAGTTTAGAATAAATTTCACATCAATGAACTAAACACTTAAGCGCGCACACAACTGGTAGTTCTACTAAGCACACGAACAAGCACTTCGCAGCTGTGAAGGTTACAAACAGATAACACACCGATGAGGTTCAAATGTTGAAAGCTCAAACAACCTGCGAAGGAGGTAGAGGGTTTTCAAAGAAATGCACAATCACAAGCCATGATGGACAAGATTTTTAGATGGTTCAATCTGCTACCCACAGACCTACGTCCATCCCCCACTCAAATCCGAGTGAGGCTTCCCTTGCTCCAAGCAAGAAGTAGACTCAGTCTGCAAACAAGATGCTGACGAACAACTTGAAATGAGGGAGACAAATCCCTCAACCCCTGATCTAGATCCCAACTAGATCAGAAACCCACTACTAAGTAGTGACCGGAGGACCCTGTCCTCCCTTCCTCCTAAAGCCCGGAGGGAACCCGTGAACAACGCCTTGTTGTTCACAAACCAGAGGATGAACCTCTCCTCCTCTGAATCTACAGAAGGAACCCGGAGATAGACTCTCCCTACTTCTGATTTCTCAGAAGGAACCGTGAGCAACACCTAGTTACCCACAACTAGAGGACCAGTCTTCTCTTCCTCTGATGCACAGAGGGAACCTGATCTCCAACCAGAGAATCGGAAGAACAAGGTGGAAAATAGAAATTGAACAACGAAAAGAAAAACAAATAGAAATATAAAACATATAGCTCCATAGGAGCACGATAGTTTTGGATTTGATCCAAGAACTGATGAATCCACAGATCTTCAATGAGACCAGCTGCTTTGATCTCGAGCTCTCTCTTCTTCTTTCTTTTCTCTCGTTCTTCATTCTCAGCTCTTCTCTCTTTCTCTCTTTCTATTTCTCTGCTCACTCACTGGCTTTTCTTCTTAGACACTGGTGGTCTCTCTTTCTTCTTCGACAGCCTCACTTCCTTTTCACTACTGCAGCAGCCCCTATCACAGAGGAATATGGTTTCTATTTATACCAAAATAGGGGCTTCGGAAATTGCTTTTGGATAAAGTAATTTGATTCCATCTTTTTTCCCATTGGACCACATGGTAAGAGAGAGAAAGATATTCCTCTGACATCAAACCTCGGATCACGTGCCCATCATTGATCTCCTTGGTTGATGTGGTACTCACCTGCCTTGCCAATGATTGATCGAACTCACGTGACTACCTTGAGTTCTCACGTTGTCACCTAACTGTCACTGCTGCCTACCCAGTGTTCGCTAGTTTGCCAACCTTAGTTGCATAAAGGTACTTCACAGTGTTATCTTCATTCAGAGATCCAATTTTCATAGAGATTCCAGCTACTCCCTCTTCATCTGTCTTCTAATCAATTTATGCTGGTTCTCATGTTCCCAGATCTGGCATACTATCTGCAATCTCAGTATGATATTATTATTAAAATAAACAATATTTGTCCTTGAGTCCCTTCTGAATTCATCTCTTGAATCTGGTTTATCAGGATTGTTTATAGCTTGTGAAGTCTCCAGATCCAAGCTTGATTATTGAATTGTACTAAGCAAAATAGATCTAGATCCAAATGAAGACTAGCTGAATCTGATCTTCTGATGCACCGACCTGATAGCTTTGCCAACTCCAGATGCATCGACCTGATAGCTTTGCCAACTCCAGGTGCATCGACCTTTCTTATTTGCTCAGACCTTTTTAGCTATGATTTTGTTCTACTGCCTTTTAGAATTTGGATCTTGACTGGTGCTTTAGTGCATCGCCCCGATGCGTTGTCATGGTTGCTTTTGAAGGTTCACACCTTGTCTTGATGCGTCGGTGCATCATCTTGATGTGTAGACTTCATGTGTAATCTGGCAGTTGATCTTCTTAGCGTGTCGAGGCACGAAGCTTCAACGACGTGTTGAATCTGTATGCCGCATCCTGTTGCGTCGATGTATCTGCTAGGTGCATCAACCTATCTAATGGACTGCATATACTGAAGTTTAGGTCCTTCACATGGACTCTTGATGTGTCGAGGCATCTCTTGATTTCAGCAGCGCAGCTCTATAAATCTTCTTCTCAGGTGTGACTACGTCGAGGCATCTGCTAGATGCGTTGGTACATCTCATCTACACTTTGCTGGTTGCGTCGATGCATCATACTGAAGTTGCTTCGGTGATTTTGACTGCATCGAGGTATTCCTTTGTTGCGTCGATGCATCACTCCAAATTTGCTCGAAGGTTTGTGGCTGCATCGAGATATCTGCTAGATGCGTCGATGCATCTGTCTGACCTCGCCTCATCATATCAACTAATCCATGCCTTTTGAGATTCTTTCCTTGGATTATTCTGACTCTGATTTTCTTTAATATGCTGTCTAAATGTTGTACTACTGTAATGAACTCAGCTGTGTTGACTTAGGCTTTCAGAACCTTGAAGTTCTGATCCAAATCCTCTGAGGCATCAGATCACAAGCTGTTGCTTTGACCTGATGAAGGTGAAACTGCAATGTGCATGAACCTGATATACTTGAATGACCAATGTGCATCGACCTATTTTCTCTTCTTCTAGCGGGAGTCGACTCCTAGAGTTGACACTTTTTGAAACCAGTTCTATCTGTAGAACTAAAGTCTATTCTTTTCAGCATTCTGCTAACAACATTCAACCATTGACTTTTACACATAAAGAAATCAAGGTGGAATCAATTTCATTATGTTTCATAGCATCAAAGACAGTGCAATCATCAACACATGGATGCAATTATCAACATCATTCCATTTTAAAAGAACAATGCAACATCTACACATAAGACTTCATTAACACCACATTCACACTCAGACTCATGATGAGTCATAGTGTTTGACATCATCAAAATCATAGAGATACAACAATCTCCCCCTTTTTGATGATGGCAACACTATGAGTCATAAAAACGTCATGCTGACTCATATCAAACTATTCTCCCCCTTTGACTTCATTAAAAAGATAACATAGTTTGATGTACTCAGTAGAGATGATTCTCCCCCTTGATATGAGACAAGGTTTTCTCCCCCAAAGAAAATGAAACAATCTTCCCCTTTGACAGAGCAGAAAGATTGGAGTGGAAGTGTAAATTCTGGAAAAGAGGGATCAGCAAAAAATGCAGAGAGAAATTGATCTCAAGAAATAATAACCCAGGGTATTAGAAAATCACTTCAAGAGGTGATTCTGTCCGAGGTGAACATCAATCAGAGTTTGATGTGAAGAACCCATGGGTATGGAGTGACCAGGCAAATAAAAAATACAGCAGATATTGTTTCTGAACACAAGAGTTCCAACGAAGTTCCAACTAATTAAAAGATTCAACACGATTTTCAATGAGATACCAATTTCATAAATCTAAGAATACAGATGTTTCAGAGTCTTCCATTATAAGGGCTTATGAACTGAATCTTGTTGAACAACATGGTTTAACTATGATGTTTACAGAGTTTGTCAATAAAGTTCTATACTCATATCTGAAATCAGGTTTTAATAAAAATGAACCAAGCCCTCACAATTACAGCTTGTTTAACCTCCCTTCATCTTACTCATTCAATTTCAATGACTTCTTTAGGAGTTACATTCATTAGAATTGAGGTTAGACAACCATGAAAATTTCAGATTTGATTCTTGAGGTTCAACAATTTTTCTTTTCAATCAGTTTCAGATTTTTTCTTTTGTTCAAACAACAATTTTCAGTCAGATATTCAGGAGTAATTGAGTTTAGTACACCATTGTAACTAGAGGATACACGTTGTTTAGACGCCAGTATCCCTAAGCACTTAGTATGACTAACTGTCATGCTTCATATTGAATAGAGATAACAATAGAATGGCTTTTGACGTGAGGCACAACACGTCTTAGGTGAAGTGACCCTGTTACTCACCACTCACCATGTCATTGCTCTGCCAAAGATTTCACAGACATTGCAATAGATTTTCAGCAGAGATAACTATGGTACCTCATGACATAGTCTAATTTTAGACATGGTTTCTCAGTAGCCAAAGTCATTGCTTTGACATAAAATTACCCTTAGGAACTTTTTATATCTTTCAGATGTTTAAAAATAATACTCACTAAATGTATCTCAACCAAAGAAAGTCATGATTGTTGGATTAAGTGGATGGTCAAACTAGAGGGGGAGGGGGTGAATAGGTTGACCCTTTGAAATCTTTTGTGAAAAATCACAATCAACTTTTAAGAACCAGAATACTATTTCAAAATTCAGTAAACAGACGGTGTGGAGATCGAACCTAATCAATCATCTAGCGTCACACACAAATTGCAAGAGACAGCAAACCACAAGAGAACACAGATTTTTATGGTGGTTTGGTCTCCCTGTGGAGACCTACGTCCACCCCTCACTAAATCAGTGAGGATCCCTGCTGAGCCTTACAGCTTTGCTAAACCGAGGAACAATCCCCTCAACACTGCTGACCACTACAGCTTGGTTGACAAGAGGAACATATCCTCTTCACCAGATACCCGCTGACAAACAGCTTGAGGGCATACAAGCCCAGACCCCTTGACCCAAGCACACTCCGCTGGATCAAACCCCCCCCTCTACTCAACAAGTACAAGGGAGAATTACAGTAGTAAAGTTCAAACTGAAATGAAAAATAATAAACGAAATCACTTGAAAATGGAAGAAGGAGCCTCAGATATATGATGGTGCTGATTCACAAATCTCGAACGTAGAGATCGGAGAGGAACGACTTCGTCGATCAGCTGGCCTTCTCCTTCTGGATGGTAGATAATATTGCAATGATCAACTGCCACTGGGATTCCTCTGATCTTCAGTGGATGCAACAACACGCACTCAGCAAGCCGATGATGCAGACCTTCTTCTGCTTCTTCTGCAGAACTCTCCTCTGCTTTTTGTTCGACTGCTACTCCTTCTTTTGTTCTCTTTTCCCGCACTCTACCTATTCACGTGAATATTCCTTTTTGTGGGTCCCAACCAGATTTTCTGGTTAGCCTAATGATTATTGTCCTAGAGGCTTCTGGAATCGAGAGGGAAAGAGAGCGCATGCTCTTTTAGATGACGTGGCATCTAACGCCACTTACGACTGGGGTCCACCCAATCATCTCTTGATGAAATTCAGATGGCGTCAACTCATTGAGACCATGAGGTTGACGTAGCCTTGAAATGCCCCACATGTCTTTGAGTATAAAGCTGGATGCGTTGACGCATGGGGTCACTGCGTCGACCCACTGAACTGACCCAGAGCGATCTTTATCTCAGAATGAACTGCTGTGTCGACGCTATCTCAGATGAATGAATTGCTTTGGGTAATTTACGTTGATGATATAGTCTTTGGATCCACTAAACCAAGCATGTGTGAGGAATTTGCACAATTGATGACTACAGAATTTAAAATGAGTCTAATGGGTGAGCTGTAATTTTTTCTAGGATTTCAAATCACCCAAAGCAAGGAAGGATGCTTTATCAACCAGGCAAAGTATATCTCTGAACTATTGAAGAAATATCAAATGGAGACTCTCAAAGCAATCAACACTCCCATGAGCACCAACACAACTCTGGATGCAGATCTGAAAGGTAAATCAGTGGATGCCAAGACCTATCGAGGTATGATCAGATCACTCCTCTATCTTACTGCATCTAGGCCAGATATCCAATTTTGTGTATGCATGTGTGCTTGGTTTCAATCTGATCCTAGAGAATCCCACTTGAGCTCTGTTAAGCGTATCTTTCGATACCTTGCAGGAACTCGAGATTTAGGGATTTGCTATCCTGCATCTTGCACTCTTGATTTAGTATCTTATTCTGATGCAGACTATGCTGGTTGCAAACTTGACAGGAAAAGCACAAGTGGCTATTGCCATTTTTTGGGAGGGTGTTTGGTTTCTTGGGCATCCAAGAAACAACACTCAGTGGCACTATCCACTGCAGAGGCAGAATATGTCGCTGCAGGGAGTTGTGGCACTCAAGTGTTGTGGATCAAACACCAACTCCAAGATTATCAAATTGATCTTGGGTGTGTACCAATATTGTATGATAACACAAGTGCCATTAACCTGGCAAAAAATCCAATTCAACACTCTAGGACCAAACATATAGAAATTAGGCATCACTTCTTGCGAGATGAAGTTAATAAAGGAAGCTTTAAATTGATTTTTGTAGACTCAGAGCATCAAATTGCTGACATTTTTACCAAGCCTCTGAGTAATGAAAGATTTACTTGTCTTAGGAGAGAGCTTGGACTATGTAATTTTCATCCTGTTGCCTAACTTGATAGCTTAGTTTATTCTTTGGAATTTGATTGGTTAATTTTACTTAGCAATGAATTGATTACATGCCTTGCTTGAGTTGAAAGTGCTTGGTTTCTAAATAAGTCACAAATCTAGGGGGAGCTCAGTTTTTGGTCATACTCTCTGTCTTGAAAAAATAGATGATGAATAAAAAGCCCATCATGTCAATCACTGCATTTTCATCAAAACTTTTTGTCATGCATGATCTGAGGGGGAGCTTGTACTAGATTTTTCTTACTAAGGAGAACAAGTTACCACCCTGAGATTAATATTTTGTGAACCTGAAGTGTGGCTCACTCAGTTGAGTGAACTGGCTTATTAGTGGAGAAGTCCGAGTTAATGTAGTAATGAGGCTGGGTCAATGCACTGATTGAAAATTTCTGGAAACAGTGCTGGAAGTTCAGCTGATTGGTTGAGTGAGTTAACGCTGTAATGTGGTTGAGTTGACGCACTGACAGAAACCTGGTGTAAACCGTTCTGGAGTCAGCTTGCTCACGTAAGAGGGGTTAACTTAGTACTGGAGATGAGTCAACGCAATCTGGAAGTTCTGCCTACTGAGGATATTTTTGGTGAGAAGAAGCTGTCACAATGTCTGCTGTGCGTCAAAGTCTACTGCTGTGTGAATGTGTTCTGAAATGGCACTTCCAGTACCTTGGATTCTATGAAGCCTGGAGCCTTGTCAACTTCTCATCAATTCGTTTCTTCCTCACATACTTCATCTTTTTAGCTAGTTGTTGAAGAACTCATCAATCTTCAAGTATGAGGTAAGGTTCATGAGCTCTGGATTTGAATTGATGCCATTGATTCAGGGGGAGTTAAAATGATGATTCCTTTATGAAAGGTTTTGGTCTTCACCGATCGACTCTATATAAATTTAATGGCTGGAGACTTATAAATCTTATGATCCTTGAAGGTTACAAATCCTTGAACTTAAAAGTGCTTTGCATATGGAATAGCTAGAACTATTTAATAAAACTGTGAACTCTTTCACTCTAGAACCATGATGATCAAAAGTAAAGAGACCACTTTGTGCAAAATGAATTTAATCTCTGTATTGACCTTAAACTCAGAATAGGTTTAATAAGAGCTGAAGGAATAAACTATATATATATATATATATATATATATATATATATATATATATACATATGAAATAAATTGCAGAGCAATGGCTAGTTCTCACAGAGAAACTGTCTCTATGCACCAAGGAAGTGCTAAGGAGCATGTCATGATGTGAGTTCCTATCTCTGTTCTCAAACAAAAATAATTCGTTGCAGAGTAATGGTAAACTTTCACTGAGAAACTACCTTCATGCACCAATGAAGTGCTGAGAGGCATGTCATGATGTGAATTGCCAACTCTGTTTCATTGGAGCAGAATAGTTAGCTATGTTGAATAACCGGGGACTCTGGTGTCTGATAAACATGTGTACCTGTGTCAATATGCTAGTTACACTTGACTGCTAATGAAAATTAAAAATAAAAATTTAAAAAAATTTGTGAATAAATAATAATATATATATATATATATATATATATATATATATATATATATATATATATGTGTGTGTGTGTGTGTGTGTGTGTGTGTGTGTGTGTGTGTGTGTGTGTGTGTGTGTGTGTGTGTGTGTGTGTGTGTGTGTGTGTGTGTGTGGTTGTTCTTAAGCTCACATAAAATCCTATCGAGTTCATCTTCAATACTCGTTAAATTCACTTCTATAAGGGTCTCTTGAAATTGAACAATCTAGGGGATAGTTTTGAGAAAGTTCCTGGTGTGCAAACTGTTCTATCTTTATTCCATACACATACTCTTCTCGTTCATGGGCTTAACTCAAACTCATAAGTTTGTCTTTCTCCACATCATTAAATGAATTAGGGTCTATTATCATATCTCTCATAAGGGAACTTCAATTTTATCAATTAAAAATCCCTGAATGCAATCCTCATCTTTCATGTTTCAGTGTCTTTTGAATGCCTCAATACTGTGGCTCTTAAATCGATATTACCTTCATATTCCTTTTGGTGGCGTCGCCTCAGGCCTCCAATGCGTCAACGCAGTCGCGTGGTCGCTCCATCAACCCAGTCCGGTTCATCTCTTTGAACCGGTTCTGTCTCTTTGAAACCAAGGGGTCATCTCTTTAAAACCCCTCTGCGTAAACACTTCTGTCTCCTCGCCTCTTTCAAAAACCCTGTTGGCTCCTACCTCTCCGCTTCCCTCATCTTCTTTCCCACGGCACTTCTCTTCCCTGTTGCCGGGTGATTCACCTCGCTACCATGGCTCCTCCGGCAAAAGAGAAAAAGGTCAAGAAGGGTTTAAAGAGAAGAGTTCCCATCTATGCTGAGGGCAAGATTGAGCCTCGAACCAAATTTCAACGTGCTCAAGAGGAGACGCCGTCTCAGTCAGCTCCAACACAACGGAAAGGAAAAGAGAAGAGCTCGCTAGCAAAGCCAAGAAATTTCTCAGAATCGAGGGCAGCGAAGTGGAAGGATACTCACGATGCTCACGTGGTAGATCCTCCAGAGGAGATACCATCTTCTTCAGCTCCAAAGAAATGGAAAGGAAAAGAGATAGAGCTACCTCTTCGGAAACGTCGTCTCCATCCGAGCCCGCCGTCCAAAAAGAGGAAGCTCTCTAAATAAAGGGCAGAGGAGCAGTCTACATCTTCAGCTGCTGCGAAAGGGAAGCAAGGTGTGGACAGCTCCCATGCAAGGTCTTCTGATACCTCTCTCACCATCAATATAGAAGAACCTCCGAAAGTCCTTATTCCACGATATATTGTTGCTACCGATGTTGAGATGCTTAAGGTTTTTCCGTAATTATTTCCCACTTTGGATTTTCAGGGTTGGTGGTCTTTTGTCACAAATCATAAGATATATTATCCCACCCTCGTTCGAGAATTTTACCAAAATTTGAAATATGAGCCTCAAATCCCTAAAGTTTCTTCAACAGTCAGAAATGTCCGTTTTGAGTTAACAAATAAACTGTTTGCCAGATCATGGAAAATTCCAATGGATGGGGTTCAGCTACACAGTTTTCACTTTGATGAACATGAAGCTTATGCTCTTTTGACTGAACAGCCTAGTGATCCTACTGTTGTTAAGCAGACATATCTATCAAGTCTGAAAGCAAATCGGTTCCCTCCCTTCAACAGACTGCTACATCATATCTGCACATCCATCATTACACACCAGAGCAGTGGTAGGGAACGAGTTACTGAGATGTAAAGATTTTTGCTATATTGTATGTTGAAACAGATCAAGATTTCATTGACTGATGTTATCATTCAGACCATGGGTACATGTCTGAAACAGTCTAGGACACTTCCATATGCTGCCCCATTGACTGCAATTTTTAGAAAAGTTGGAGTGAACTTTGGAAATGAAAAGAAACTAAACATTCCCAGAGGGAATATATACTCCTTATCATACATTCAGAAGTTCATGGGATTTAAAATTGTGAATGGATAGCCAGTCAGAGTACTGCCAAGTTAGAAGCATGCCTCTACCTCTGGGACCCCTGTTGTAGAATTGAGAGAAACAACACAAGAAAACCCAGAGGCCAGTCCAGCCAGAGTAGACAGACAAGAGGTTAGTCCTGCCAGAATAGACCAACAAGAAGCCAGTCCTGTCCAAGCTGATATTGCCACAAATACTGCTCCAAATTTCCTAGCTGTCACTAGAGATATTATGATCATACATGGTCCCTTTCAGGAACCCTCTCCTCGAAGGGAACATGAATCTACCTACTTTCTTGAGGAAGAAATGCCAGATAATTTTCATCATGATGCTGGCATGCATGATCAGACTTCTGGCATCAATCCCATCTTGATTCAATTTCTGGAAATGAAATTCAAGAACATTGATTCTTCCATAATGCACCTGAGCTCAACTATGAAAATGAGGATTTCCCATCTTGAGCAGAAATCAGACAGCAGATGGGAACAGTTCAAGCAAGACAAATTCATGTTAGACAAGAAGCTTCATAACTTCATGGAATCCCTCCTTCAGGTTTGTCAGAAAGCTGGATCAGTAATGCACAATTTGAAAAGCTTGCATCAACAATTTCTGAACAGGCTAAAGGCTGTACAGACATATAACTATGAAGTCAAGAAAAACCAGTCCAAGTTGAATTTGAAATTTTCCACCCTGATTGACAAGAACAATGAGTTCAGTGAACAGGTTCAGACTTTATTTGAAAAGATTACATCTTTTGGTACGGACCTTGCTAAACTGTTTGAACGAACCACTCTAGTGGGTGATGAGGTAATGGATGTGTTGCACATTCTAAAAGAAAATTTTCCACCCACACTTGAAGATCAGCGTGATGTGCACTGCCCTCCACCAACAGAAGCCTCCTCTTCTGCACCTGAATGGGGATCTCAGCAGAAAGCTCAAGTGGACTATCTGTTTGATATTTTACACAGCTGGTTTGATAGTATCACTTCCAAAGTACAGGATTATCATAAGTCTATCCTGCAAAGAAATTAGAAATTTTTGGACAGACTAGACAGTTTAGCATCTTCTATGACTCAGCTTCAGCAACAACTGGACAATGTGTCTGCGACCATCCTTCAGTCACACTCTTCCTCACCTGCTCCCCTTCCTGATGATGTCAAAGGGGGAGAGACATGAACTCAAGTTGGAGCCTGGAATTGCATTGCATCTGCATCAAATATGATTGAGTGAAATTTTCCTTCGTTTACATATTTTGTGAAATGCTCGAAAGAAATTGTCTGTGAGATTGCCCAACTTTTTGTTAGAAAAGTTCTTTTATTCCTCTTATTGATGTTAAACCTTGGACTTAAATGAAATGAATGAAATGAACTGGTGTTCTGATCTCTGAAGTGAATTACTTGTTTGATCTGAACAATGCATTTTTATGTAGATGCAATGGCATACACCTCATAGTTGCCATCATCAAAAAGGGGGAGATTGTTGTGCCCCTGATTTTGATGATGACAACCATGAGATGTGAGTGTGTTGAGTTCAACAGAACTGATGAATTAACCCTTGATTCATTAACGCATGTATATACTTTATTCTTGAATGCAAGGAAGAAACAGGGTCTACGCAGGATGCTCAAGGCGTCCACGCAATGATTTGAATAAAAGGACAGCGCCAACGCAGGTTGCTAATTGCATCTGCGCATCAATACAAGAGGCAGAAGTATCAAATCACTGGCATAGCTCAGTGCGTCAACGCCACAGTTCAGCAGCGTCGACGTAGCAATTCAAGTGGCAGAATCATTGGTCACTGGAAATACCCCGGTGCGTCAACGCTACAGCATGATAGCGTCGACGCAGCAGTTCATTCTGAGATAAAGATCGCTCTGGGTCAGTTCAGTGGGTCGACACAGTGACCCCATGCGTCAACGCATCCAGCTTTATACTCAAAGACATGTGGGGCATTTCAAGGCTGCGTCAACCTCATGGTCTCAATGAGTTGACGCCATCTGAATTTCATCAAGAGATGATTGGGTGGACCCCAGTCGTAAGTGGCGTTAGATGCCACGTCATCTAAAAGAGCATGCGCTCTCTTTCCCTCTCGATTCCAGAAGCCTCTAGGATAACAATCATTGTGCTAACCAGAAAATCTGGTTGGGACTCACAAAAAGGAATATTCACGTGAATAGGTAGAGCGCGGGAAAAGAGAACAAAAGAAGGAGTAGCAGTCGAACAAAAAGTAGAGGAGAGTTCTGCAGAAGAAGCAGAAGAAGGTCTGCATCATCGGCTTGCTGAGTGCGTGCTGTTGCATCCACTGAAGATCAGAGGAAGCCCAGTGGCAGTTGATCATTGCAAGATTATCTACCATCTAGAAGGAGAAGGCCAGCTGATTGACGAAGCCGTTCCTCTCCGATCTCTACGTTCGAGATTTGTGAATCAGCACCATCATATATCTGAGGCTCCTTCTTCCATTTTCAAGTGATTTTGTTTATTATTTTTCATTTTAGTTTGAACTTTACTACTGTAATTCTCCCTTGTACTTGTTGAGTAGAGGGAGGGGTTTTGATCCAGCGGAGTGTGCTTGGGTCAAGGGGTCTAGGCTTGTATGCCCTCAAGCTGTTTGTCAGCGGGTATCTGGTGAAGAGGATATGTTCCTCTTGTCAACCAAGCTGTAGTGGTCAGCAGTGTTGAGGGGATTGTTCCTCGGTTTAGCAAAGCTGTAAGGCTCAGTAGGGATCCTCACTGATTTAGTGAGGGGTGGATGTAGGTCTCCACAGGGAGACCGAACCACCATAAAAATCTATGTTCTCTTGTGGTTTGCTGTCTCTTACAATTTGTGTGTGACGCTAGATGATTGATTAGGTTCGATCTCCACACCGTCTGTTTACTGAAATTTGAAATAGTATTCTGGTTCTTAAAAGTTGATTGTGATTTGTCACAAAAGATTTTAAAGGGTCAACCTATTCACCCCCTCCCCCTCTAGTTTGACCATCCACTTAATCCAACAATGATTTCAAAATCTTCAGATTTCAGAGGGTTTTACATGATACAACATGAAGCAGATGGTTAAGGTTTATTAAAAATGACTCAGATATTTTCAAGATGTTCATTTCCAAACTCAAAGAATACATTAAACTTAAACCATCTGAATGTTTTAGACATTCATAATCTTGTATAATAGAAGATTTCTTATTAAACTTGTTTTCAGATTTATGATCAAGGTACACAAATTGAAATCTTCTCAATTTTCTGGTCAAGGAATTTTTATATGCAAACCAGAGTTCAAAACTCATCAGGATGATTTCAAAAGAAGGCAGACAGACATGCAGACATTAATAGATATGGCAAGGACATTCAGGTAGCAGCAACCATTAAGGTGACCAAAAAGAATCAGAAGGACAATCATCAATAAGACTACCTCAAGAGTTGATAACAGACAGAACAAATGGAGACTTCGGTTGACCGAAGTGGACAATTCAGCCGACCGATCTGGACAGCGAATGAGTTGTGAGACAAATTGACAAGGATATTCAATCAAGGCACTTCAAAGCATGAATTTTATACAGATAAGTCGACTTGAGCTGAATAAGAAGTCGACTTTGAGATTTTCACAGTGAAGCTCGTGATCAAAAGTTATGCAATACTCCCCCTACATGTGTGCATGCAATCAATCAATCTTTTTGAAAAATTTAACCCAATTAATATGCAAAGGATTCATACAGCATTAAGAATGCGTGCATGCTTATATGAAAGCCAACTCCCCCTAAATGAATGCACCTTTATTCTATATGCAATCCTGACTAATGATACCTTGCGGAGGTATGTCCTCACGCATAGTGAAGATTTTCAGATAGAGATACTCTACCCTTCCATCAACATCATTTTATATACCATTTAGTCAACACATGATATGCAATGCACTGCAAGTTGAAAACCATTTTATGTATGAGAGCGATCAAATGCACATGACTGAACTATGAAATGCAGGAATCTTCCCTAGCTAAATGTACTGAGACATCAATTATAACATGAAAATCGCATAGGGAATTCAAAGAATTTTTTAGACTCAGCATGACAATGAAATTGTATTCATGAGCAAACTTATGTGAGTACCACCTCTTCCTAACTAGATGCAGACCTTGCATTGTCAGTCCAATGTATGCATTGACTCCCCCTTTCTAATTGCACTGAAGGAACAATTTCAACGAGAAGGTTATGCAGGGAGTTGCTAACTTAAGCTCATGAACATCTAGACTTCTCTACATGCCTGATGGTGTACAACACACACAGTGCAGTCTCATATGCAATGCAAGTTGTTCAAACTATAAATGAGTGTGCAAATAAATTTTTCATTACAATGCAAATTGCATATGCATATGTGAAGATGTATGCATGAGCATATCAACATTTGCTTTGAGGGACACATTGAAAGCAATGCAAATGATATATGCAGACGTAAGAACCCATGCATTTAAATTTATTTTGACTCCCCCTCAACATGCAACCAATTGAAAACAATTAAATGCCATGAGCACATGAATCTTATCTGTCAGTTTTGAACCATGATATACACTAATCAAGAGGAAGTTATTCAAAAGTATAAAGAATGCATGAAGTTCTAGGTAACATATTTAAACCATGATATACAACTATTAGAGATGAATTATTGAAAATCAATTACCTGACTCAGTAACATGCAGAAATGGGATTTTACCATTCACAAGTGCCTTGGCTTATTGAACCCCCTTTTATTCCATAGCCCCAAGGCACACCTACAAAACAATTCTCATTTTATGTGCATAGGTACCCAAGAATTCTTGGGTCCTCCATGATTAGTAACACCTCTGGTGGGTGTTCTCCATGACTTCAGAGCATTTAAATCATCATGTTTCAGCAGGTAACAATTAAACATCGAATGCCCATTAAAACCAGAATAATGAGAACAACCTGGATTCTTTACAGGTTTCTGATAAGTATGTTTTCTGAGATTCTGTGAATGACGAGATTTGTTATCATTTTTATCATGAATATTTATTTTCTACCAACAGTCCTTGATTGTATGGCCATACTTTCCACAATTGAAGCACTCAGAATATCTATCTTTTGAGGTAAGTTTATTTCTGTCAAAAATATGCTGGTTTATAGGAAGTTTGACATGCTTAGCATGGGAGTGAAGTTTTGTTTGTCCTCTAGCAAATCAACATTGTGCGACAGTGTGTCCTACTTTACCACAGCAAAAGTAATGAATTGTTCTTTTATGGACACTAAGATTATTAACATGACTCCTCTTAGCATGCATTATGTTTTGTTCATCTTTTTGCAAGATAGAACAATTATTCATCATATGGCCAGATTTCGCACAATAGAAACATGCAATACTCTTTCTATGAGCAGTAGGGAATTTTCTAGCCTGAGAATTTCTATCATGCATTCTATCATCATTCTTCATGATAAAATAGTTATGCATAAAATGTCCATACTTACCACAATAAAAGCAGTTAGCATCAGTTTGTTTCAAAGCATGGGATTTCACATAAGAGTTCTTAGAGTGCATGCCATTGAATTTTATTTTCTGTGGTTGCTGTAGATTGTTTTTGGTTTTCTTTTTTTATATTTCCCTTTTAAATTTTAGTTGCATCAAATTATTTTGAGGATTGACTAGAGGTACCAGCCACTTCTGAGCTTCGTACAAAGGTGGTGTATAGCTGGTTCCTAATAGCCTCCTTATTTCCAGAAATATAGCCTATCCCCTCTCTTTGAGCATTCACATCATCTTCCAATTTTTCTTTGCCTTTAATAAGTTTAGACAACGAGATATTCAAATCATGAATTTCATTTTGGAGTGAGGAGATGTGCAAATTTGAATTAGCCAGTTCTTCCTCACATTTAGCTACTTTATCATTCAACATGGTATTGATGGTTTTATAATTTTCAATTTCTTGCATCAATGTATTTTCTCTTTCAAGTTCAACATCAGATGAACATTTTCCTTTTTCCAAGGTGAGTAGCCTTTCAGACATAGCAAAGTTCAACTGCTTTAATTCTTCATTTTCTTTTATCAGATTTGAAATCTTAGCCAAATGTTCTTGACCTTCATCCCTCAAGGAAGCAATCGGATCCTTATTTATTTCCTCATCAATCAAACAAGCATCAACTGATTGTTTCAATTTCAAACAATTTTCGCATGAAGAGTTTTAATTATTGGTTCAATTTTCTTTTTCAATTTTTTATTTTCAGATTTTATTTTCTTAAATCAGTTAGACAGTTTTTCATACATGCTCATCAATTCATCAAAAGAAATTTCTTTAGATCCGGAGCTTACCGGAGATGCAGAATCATCATTTAGATCACTAATGTGATCACTCTTGTTTGCCATTAGACATTCTTGCTCCTCCCTTTTTTTATGAATGGCTACGCATTTATTCCACACCTCCTTAGCAGTGCTGTAGGCAGAAAAACATGGAAGTATATTGTTGATTTGTTTTTTTAATTAGATTAGATTCCTATCCCGCCCCCTTTAAATACATACATGCATAAACATGTGAATCAAAGACAAGGGGATGAAAGGATGGAAATACTAACCGTGATCGCCACCAAGGATTAACAACGCCGCAAGGATGAAGAAAGGAGTGCAACGGCGCCGTATACCTTGGAACTTAAAGACTTGATCGCGCTTGAAACGGGGTGCGGGGAACTTGTGGATTCAAACCTCCTCTCCTTC
This sequence comes from Amorphophallus konjac, assembly GCA_022559845.1. Taxonomy (NCBI): domain Eukaryota; kingdom Viridiplantae; phylum Streptophyta; class Magnoliopsida; order Alismatales; family Araceae; genus Amorphophallus; species Amorphophallus konjac. The sequence goes on from CM040127.1 coordinate 109,469,049, forward strand.
CAGCCGGCTAGAGGAAGAGGGCCTCACGTTGTATTCATGCTCTCCTACAAAACAAAGATCAAACAAGGATAAAAAACCCATTAGAACATGCATGTGTAGTATCAATCCCGCAGTGATAAAATAGTGTTAGAAATTGAGGGCAAACTCACCGGGGGAGGGTTTTTAACCCCTGTGGAAGGGTGAAAATAATAGGTGGGTGTGTTGTGCATGCATGAGATTTGAAATCACGAGATTTGATTGAGAGAATAGAGAGAAATCAATGATGCAAAACGGAGAAAAACGCATGTGTAGCAGAAAGTGCAGGAAACTGTGATGATTTGTGATTTTGAGGAGATTAGAACTAAGAGTGGAGACCATGAATCAAGCCCAGAAGGATAGAATAGAAAGCCAATACTTCCCTCTTCAAGATGGGTCGAAGTTGTGAGTCGACGGTGCAGCATGGCTTCGCCCCACGTCCGGAAAGAGCCCCCCGTCGCGACTGCGAGCTGGGCAGTTTTTATAGAGTTTTGCAAGAAAGCCTCATCTTCTTATCACGACTCCCGGAGATAGAGTCCAAGATAAATCGAGTTCTCTGGATCAAACTCGAGATAATACTAAGGACAAGAGATAGGAACAAACGGGGATCAATTCGGAGGAGGATTCTAGAAGATAGGGTTCTTGGAAGGCAGCCCCGGAGCCTTATCTGCAGAGTTTGAGTTGAACTAGGAAACATAAATCCTGATCTTGCGACCCAGATCCCAAGAGATATTGCCAATAAAAATTTGATTCCTATGAACCAAATTCAAGATAATACCAAGGGCTAGAAGTAGGAAAAAACGGGGATCAATTTGGATAAGAATTCAAGAAGTTATGGACTCTTCAAGAGGGCCACGGCGCATAAAAACGGAGCAGAGTCCAGCACGAATTGGACTCTCTGGTGCATGTAACGATCTATCATAGGACCGTCATAGTGATGTAACGGACTAGGGTAGGTACGTCACACTCTGGAGGTCGAACGAGACGTTTTCGGATGAGATTGGATGTAACGCACCTAAATAGGGCCGTCACTTGGTCTAACGGTCAAGGATAGGACCGCCACACTCTAGGGGTTGAACCGAGCTGTTTTGGGCAAGTTTTGGTGTGACGGTCTATCGTAGGACCGTCACACCGAAGTAACGGTCTTCACTGGGCCGTCACTTCAATGAAGTAACGCACCTGCAAATGACCTTCACTTCGATGAAGGCAGATTCTGGGTAGACTGCGCGCGACTTTAGAAATCGAAGCGTATCTCTCAAACGGTGGAGAATTAGATAAAGTGGTAAACATAGAAGTTGTAGATAACTGAGAGAGGAACAACTTTCATGAAGAAAGAAATGTGAGAAAATGATTGGAAGAGGGTAAAAATGGGGCTGGAAGAGAGAGAAAATTCTGGAATGTAGGTGAACAGCACGGCATGCCAGAAAAATGCGAATAGCTCACAATCGGGGCAGAACCGGCCAACAGTGTAGAAGAAGAAATTGTAGATCTTTGAAAGAGGAACAACTTTGATGAAGACAACGTTTTGAATAGAGGATTGGAAGAGGGTGAAAAAGAACCACTTTCAAGACTGCGCAGTGAGAGAGAGCCGATTACTTGAGGGAAGCCGACATAAATGGGCCGAAAGTCGACTTAGAAGCCAGAATTTGAAAAGATAAGCTCCGGGCTCTAAGAAATCATGATCTCCAAGACTCAAAGGATATGGAATGGTAAAAATGGGCTTGAAATCCATCCAAGAAAGCTCCAAAATAATGGCTAATTCGGGACATCAAAAATGATGAATAAGAGAAATGACACAACTTGTGGGCTAAAACGGGTGTCAACAGATGCCCCTCCTTGATGTCCGCTTTGCAAGGGAACGAGCGAAAGCGACGTGGAGGCAAAATGGAAAGGAGGTGGAGTGAAAGCGACAGCGACGTGAAATGGAGATGAAGCGGAGATGAAGCGGAGAGAACTGATAAGCGGGCATCAAGGCCAAAAAAGACACCCGTTACAACCAACAAGCGACAGGAATTCTCCCGAAAACGCAGAACTAACCACCTGAAATGATTGACAAGGATGAGACATGTCTGGAGAACTAAACTAAAGGAGGAAAAGGAAACACGACCAGCCTCATCGGGGACACAATCCACGGACAATGAGTGGGTCGGAAGGAACACAGCATAAGAGCTGGAAAGGAGAGATAAGACTCAGATAAAATCCAGACAGGAATCACACTGGCCAATTAGACCAAGCGGCAAGATCAGAGAAATCGTTCAAATTCGGAGTGGAATGAAGAATCTCTTATCCAAGAGAACTGAGTGCAATCAACCATTGCTGAGGAGAAATCCTTGAATGGATCACGAGACATGAATGCTCAAAAATGACATGATGCATGCTAGGCTAAAATAAAGAAATCATTAAAACGAATGCAAAGAAAGATAAAATAGAAAGTACTCAAGGATAATATTGCTAGACTGAGCCAAGACGGGGTCAAGAATCTTCTGCAACCACGGCGTGCGAGACAGAGTCTATCGTCCCCCACCCGACTCAACCGAGCGGCCTATCCAACGATTAACCGTATGCTCCTAGATCATCATCGTTTTTGTTAAAGGGGAACATCAGATCCTAGAACACACGGCAACCAGCCGGTCCTTGAGAGTCTATAATAATGTAGATACCATATAGTAATGCAACAATGAGCAAGGATAGAGAACCATACCTGACTTACCTGTCAAGCGAAACGGCATTTTTTATTGGATTTTCGATTTCTACTTTTTATGAATTTTCATCATAAGAGAACAACAACATGACATGATGTGAACATGAACGAATATGAACAAGCATGACATGAACACAACATAATAAGAGAAATATGAATGAAACATGTCACAACATAACATACCGAAGATGGATGAAATATAACACATAAATAAATGGCAAGCATACATGCGACTAAAGGCACGGTGGGACAAGACAACATGCACACGGTGGGACAACACATGCAGTGGTATAAGGACACGGTGGGACAAAGACACGTGGGATGACAATGACACGGCAGGATAACACGTGTGATGAATGACATGGCAGGATAGGGATACGTGTGACGAATGACATGGCGGGACAAAAGAGATGGAGGACCATAGAAATATATGACAAGGACACACTCTTCAATCAAAGCCCAAGATCAGATGAAGCGAAACCGCCAGATTCAAAATTGTGGGACAATGCCCTCTCATGGAGACAAAAGCTGAGAAAGCCATGAGCTCCAGAATAGATCCAGAGATAGGATTGAAGAGATGAGAACATATCGAAGAATATGAGCATGAGACAGAGCGAATGATAGAGCAAGGAAAGCTTGAACCTGTAACCTGCAGCCTGCACACTTAGCAAACAGATTACGTATCTGTCCTCAAAATAAAAATAAAAGGAACAAAAGATAAGTATTTTTGGATTTTTCAATTTTCTTAAATTTTTTTTTGATATATTCAAATTTTTGTTATTTTTGACATATTCGATTTTTTTTTGGAATTTTGACATATTTGATTTTTTTGGATTTTGATAAATTTAATTAATTTTTTTGGATTTTTGACAATATCATTTTTTTGGATTTTGATAATATTTCATTCATTTTTTTTTATTTTGACAATATCAATCTGCAGCACCCAAAGACAGGCTCGAACTACTGGCCGGGGATCGCCGTCCCTCCCCTCTCATTAAAGACTTCCCTTAAGCAGGGCGTGCATGTGAGGGTGGCTTACCATAACCAACCGTCTCTAAAGAACGGTGCCCCTACTAAGGCCATACCCGGGATACAACCCAGCCTAAGAGGGAGATAGAAGAAAATTGGAGGCAAGCTTTATGCAGGATGGGAGACATCAGGATTTGAATTCCTTCCAGGGCACCACCCCTCAAAGAGTAGGTCTGTTGCGCTGGGGCTTTGTGTCTTTGATTTTGAGACCCATATTTATCAGGCAAGCATGCGACCAGGCTCATGACGTCCCGCGGGGAACTGTACTGCCACTCTTGCCATGCCTTTGATTCAAAATTTTGCATCGATTCATTTTCTCATTTTGGTAGCCCTTATTGGCCAGATATTGCATGAAAACTCACTTTCGATGGTCAAGACTGCCCCTATTTGAGACCTCTCCCGTATTAGGGAGCGCCTAGGTTGGTCATCTTATCCATCAACCTCTTGCCCCTGCACTTGGCCGAGTAGAGAAAAGAAAAAGACCTTTGTGCATACCCAAAGTATGGCCAAAGCAGCAACGGTGTTGCACTAGAGAGATCGGCTATGGCTTGCCGTGTGGTGTGTGAAAAACCCATGCTCAAAGGTCACCCTCAACAATCAAGGAAAGAACTAGACTCCCAGCACGGAGCTATCACCAGCCTAAGGATGCTGCAGAAGCGAACTCATTTTAAATGAACTAAGCAAATTTCTAAAAGCCACTTAACCATGTTGAGGAATAGCGTTATAACCATGTGCAGAAACAATAGAAATAATGAAATGAAAGCATGTTTCTTTGCTCAAAATAAAGATACCTTTGCAAATCCATGGCGTGGAAACCGGCATCCTGAAGTGATCTCGATCATCGAGCTTTGAGGAGCGCGAGTAGCTTTGTATTCATTGCTTGTCAGGATAAAGGATGAATGGAGAGCAAAGGATTGAAAGATTCCTCGACACAGAGGAGTGGCAGACATCATACTGGACGAAGAAGGGATAAAAAAGGAAGAGAGATGAGGGCTAGAACTCCCTCGTCAAGGCACCGAGGCCCTGATAACAAGGAACTAGATACAGAATAAACCAAATTAGCTGAGATCAAGGCGGACTAAATCCTCGAAAACAGCAAGAGAAAGGGCGAAGACCCCGAAAGGGTGAAGAGGAAAGAGTAGAAAGATGATAAGAAGAATCATCCGATGTGGTCGGAGAAGAGGAACGATAATCATCCGGCAGTGCCAGAGAAGGAGAATGGGAGACACCCGCCAAGGTCGGGGAATAAGAAGAACCCGGAGATACTGGAAGGGAAGAATCAGAGGCAACACCTGGAAGTCTCGGGGAAGAATAATCAGGTGATGTCCCGAGATTTGGATGGAATGATGACATAGGCCAGGGCCTAGAATCGTGAGAGGAGGAAAAATCTGGAGGATCCGGATAGGAAAAAGAAGAACAGGGATTCGCGGACCCGAGATGGGAGGAGAGAATTGTGGGGGGAGAATTAGGAGAGGACAGATACACCACCCAGGGGTGGGAACTGAGTAGAAGAAATGATGAGTGAAATGAAGAAGAAGGAAGAGAAGTGGACCCCTGAGTGCACAACTAACGGCCCTTAAACTTATGTCGTCACCTCTTCTTAGCTGATACTTCTTGAACATGGACTCGCCTGGCGCGGACTAGGACCCTTGGGTACCTTGCCTTGCAATATCTTCTCAAATAGCGAGCCCATCTAGCAGATGGCCTTGCCCGACTGTGGACATGCAGCTTCATCGGGGCGGTTGCCCCTAGACTCCCAAAGCTAACAATAGTAGGACGTTCTTGAACAACTAACTCCTCATAATACTGAATATCATAAAACCATGGAGTCTTGTTACTTGGCACAAGTAGCATGAGATTCGGCAACTCCACTCGGAACTCAGCCTTGAAGCACAACTCCCTTGGTAAAAGGTGAAGCTGAGGGAGAGTAATACACGGCGTTGACATGGCCGGTTTGCTAATAAACTGAGGAAGATTGCATAACAAGTGCAGAATATCCTTGGAAAGTGTAGAAGATACATCCAATTGCCCCTTGAACATAGAATCCATAATCTGCTTGGCGGCCGTCTGCGTTAGCAAAACACGGGTAGAGAACCCTTCTTGGCATGTCATCTGAACAACAATAGAGCGAGGAGAAATAATAGCATCAATGGTGAACTCTCCAGTGAGCAAGGAGATTGCCACCGGCCTCGCTCGGGAAGAAACTGGCATCAATGCCTGGGAACTCTTCTTAGCAACTGTCATCTTTGAAAGTGTAGATGCATCATCCCCAAAATAACCAGGGACGAGGACACGAACCGGCATCCGACAGATAAAATCTTGAATCTTGAAATGCACGGCCATCACTGAATCATCCTGACTTGGCTTATTGTCTCCCTGGGGATTAGACCCGCGGGGCACCAAAGGAAGTGCACACCTGCTCCGTGGGGTGGAAGTGGTTGGAGAAGTAAAGGGAATATGCTTGGGTGGAACATGTGGAGGTTTGGAAGGCATGGAGGCTCCAACGGGAGTGGTGATGGAAAGTGAAGGCGCAGGCGATGTGGCGATGATAGGCTCGGGTGGCGATAAAGGTGACGGTGAAGGCGTGGCTGAGGGTAGAGATAAAGGAAAAGGTGTGGCTTGCTCAGGCTCGGGCAAAGGTGATGGCGGAGATGGAGGCGAGGGTGGAGATGGAGGTGGTGATGGAAGCACTGGTGGTGGAGATGGAGATGATGGAGATGGCAATGGAGATGGCGAGGATAGTGATGAAGGCGATGGGGGTAGTGGACATGGAGGTGGAGAGGGTGAAGAGGGAGGTTGTGGTGTCCACCGTCGACGTGTCGACACAACGCGTCGAGCGGTGTTAAGGGTAGAAGTAGTGGTAGTGACGGTGGGAGAAGAAGAGGAGGCACTAGCCTGAGTAGAGGATTGGGTTTGTGGCGGCGATGGAGCCAGAGTAAGAGATGGCGGAGGTAATGGGGTAGGTGACAGAGCGAGTGTAGCACTAGACGAGGAATCACAGGGGTGCCCCTGGCCTTGAAGTAACAGAGACGGCTGCCTGGGTGGCACTTCTTGCGGCTGTTGTTGGTTGCGAAGATGTAAAATAACTTTATGCATGGCGGCCCAATCAATCCTTTTCTTAGCTTCCAGATCATAAACATAATCCTGAACTCAGGGCAATCCTCAACCAAATGCCCCTGCTGACGGTGGAAATCACAGAACTGAAGCATATCCCCGACCGCGGGTCGGTAAGGCACAACCGGAGAGAACGGCAACGCGTGAGTGGCCATCAAAGCCTGAAATATATCGGTGAAACACTCCGGCAAAGGAAGATGAGAGCCTGCTTCGGGCAAGGTGGATGCCGAGGGATATGTAATGGTGGAGAAGGTTGTGGAGACGAAGTGGAGGTTGCGTAGGCAAGAGTGCGTGGCTAGTGGTGGAGGGCTTTGGTGATGGCATGTGTGGAACGGGATGAGGGGGTATGTAGACGGCATCTACTTGCTCGGGATGTGGTGTTCCCTTGATCGGAAGTGGAGATGGAGACGGGTATGTGGATGCGGGAGGCTGACTCATGGAAGGTTGATATGCTGAGGCGTATAGGTATGTAGAGGCAGGAGGTTGGCTCGTGGAGGGATACGTGGCGGAAGACTGACTCATGGCGGGCCGACTCATGGGAGCGTAGGGTTGACATGTGGAGGGTGAAGGTTGATATGTGGAGGTGGATGGTGGAGAATCGAGGTCAAGGGAATCTTGGATTTGTTGGCGAATGAAGCGGGCTCGGCTGTATAATTTTTGCCAGGAGGTGATGTCGTTGAGGGCTAAGATGAAGCGGTACTCGGGCGTTGCATTGGATATCAGCATCTTGATTTGTTCTCCCTCCGGTATGTGCCCCGGGACTTGCGCGGCCAAGCGACGCCAACGATCAGCAAAGGTAGAAAACTCCTCTTCGGGCTTCATCATCTCATGGGCCAGATCCATAATAGAGTACTTGGGCCCAACCTGATCTTGAAACTGCTGTATAAATTTTTCTTGAACGGCTTGAAAACTCACAACTTGCTCTTGCGGAAGAGAGAAGAACCAATACCGAGCCGGGACTTCCAATGACAGACCAAACAGATAAGCTATCAAGTGTTGGTCATGTCAAAATTGGGCCGACTCATAAACGAACTCCTTCAAGTGCACATACGGGTCACCGACTCCACTATAACGGTGATATGTGGGAATTTATGATGGAGGTGGGAGCTGAAGACCTTGAAATGCGAACGGAACACTTAAAGAGGATTAGGGATCGATTCGACGTTGAAGCTCATCAAGTTGGCGTTGGGTTTGAGCAATCATCTCCTGGGTAGGGAGAGATCGAGAAGAATATGGGCCAACTTGAGCAAGAGGTTTTGAATTAGGACCAGGAGCATGGTATTGGGCCGGATAACAGGATCCGGGCTGAGAAGAAGAAGGGCCCATTCCGGGAGTAGAAGGATATGTGGGCCTGGAAGAAGCATGAGCATATGGGCTGAATGGGCTGGCAGCAACATGGGCAGAAGGATGAGGCCCATTAAGAGAATAATGCCCATTAGCAATTGGGCCAGCAACATATGAAGGAGAAGGAGGAGGCCCATGAATAGGAGATGGCCCATTATGAGAAGAAGGCCCATGAAGATGAGATGCAATAAGACGTTGGGCCTGGGCCGGGTCCATTTGGCGAACAAGGCTTGAAATACGGGCCATGAGATTAGCCTGTTCCTCAGATGGGTCAGAGGGACCACGAGAAGATGGACCCACGCGGGAAGAGGATTCCACGCGGGAATAGGAAGCAGATTGGGAAAAAGAATGATACAAGGGGTTAGAATGATGCTCCATGAGGGCAAATGGAGACTTAATACATGGAGATCAAGGACAATACAAATGGGGAAGCAATGGCTTAATGGGCTTGAGAACAAGGGGGGGTCGACCCACTAATGCAAAGATGAATGGACAACGGACCACGGGACAATGGACTAGACAATGGACACACAAAATGGCCTAAACTAAATGGGCCTAACAACAACAAAATATGTGGATGATGAAAGAATGCAACACAAAAAATCACTAATGAGCTTGGACAAGCCCAATCAACACGAACAATGCAATGTGAGAGTTTTCACCCAAGTCAAACAAGTTAATATGATGGGAAATCTTTTAGGGGTTTCAATAGACCTTTTAATGATTTGAATTAATAACAATTCCCTCAAGATAGGAATCTCATGGGAATAAGGTCCAAATTTTGGGTTGACTAAGGTTAACTCCCTCACACTTATGCAAATGCAAGCCTAAAGGGGTGGAAAGATACAACCGGCCCGGCGTCCGTGTGGGAATCCACGGCTCACGGGGACTTATGGAGGTCCTTGATGTGTTTTCCTGGTCGGCTCCAAGGAATATGGAGACGAGAGGTCCACGCACCAAGGTAGGAAATGCAACTATGATATGCAATGTATGGCCCTATGTGCACCGGAGTGCATGCAAATTCTAGCTTAAAACTAGAAAATCAAGACTAGATTAAACTATGCAAACATGATCCAACAAAAACAAATAGTATATGGATGGAAAGACAATACAAAGGTCTGCACAACGGGCCCAAGAACAGATCAATCTGACCCCGGGAGGTCAATCAAATCACTAAGCAAAGATGCCCCCGTGAACCTATGCGCAGACCACATGCAGATTTTATGGACAAAATGCTAAAATGATGACCATTTTTAACTAAGCAAATGAGACCCAAATGATGCAAATAAGCTATGGATGGAAAGACAATACAAAGGACTATCCAATGGAACAAAAATCAGTGTAATCAGACATCGGGAAGGCAGTCAAATCACTCATTAAAGATGTACCTGTGAACCTATCCCTGAGCCTGCCTGCAGAACTTATGCACAAAACTCAAAAAGTTGGACAATATTAGATTATGCAAATGTTAACCAAATGATGCAAATGATATATGGATGGAAAGACAATACAAAGGGCTATCCAACGCAACAAGAATCAGCTCAATCGGACTCCGGGATCAAAAGTTATGCCTCGATGAACACGGCCATGTGAGCATGCACGTAAGACTGCCAGAAGCCGTGTAACGGTCTACCAAAGGACCGTTACATGCATGTGACGGTCTACTGCAGGACCGTCACACAACCAAAACCCTTAAAACACCAAAAATAGTTGGAGAATGGAAGAAATATCACCTAAACATGAACATGCACCCACCCAACCTACAAAAGAGCATGAACACAAGCGTGATGGGCATTGGTGTCCCACCGTGATCGCCAAAAAAATGTTGATTTGTTTTTTTAATTAGATTAGATTCCTATCCCGCCCCCTTTAAATACATATATGCATAAACATGTGAATCAAAGACAAGGGGATGAAAGGATGGAAATACTAACCGTGATCGCCACCAAGGATTAACAACGCCGCAAGGATGAAGAAAGGAGTGCAACGGCGCCGTATACCTTGGAACTTAAAGACTTGATCGCGCTTGAAACGGGGTGCGGGGAACTTGTGGATTCAAACCTCCTCTCCTTCCAGCCGGCTAGAGGAAGAGGGCCTCACGTTGTATTCATGCTCTCCTGCAAAACAAAGATCAAACAAGGACAAAAAACCCATTAGAACATGCATGTGTAGTATCAATCCCGCAGTGATAAAATAGTGTTAGAAATTGAGGGCAAACTCATCGGGGGAGGGTTTTTAACCCCTATGGAAGGGTGGAAATAATAGGTGGGTGTGTTGTGCATGCATGAGATTTGAAATCACGAGATTTGATTGAGAGAGTAGAGAGAAATCAATGATGCAAAATGGACCAAAACGCATGTGTAGCAGAAAGTGCAGGAAACTGTGATGATTTGTGATTTTGAGGAGATTAGAACTAAGAGTGGAGACCATGGAATCAAGCCCAGAAGGATAGAATAGAAAGCCAATACTTCCCTCTTCAAGATGGGGTCGAAGTTGTGAGTCGACGGTGCAGCATGGCTTCGCCCCACGTCCGGAAAGAGCCCCCCGTCGCGACTGCGAGCTGGGCAGTTTTTATAGAGTTTTGCAAGAAAGCCTCATCTTCTTATCACGACTCCCGGAGATAGAGTCCAAGATAAATCGAGTTCTCTGGATCAAACTCGAGATAATACTAAGGACAAGAGATAGGAACAAACGGGGATCAATTCGGAGGAGGATTCTAGAAGATAGGGTTCTTGGAAGGCAGCCCCGGAGCCGTATCTGCAGAGTTTGAGTTGAACTAGGAAACATAAATCCTGATCTTGTGACCCAGATCCCAAGAGATATTGCCAATAAAAATTTGATTCCTATGAACCAAATTCAAGATAATACCAATGGCTAGAAGTAGGAAAAAACGGGGATCAATTTGGATAAGAATTCAAGAAGTTATGGACTCTTCAAGAGGGCCACGGCGCACAAAAACGGAGCAGAGTCCAGCACGAATTGGACTCTCTGGTGCATGTAACGGTCTATCATAGGACCGTCATAGTGATGTAACGGACTAGGGTAGGTCCGTCACACTCTGTAGGTCGAACGAGACGTTTTCGGATGAGATTGGATGTAACGCACCTAAATAGGGCCGTCACTTGGTCTAACGGTCAAGGATAGGACCGCCACACTCTAGGGGTTGAACCGGGCTGTTTTGGGCAAGTTTTGGTGTGACGGTCTATCGTAGGACCGTCACACTGAAGTAACGGTCTTCACTGGGCCGTCACTTCAATGAAGTAACGCACCTGCAAATGACCTTCACTTCGATGAAGGCAGATTCTGGGCAGACTGCGCGCGATTTTAGAAATCGAAGCGTATCTCTCAAACGGTGGAGAATTAGACAAAGTGGTAAACATAGAAGTTGTAGATAACTGAGAGAGGAACAACTTTCATGAAGAAAGAAATGTGAGAAAATGATTGGAAGAGGGTGAAAATGGGGCTGGAAAAGAGAGAAAAATTCTGGAATGTAGGTGAACAGCACGGCATGCCAGAAAAATGCGAATAGCTCACAATCGGGGCAGAACCGGCCAACAGTGTAGAAGAAGAAATTATAGATCTTTGAAAGAGGAACAACTTTGATGAAGACAACTTTTTGAATAGAGGATTGGAAGAGGGTGAAAAAGAACCACTTTCAAGACTGCGCAGTGAGAGAGAGCCGATTACTTGAGGGAAGCCGACATAAATGGGCCAAAAGTCGACTTAGAAGCCAGAATTTGAAAAGATAAGGTCCGGGGCTCTAAAAAATCATGATCTCCAAGACTCAAAGGATATGGAATGGTAAAAATGGGCTTGAAATCCATCCAAGAAAGCTCCAAAATAATGGCTAATTCGGGACATCAAAAATGATGAATAAGAGAAATGACACAACTTGTGGGCTAAAACGGGTGTCAACATATATCAGCATCAATGGCAACTTTCATTAACTTAAAAGCTCTAGTGTTATCAATGTCCTTAGATCTATGATCTTCAGTCCACTTAGATTTATCTTTTGGCAATTTATGTGGACCATGTGAAATTAACTTGCACAAATCAGGATCAATCGATCTAACAAACTTATGCATACTATTGAACCAGGAATTAAAATTAGAACCGTTGTAGACCGGTGGATGAGCCATGGAAGCAATTTAAAAACAATTCAAGCAATAAACCAAGAACGATAATTAACAGCAACCAGAGAGTGCACCAAAGAACAACAGGATCCTCTGCAGATCATTGAATCTGATGGATCAGAGCTCGCTCTGATACCAATTGATTGGGTGCAAGCGTGAGATCTAGAGGGGGGTGAATAGATCCCCTTCTTAAAAATTTTGAATTCAATTAATAAAATCTCTCCCACTAAAGTTAATTATACTAGAATTGGATTAGTAACTAAATAGCAAGGGGAGGTGCAGGACTCACTTACCAAACAACTTCATCAACCAGAATCAACGTAGGACAGTTAGATACCAGTTTAGTTCAGAACGAATTTTACAACAATGAACTAAACACTTAAGCGCGCATACAATCGGTAGTTCTACTAAGCACACGAACAAGCACTTCGCAGCTGTGAAGGTTACGGACGGATAACACACCGATGAGGTTTAAATGTTGAAAGCTCAGACAACCTGCGAAGGAGGTAGAGGGTATGCAAAGAAATGCACAATCACAAGCCATGATGGATAATATTTTTAGATGGTTCGGTCTGTTACCCACAGACCTACGTCCATCCCCCACTCAAATCCGAGTGAGGCTTCCCTTGCTCCAAGCAAGAAGCAGACTCAGTCTGCAAACAAGATGTTGACGAACAGCTTGAAATGAGGGAGACAAATCCCTCAACCCCTGATCTAGCTCCTAGCTAGATCAGAAACCCACTACTAAGTAGTGACCGGAGGACCCTGTCCTCCCTTCCTCCTAAAGCTCGGAGGGAACCCGTGAACAACGCCTTGTTGTTCACAAACCAAAGGACGAACCTCTCTTCCTCTGAACCTACAGAAGGAACCCAGAGATAGACTCTCCCTACTTCTGATTTCTCAGAAGGAACTGTGAGCAACACCTAGTTACCCACAACTAGAGGACCAGTCCTCTCTTCCTCTGACGCATAGAGGGAACCCGATCTCCAACCAGAGAATCGGAAGAACAAGGTGGAAAACAGAAATTGAACAACGAAAAGAAAAACAAATAGAAATATAAAACATATAGCTCCACAGGAGCATGACAGTTCTGGATTTGATCCAAGAACTGATGAATCCACAGATCTTCAATGAGACCAGCTGCTTTGATCTCGAGCTCTCTCTTCTTCTTTCTTATCTCTCATTCTTCGTTCTCAGCTCTTCTCTCTTTCCTTTTTCTCTGCTCACTCACTGGCTTTTTTTCTTAGACACTGGTGGTCTCTCTTTCTTCTTCGACAGCCTCACTTCCTTTTCACTACTACAGCAGCCCCTATCTCGGAGGAAGATGGTTTCTATTTATACCAAAACAGGGGCTCCGGAAATTGCTTTTGGATAAAGTAATTTGACTCGATCTTTTTTCCCATTGGACCACGTGGTAGGAGAGAGAAGGATATTCCTCTAACATCGAACCTCGGATCACGTGCCCATCATTGCTCTCCTTGGTTGATGTGGTACTCACCTACCTTGCCAATGATTGATCGAACTCATGTGACTACCTTGAGTTCTCATGCTGTCACCTAAGTGTCGTTGCTGCCTACCCAGTGTTCACTAGTTTGCCAACCTTAGCTGTATAAAGGTACTTCACAGTGTTAGCTTCATTCAGAGATCCAATTTTCGTAGAGATTCCAACTACTCCCTCTTCATCTATCTTCTAATCAGTTTCTGCTGGTTCTCATGTTCCCAGATCTGCCATACAGTCTACAATCTCAGTATGCTATTATTATTAAAACAAACAATATTTGTCCTTGAGTCCCTTCTGAATTCATCTCTTGAATCTGGTTTATCAGGATTGTTTACAGCTTGTGAAGTCTCCAGATCCAAGCTTGATTATTGAATTGTACTAAGCAAAATAGAACTGGATCCAAATGAAGACTAGTTGAATCTGATCTTCTGATGCACTGACCTGATAGCCTTGCCAACTCCAAGTGCACTGACCTGATAGCTTTGCCAACTCTAGGTGCATCGACCTTTCTTATTTGCTCAGACCTTTTTGGCTATGATTTTGTTCTACTGCCTTTTAGAATTTGGATCTTGATTAGTGCTTCGGTGCATCGCCCCGATGCGTTGTCATGGTTGCTTTTAAAGGTTCACACCTTGCCTTGATGCATCGGTGCATCATCTTGATGTGTAGACTTCATGTGTAATCTGGCTGTTCATCTTCTTAGCGTGTCGAGGCACGAAGCTTCAACGACGTGTTGAATATGTATGCCACATCCTATTGCATCAATGTATCTGCTAGGTGCATCGACCTATCTAATGGACAACATATACTAAAGTGTCGGTCCTTCACGTGGACTCTTGATGTGTCGAGGCATCTCTTGATTTCAGCAACGCAGCTCTATAAATCTTCTTCTTAGGTGTGACTACGTCGAGGCATCTGCTAGATGTGTTGGTGCATCTCATCTACACTTTGCTGGTTGCGTCGATGCATCATACTGAAGTTGCTTCGGTGATTTTGACTGCATTGAGGTATTCCTTTGTTACGTCGATGCATCACTCCAAATTTGCTCGAAGGTTTGTGGCTGCATCGAGGTATCTGCTAGATGCGTCGATGCATCTGTCTGATCTCGCCTCATCATATCAACTAATCCATGCCTTTTAAGATTATTTCCTTGGATTATTCTGACTCTGATTTTCTTGAATATGCTGTCTAAATGCTATACTACCGTAATGAACTTAGCTGTGTTGACTTAGGCTTTCAGAACCTTGAAGTTCTGAACCAAATCCTCTGAGGCGTTGGATCATAAGCTGTTGCTTTGGCCTGATGAAGGTGAAACTACAATGTGCATCGACCTGATATGATAGGGTCAAATGAGACCTAGATGGTATGCTCTGATACCAACTGTAAGGTGCAAGGCCCGGATACAGAGGGGGGTGAATGAATCCCCTTCTAAAAATTTTCCCCCAATTAAAATTGACAGTAACAATCAGAGATGCAGAATTAAAAATAGTCAAGCTCTCCAGTAACACTAATTAAGAATCCTAGGTGATTCTCTCAAGACCAGATTCAAATGCTCGGTGAGCAAATTGAAAACTCGCCAGATGAGAAATAGAAATCGAGCCTAGGCATACATCTATCGAATCAACAATGCAATCAAACCACGATGGATAGAAGATTTTTAGGTGGTTCGGTCCTTTAGACCTACGTCCACCCCACACTCAAACCAGAGTGTGGATTCCCGCTGATACACAGCTTAACCCGCTGGGCATTACAGCTTGCCTATAACCGCTGAGCATCACAGCTTGCTTCCACTGGGCAATACAACTTAGCCATCCGCTGCATAACAGCTTGACCCGCTGGGCAATACAACTTAGCCAACCAGAGGAATCCTCCTCTGAAACCGCTGAGCGACACAGCTTGCTCTACTGACTAACAGCTTGAAATAAGGTTCAAAAGAAGATAAAAGACGAGAAAACACAGCAACTGAAAGTTGTAAACGATAGCAACACAGATGTGGCTCCCATGGAGCTGACTGGATTGGATTTGATCCAGATTCCAGAAGGGACATATCTTCTGATCTTCTTTTCTTCTCCTCGAACTCTCTCTTCACTCTCTCTATCTTTCTTTCTCTTCTTCTATCTTGATCTCACGAGCTTTCTCTCTTTTCACTTCTGCTCTTATCTTCTCTGCAACTCTTATTCTTCTCTCTATGCTCTGCTACTTCTCTCAGATGATTCCAGTCTTTTTCTTTTTTGCTGGAATTGGCTTCTTGTTCGCAGGAAGCAGCCCATTCTAGTGAGTGTGGAGGTCATGTCAATGGCCAGGCTCTAGCGAAGAAGATCCTTAGGCAGGGCTACTATTGGCCCACTCTAGAGGAAGATTGCTCCCTCTATGTCCGGAGGTGTCTTAAGTGCCAACTCCATGCTGATAAGATCCATGCTCCAGCTTCATCTCTCCATCCTCTCTCTGCTCCTTGGCCATTCTCTATGTGGGCTTTCGATGTTGTCGGCCCGCTCGGTGATCCTAATTCTCAGATCAAGCAGAAATCCTTTATCCTTACCGCCACTGAGTACTTCACCAAATGGGCCGAAGCCGAGACGTACGCAGAGATCAAAGCTTCAACGGTGTGCCGCTTTATCATGAAGAATATCATCTCGCGGTTCGGAGTGCCAAGCAGTATCATCACCGACAACGGACCCCAGTTTGTCTCCCAAGAGCTCAAGGACCTATGTAAGAAGTTCAATATTGCATTGCATCATTCATCTCCATATTACCCTCAAGGCAACGGTCAAGCCGAGGCCACTAATAAAACCCTTCTTAAAATCATCAAGAAAACATGCGAATCTCATAAGTTTTCCAATTGGCCAGAAAGATTAGTGGAAGCTCTGTGGGCTTACCGCACCTCCGTCCGTACTCCCATGGGACAAACTCCCTATGCTCTTACCTACGGGATGGAGGCGGTGCTCCCATATGAGATCTAGATCCCTTCCCTTAGAGTGCAGCTCGATAAGGAACTTAATCTCGATGAACGTCGAGAGGCGTTGCTCGTCCAGTTAGAACTCTTGGATGAGAAGAGGATGAATGCGGCCGATCACGTATCCGTTTATCAAAAGAGAGTTTCGTGTTATTTTTAAAAGAAGGTAATTGAACGTAAATTTTAAAAAGGTGATATGGTTCTGAAATGCAAATTCATTCGGTCTGCAGGACCTAGGTCTAAATTGCAACCTAACTGGGAAGGGCCGTTCGTCGTAAAAGAGGCTTATCCAGGGAATGCTTATCGCTTAGTAAACGCGGAAGGTGAGGAGCTCTCTCACCCGTGGTGTCACGCCCCGAGCGCGAAAGATACTCGGATATGCGCGACGAGTTTATATCAATCATGTCAATCAGAGTAGTAGTGTATTCGACACCAAAACAGAGATGCGCAAAATAGAAAGATAACCCAATCCTTTATTTCATAATGGATAGACTATTACAAATCTAATACTCTATTCAATTAAAAAGGAAAAGTACATAGTTGACTCAAGAAAATAGGAAAAAGACTAGATGACACTTGGAAAAGCTCTAGCTCTTTCACTCTTGACCATTCCCATCCGATTGACTTCCCTCGTCGTCGGAATTACCTGAAAAGTAAGGGACAAACACGGAGTGAGCGAACGCTCAGTAGGAAATTATATCTCAGGAACTAGCAAGGGGTTTAAGTAATTACATTTTCATGAATGTACTATAGCTATGCATGCTCGCATAAAACGACAAGATAGAGAGAGAATTTATCAATAAGACAGCAAGATGAACTAGTCACGAGCTTTCAAGAAAAGATAACAAGATATTCAAGCAAGCACTCTTTAGCAAGTCATGTCAAGAACTTTGGCTATCATGTATCAAGCAAGCAAGTAATTACCCTTTTTCGGGTCACGCAATTCATGTCAAGTCAAGTACGAGTCAAGTACAAGATTTGTGTGTAATGTCCAATCAAGCTAGTCATGCACTCGGTATAATGCCAGATACCTTATCATTCAACTCCCATAGGCACAAGTACTTTCGGGTGCTCCTCCCAGGACCAGATCGAGCCCTATATGCGCAGGCATTTATCATGTATATTTGACATCCACTCTTGTATATATATATATAGCCAATAGGGAATTTCAACAATTTAAGCTTGTAGACACGTAGGATAACTTTGAGAGAATGGAGTCAAAAAATACGATATTGGACATAGATAGGCGATAACAACGGTACAATCACGATGAACGATGAAACTAGGTGGAATTAGATTCCCTTAACTCAGGTACCATGACAAACAAGTATGGACATTCTTTATATAGAATTGAGGTCCACATGAACAGTACATCAAAGGCAAGATACCCTCATTCTTATTATAGAATTGAGGTCCACAAGAACATCAACAAATGGCATGATATCATTATCCCATTAAGAATTCTCATGATATACTCTTTGCATATCATAAGGGCCGGTATACCATGTTTCTTTAGAGTGACATGGCATTCAATAGTGTAATGGATTTTTAGGGTACAACCAGCTCAGTCGACCTTGAGGGAATCCAAGGTTCGAGGAGTCTTACGGAGGTCTCTATGACTAACTCACTAGTCCAAAGGAACGGAATGTCCAATGGAGAGCTTGTATGTCAATGAGAGTTTAAGGGTGATTGATAAAACATCATGAAGCGTGGGACTATACTCACGGAGTGGAGTAATAGTGCCTACATATATATATATATACATATAGTGAAAACCCTCGGATAACAGCAATCGGGAAAAATCAGTAATGCAGAAAGTAGCGACTCTGGTAAAGTCATTTTTCGTAAAATTAACGCCTTAATCAGGGGCGTTTATATTAAATTTGACGACATATAAAGAGGTCGTCCTTTCCAATATTGCTATTTTACAGGATATTAAAAATCTGTAATTTTGTTGAAAACGCGCCTTGGGTAGGGGCGTTACCAGGAAAAAGGCGCCCTAGTCTGGGGCGTTAGTTAAACAAGAGATGACCTGGTCAAGGTCGTGAATTCACAATTTTACAAATTTCGAGGTAATGAATATTTCAGGAACATGGTATATAGTCAGGACCATAAAAATAGCAGGATTACAAGAAATTGACCGTGCATTAATTTAGAATCATGTTTGCATTGATAATTACTTTTTAAACATGCTATTTATTAATTAACAGGAATTAACGTCCATGTGCAGGGCGTCAAATCTGGAATTGATGACCTGAGCGTGGTCGTGCCTTTTAAATTAACGCCCTTGTCAGGGTCGTTTCTTTCAAACATTCCGTAGAAAATAACCAGAACGCATGAAAACTATATGCATGAACTACCGATGATAATTATCTATAGTTATATGGTAGTTTGGGCTACGTTCCATGAGAAAATCCTACCTTATGATGATTAACTGGAGAACTGATGAAGACACGGTACTCTGCTATCAACAGAGTTGGATGAAAGGGGCAGAAGTCTTGGTGTAGATGTATCGACAGGTTCTCTTTTTTGGCACGATCAGAAGCAGACGTTCGTCGATGAAGAACCCACGTTCTTCAGTAGGTTAAGATGACTTCTCTACAGAGAAATAAGATGAAGAAACATCAGTTTTTCTTCATAATACTTAACTGAAGGTGGAGGAAAGAAAAACTTACCCGTTAATCTTCTTAACCTGTAAGAAGAGAAGGAGAATAAGAATATTTAGTATTCTTTCATGAAATCGATAATCTGACGAACAGAGATACAAGAAGAACCTGCTGTTCTTCACATACCTTAGAATACTCCGGACGCCAAATAGCGTTCTCGGTTCAAGCAGTAGTTTATTTATAGGATTTCTAGAATCCTAATAGAGTTAGTGTTTGATTGGAAGTAATACTTCCATATTAGAGTTATTACTACATTCAAACTCTTCCTCATAGTTATCACCTTACCCTGGATAGACTCCTGGGTCGAATGAAACTCAAACTGAATTAGCGACCTAGGTCAGGGCGTCGAATTTAAATTGACGCCTTGTCAAGCGTCGTTACTTGTTAAAACGCGTCCACGAAAGGGACGTTACGCTAACTTGTCCTTTTTATTTATTTTGGTCGTTTGAAATTTGACGCCTTAAAGTGTGGGCGTCCTTTCTTCAAAACACGCCTTAGGTAAGGGCGTTTTCTTGTAAAGTAGCGCCTTTATCTGAGGCGTTATTTCCATCAGGGTTTTAATTATTTTTATTCCAAGCTCTTTCGTTTATTTATTAAATCTTTTAATCAATTTTGATTTATTTATTCCTTTTAAATTTATCAGGGTTGCTACACGTGGAATGGGTTGTACCTTAAGCGTTTCTTTCCTTAGAGTCTAATCAGTGCCACCCCGGCAGCAAGAGGTTCCTCCCTTTCACTAAAAAGAGGTCCCGAGCAAGGCAACCACACACTACGCAACATCCCTGGTCAGGTTTCCCACTTTAAAAGACACCGTTTCTCCTCGGCCATGCTTTGGGGGAAAGTCGAAGTCCCTGTTCGTTTCTTCCTTCGGCTGAATCCAGGGGCAAGAGGTGAATAAGGAGGCGACAACCAATCCAGGCACCCTGACAAGAGGAGGTCTCAAATAGGGGCAGTCCGTTATGACCTGATGCCACAAGCAAAGAAACAAGAAAAAAAAGAAAGCAAAGGACAAAATCAAGAGCATCATCTCAAAGGTCTATTGAATATGATTCCAAAGCTCCAGAAAGGCAATAAAAAGAATCTAGGCATGACAAGAGTGGCAGTAGAGTTCCCCGCGGGACGAATGAGCCCGGTCGCACGCATGCCTAGAGTGGACTAAGGTTCGATGACGGACACAAAGCCCCGGCGCAATAGACCAAATTTCTAATGGGTCGTCTGGAGAGGATCCCAACTCCTAAAAACTTCCAAATCTGACCTAAGCTTACCCCCATATTCTATTTTCCTTTTTAGGATTGAAACTAGTACCCTGGGTATGGCCCTGGTAGAAACACCGTCATGAAAATCTGGGCCTTGGTCAGGGTTTGTCACCTCATTGCACGCCAACCTCGGGACTCTCAATACGATGCGGAGGGCTCACGTTGCTAAGGGAAAGCATTGGTTTTCAAAATCCAAAAATAACATACATTTCAAAAATCCAAAAAAACAATATATTTTCAAAATCCAAAATCCAAAAACAACATATATTTGAAAATCCAGAAACAACACATATTTAAAACACCAAAAACATCAAAAATCCAAAATCAAACAAAAAAAATCACATATTTCAAAACCCCAAAAAAATGGCAAATATTTCCAAAACTCACAAAAATTCAGATATTTTCCAAAATCCAAAAAAAATGCCATCATGTGCATGCATCGCATTAGATCTATTATGTTTTTCCCGCCTATTTAACAAGGCTCCACCCCTTGACCAAATATCAAGAAACGATCATTATCTAACTTGCTTCAAGGCAAGGGGTTGAGTCTAAGAACAGATCTAACTTGTTCCATGTTTAAGTGTGTGCAGAAGGCAGGATCACGACCAAGCTGAAATCTCACAACTATGTAGGTTCAGGGATTGTAACGCGCCTTCATTAGACCGCCACAGTCGTCTAACGGTTCCCCCATGACCGTTACTTTTCCTTCGGACGTCGGCTCTATTCTTTCAGCAGATCTATCTTTGACGGCCCCAGGCAGACCGTCATTTCCTCCCGATGGCCTATCTTTAGACCGTTATATCCTCCAGAGAACAGGATTCTCAGAACATACATTATGACGGCCTGTCTCCTCACCGTTATATCTTTTTAACGACCCTGATAGGATCCGTTACATTCTCCAGAAGCTCTGTTCTGCTGATCATTCTAGCCAAATCAAAACACAAAGTTCATGTCCATTCAACTAAGGCAATCCCATCTCATTCGAGTGAACTTAATGAAACACAAAATTGATAAAATTCCAACTCTTATTGTCGATTACACCTTTCATGAAAGCAAAATCAAGCTACATTCAGTTTCTTATCCGTAAGAGGGCGGATCTTCCTCAACTCTTTCGCGTAGTCACGGCGCACTTCGTCGTTCTCTTCCACTTCTTCTTGCCACGGACGCACCTTACTGATCTCCCACATGGTCAGCGCGTTCCGGATCGCTCTTTCATCTTCCTCGGTCCCCATCTTCCTAGGTAGAAGGGGAGGGTAGTGTGATAGTGTAGGAACTTCAGTTCGAGGTAGCCCGATCTGAAGATGGCACCGGTGTGGGTTGTAGATAGCCATGGTAATATTTCCCACTAGCTGGAGGTCCAGGCCTTGACGCCGTGGTATTCTAAGAAGAGTGCTCTGAAGGATTCTTGGTCGCATGATGAACTTGTCTATTGGAAAGGTGTTGAAGAAGAGGCGCCATTCATCCCGAGTTTTCTTGTCCGCCGTCTTGCATTCAACCTGTGAAGAAAATCCAGATGCCCCTCCAATGAAGAAGAGAGGGTGGCTCCTGAAGATCCAGCTAGCAGAAGTTATGTCTTCCTTTGGTTGGAATTTGATTCTCACTCCCATCCAACACTCAAGGAGTATCATGGAACCAAATAAGGGTCCTCCTAGGCAAGCTGAGCTTAGTCCTTCATAGAGGTATGAAAGGATCGCTTGAGAGAGGGACATTCCCCGTCACAACCCACTGATTATGCTGAGATTTTGGGTATCTAAAAGGTGGTCGGTAGTAGTGAAAAGAAAGACTCCACATAAGCAAACCACCACCGCCTTGGCTATTACTTCATGTCTCTCCCACTTGTTCTTGCAATGAGAGACTATCCATTGTGCCAAAGGTATCAAGTGTATGTGGTGTGGGCTGATCATGGCCCTCACGTCCTTTGGATTATGGATGAAATTACTCAAGATCAAGGACGGGTCAATAGGCTCAACAGTGTAGCAAACTAGGTCTTCATCCCCCGCCTTAGTCTTAGGAAGGGCTAGGTAGGTTTCCACCTCCTCTAATAGGACTGTTGCTTCAAAGGAAGGGAAGATGAAGGTGTGTGTTTGTGGATGCCACAATTCTATGAGGGCTAAAATACTAGGCCAATCTAATGTCAATTTCTGGAAATTCTTGCCTAAAACCAAGAGAGGTTGAAGGTGCCATGCTTTAAGGATTGATGTAACCTCTAAAGGGAGTGCCTTTACCATGGGAGCCACCCACTTTAGATTAGAATAGCATCTTGGACCAGGGAGAGGGTTGAAGATAAGAAGAAAAAAAAGAAAATCATGAGGAAGAAGATGTAGTGCAGAAATTTTTGAACTTGGTTAAGTTATGGAAGCTTACCACTCTTTGAGCATTAGAGCTTAGATGCTTGGGAATTGAGGTTAGCCTTTGTAGCTCTCCATACTCTTTTCTTGCAGCTTTGGGTCCAGTGTAGACCCTCTCCTCCATAGTCATCGCCTCGAAGCTTCTCTTCATCTTGTTTCCTGCCCTTAGGAGGAGTTTTTCAGCCTTCTAGCAGAGAATTCAGAAAGATACGATTTTGGCTAGGTTTTCAAGTTTTAAAGGTTTGGTTTTGGCTTTAAAGTGATAAGATTCAGATTGGAAGGCGTTATCTTAAGTTTGGGAGAAGTCTAGAACGGATCAAGGGCTTCTTATCTCGGGTTTTGCCCCTTACGGCTCAATCCATCTCGGAGTACAATTCATGATATAACGGTCTGTCGTCAGACCGTTACTTGACTATGACGCGCCAGATCTGGGCCGTCACATTTCCTGTGGGTTTAATTTTAGTCCAACCTTGTTCTGTCAAGCTTAACGGTCTATCATCAGACCGTTATATTCTTATGACGCGTTCTCTCTGAGCCGTTACATTCTCTGCTGATCAGTTTTGGTTTCTTCTTGGTCAATCATTCTCAATGGTCTTGCTCATGACCGTTATCTATCTCCGACGCACTGTGCGTGGACCGTCACATTTCCTGCACATTTTGTTAAGTCTACACATCACTTTGAAGCCTGTACATCATTTTGTTGAAGTCTATACAGCATTTTTGAAGTCTGCATCATGTGAAGTCTATACGTCCCATGCATTTCCCAAAGTCTATACAGTCTTCATCTAGAGTCCATACATTCCCCAAGTCTGTACAGTCTTCATCCAAAGTCTACACAGCCTTAAGTCTATACATTGTGTACAGTCTTCATCTAAAGTCCATACATTCCCCAAGTCTGTACAGTCTTCATCCAAAGTCTACACAGCCTCAAGTCTATACATCATGTTCAAGTCTACACATTTTGAAGTCCATACACCGTTGTTGAAGTCTATACGTACATTCCATGTCTCCCCAAGTCTGTACATTCGTTGAAGTCTATACATTCCATGTCCCCCCAAGTCTGTACATTCGTTGAAGTCTATACAGTCTCCCCAAGTCTGCACGTTTGTCAAAGTCTATACATCCATTCTACAAGTCTGTACATTCCACAGTCTCAAGTCCATACATTCTCCAAGTCTGTACAGTCTTCATCCAAAGTCCACACGTCGTTCAAGTCTGTACATTCTTGATCCAAGTCTATACATTGCCCAACGTGTGCACAGCCCCAAGTCTGTACATTCCTTGTCCAAAGTCCATACATCCTTCAAGTTTGAGCACTCTTTGGCTAAAACGAAGTCTATACATCGTTTGGTCATCTGCACTCCAAGTCTATACATCACTTGGACGAGGTCTGTACATTCATGGCTCAATCCTGCTCTGCCATCTCTAACGGTCTAGCATTTGGCCGTTACTTATATATGACGCACCAGCTCTGAGCCGTTACTTTTCCTGCTGCTCAGTTCTGCAAAATTGGGCTCTGTCCTCTCTGACGGCCTTTATCTGATGCGTTACTTGATCCGGACGGTTTGGACTTAGACCGTTACATTATCTGCTGCTATGATTGAACTATTCCTTCCTGCCTCTGTTTTAAACCTGGTGGTCTTACATACTTCCGTTCATCCTGTCCATCACGCATATCACATTTCATCCACGCAATTCCACACAATTCTTTCACACATCCACAGGCATTTTCCTGCATTTTCTTGCATTCATTCCAATTCATTTTCACATGATCACCTGTTTGCATACACATCCATTCATTCACATAAAAGTCACAACAAAACACAAAAAAGATTTGCATTTTCATTTCATTTTCATATAAGTTATGTACAAGTAAATAAGAAAACCAAAAAAAAAATGCATCACTCGGCCGGCTTATCCGCCGGGCCGCCATCATCATCTCCACCCTCCGGCTTACTTGCCGGTGGTGCTATGGAGGCACTCTCCTCCTGCTGGCCCCTCTCCGCCCTCTCATTCCTCCGTTGACCAGAGGAGCTAACAAGGTAGTCTGCCACTGATCCGGCACGAGCAGCACTCCTCGGTGCTCCGCTTTGAGAGACGCTCCGCTCCGGTCCTCGGCCCATCATCCGTATGGTCCTCTCCAAGGTCCGAACCTCGACCTTCATGTCGTGGGCCTCGAGTCGCGCAGCTCGTGCCTCGGAACGGTATCTCTCGAAATCTGCTGTCTGCGTTGCTGTCCGCGCAAGCTCTCCTCTCAATTGGGCCACCTCTGCTCTTAAGACCTCTGCCTCAGTCCGAGCCAGTTTCGCCTCGGCCGCTGCTGTGGCTAGCTCTCTCACCTATAGTTTGCATTTCATATAGTTAGCCGCATAAGCATTTAATTTGCACAAGCATAAGCATTTTTTTTGAGTCTAGCATTTAGTATCTTACCCCCTCCGCGAGGGTGGCCTCCGCCTCCTCGGCCCGGGCAACCGCTTGGGCGAACTCGGCGTCCCGCTCAGCTCTGTCCCCAGCAGGCTGTGAGGACGATGATGGGGCATCCGATCCCACTCTTTGGGCTCCCTCAGCCCGCTGCATTTAGAGATCATTGGTCAGTCCATCGCATTCGCGTCATAATCATAAACATAATCATTTTAGGTCCAAGGTTCTTAGAGTCTTACCAGGAGCTCCAAAGCGGTCCGGTACTCGTCCCGCTGCTGCACGGTGGCGTGAAGAAGCTCCTCGAGCTCGGCTATCCTTCCCTCGGGGTCTAGCTACATTTAGAAAGTGTATGAGTCTGTGCATATAGGATAAAATTTTTATTCAGAGTATAGGTTTTTGCATACCGGTCGTCGGGTACCTCGGTACACCCGGTCCCCGTACAGTCGAGCGGAGGCTTTCAAGTACGCCTCATCGCTTTCATCCCGCTCTTTCACTGCTCTGCCCCGCTTGTTCTAGTCGTGGACGTACTTCACCTTCCGGGCGCACCAATCTATGTCACCGCTAATTCCCTTCGCTGACTTCCCCAGGCGGTCGTCGCTGTGGCGTGGAAAGGTCACCTCAGGCTGGTGTAGTCCCCGAGTCCTCAGAATCAGCAGGTAGTGGAGAGGCTCGATGATATGGATGCAGTGCAACCATATGTCTCGTCCCTGGTACGAAAGGGCTGCCTCCACCCATGGCTGTCCCTCGTAGCTCTCGCCTCTGTACGGGGTCCACCTCACCTGAAAGCATGAATCAAATCATCATGTAGAAGCATATAAAAGCATATAGAGCATTTAGAAAGCATTTTTTGAGTTCGGGCTTACCGCCGTGTGCGGGAAGGAATCCAAATCGTCCTGGATCGCCCGAGTCAATCTGATGATCGACCCCGGGTCCCTTGCGACCACCCATCGCCTCACGATCGGGATGCGGCCGGTGTGGAGTAGTGTGCCCTGTCCTATGCCCGGGAGGTACATGTAGCTCCAGAACTGCATTTAGAAGTTAAGTCAGTAAATTTGCATGAACATTTGCATAAATCATAATAGAAGCATTTAAATTGCATTTACCTGTAGAAAAGGTGAGAAGCCGCCCAGCATCATCTGTCGGTCCGTCGTACTGAGGGACTAGAACAGGAAGGCCAAGACTGCCGCTCCCCAGGAGCACTTTCCAACTCTGCCCAAATCCTCGATCATCGGAAGCAACCGACAGCTGATCACATCTGCCCGAGTCGCGAATAGGAGCTTCCCGAACAATAGCATCAGGAAGCGCCTCAGGGTACGATCTCCCTCCGGTCCCGCCTCTGCCACCACTCGTGGGTGCACCTGGTCAATCACTCTACCCAGATGCTCCTCTGGTAGCTCTCCCACAGCTATGGATGCTCCCCTCAGTCCTAAGCTCTCCTGCAGTACTGATCTCGAGAGCTCGGATGACGTCTACCCCGATCTGATCAAATCTAGCCCCAGCAGCTCCTGGGCCATCTCTCGGTAGTTCCTGTAAGTCCATCCTGTCACGGCGGCTCCGTGCACCCGCAGTCCGGTGATCCTCGCTATGTCTTCTAGCGTCGGGATCATGTGACCCCACGGGAAGATGAACGCCCTGCTGATCGGATCCCACCTCTCGTGCAAGGCGTATAGCAAAGGCGGGTCCATCCTGGTCACCTCGATGCTCAGCACCTCAGCGAATCCCATGCCGGCTAATCTCTCTCTCTGGTAATCGGGCAGTGCCTGGTACATCGCCCGGATCT
The DNA here is from genome assembly GCA_022559845.1 of Amorphophallus konjac. Lineage (NCBI taxonomy): Eukaryota > Viridiplantae > Streptophyta > Magnoliopsida > Alismatales > Araceae > Amorphophallus > Amorphophallus konjac. The sequence goes on from CM040127.1 coordinate 109,496,310, forward strand.
GAAGCCAGGAGATCCTCGTCCGTCTCTTTCCCTGCATTCATTTAGAACATAAATTAGTCAATTGCATCATGGAATCATTCGCATAGCATTCATAAAATAAAAACAAAACAAAAAAATTGAATAATTGAAAACCTAAAATAGTTCTGGCCTCTGGTGCATGTAACGGCCCTGGGATGGGGCGTCACATGGCTCTAACGCACCAAGGGTGGCACGTTAGTCAGGTAACCACTTTCTCATGAATGAAGTTATGAACATCACGCTTTGCCGGTCAGGCAGGTAAGTCAGATATTGTATCTCGTTCCCTTGTCCCTTTAATGCATTACTATATGTTATCTATGATATATTATCGCGAGAACCGGCTGGTCATTCATGTGTTCTGGGATCTGATGTTCCCCTTAAACAAAAATAATGATGATCTAAGTTCACATGTTTAATCGTTGGATAGGCCGTTAGGTTGGAAAATTTGGGGACGATGGTTCTGTCTTGCACGCCGTGGTTGCAGATAGTGTCCTGAACCTGGTTTCTTCAGTTTAGCAATACTATTCTCGAGTATCTTTGTTATTTTATCTTTCTTTGCATTCGTTTTAATGATTTCTTTCTCTTTAGCCCAGCATGCATCATACACATCTTTTTTGAGCATTCATGTGCTTCATCTGTTCAAGGTGTCTCAATGATGGTGAATAGCTGTGTTCTTGATCTCGAATAAGGAGAGCTATTCCATTCCGAATTAGAAGGTTTCCTTCGATCTCTCGCTTTATTTGGTTGGCTGAAGATTCTGTCTAGAGTTTAGTCAGTTCTCTTTCCTTTCCGTTGCCTCCGGCGGCTAGCCGTGTTTCCTTTCCTTAGTTGATTAGTTCCTCCAGACTTGCATCCTTTGGTTGGCTCTTTCCTTGTGATCAGTTCGAAGTTTCCCAGAAAATTCCTATCGCTTGTTGGTAAAGAACGGGTGTCGTTTACCTTAACGCCCACTTTTTGGTTCACTCCGCTTCACTTCCACTTTATCTCCATGTTCCATTTCACTTTCGCTTCACCTCTGCTCGCTCCCCTGCAAAGAGGACGTTAAGGAGGGGCATCTGTTGACACCCATTTTATGACCGATAAGTCGGGTCATCTCCTTGTTCACTCTATGTGATGCTCCCAGTTATTCATTCATTCCTTGAGTCTCCTTTATCAGTTTGAAGCTTATTTCATGGGTCTTCTCCTTGGTTGAGTATGGTTCCGAGATTTCTCGTTTGATGAAGCTTAGCAAAGCTCTCTTATCATTTGGATCCTCATTATTTCTAACGGTCTGCACCTGGGGCGTTACTTTCTTCTAACGCATTCGCCCTAGGCTATTACTTCTTGAAGAGTCCTGAAGTTGAAGGCCTTTGTTCCAATCCTTATCCTTTGGCCTATCCATTAAGTCTAACGGTCTGTCGTGCAGCCGTTACTTCGCTTCAACGCGTCCACCCATGGCCGTTACTTTCATTCAAGAGTCCTATTGTTTTGATCTGCTTCTGTTGATCTTATCTCTTTTGAGATAAGGTTGATAGTGACGGTCTCTCCCGGACGTGTTATTTGCATATGGCGGTTTGTCGAGTAGCCGTTACATCCAACAGAGAGTCCTAGCAGTTCAGGCCTTTTCTCTACTACTCCGTGGTCGAGATAAGAGTTTGAATTGGTGATTTCTCTTCCAAATCTGATCCTCAGAACTTTCTGTTTATTTCTATGGACTCTTGGTGATATTATCTTCAAGGATTTGATAAGAGTTATCCTCTTTTCTTGCTGGATTATCCTCTGCTCGACCGGAGAGTTTGAGGGCCTATAAATAGCACCCTTAACTTCATGGCCCGAGGGAGGAAGATCTGGAGTTTACGTCGAAGTGCTGCCGCATTCTGGAGCCACATCTAACCAAGGAGACTTGTCTTTCACGTCCATCTGCTTCACGGTGAAGGGAGTATTCGTTCTATTGAGTTTCAAAGTTCATCATTGCATATTGTGTTCTTCCTTCTCCCTCTCATCATAGGCATTGTCCCTCTCCTTGTTTCCACGTTCTGCATCTATTTTTCATCATCTAAACATCCTCCTATCTTTTAAAAACGCCCAGAGGGGTTAAAAAACCAAAACTTTCCCGGTACTTCCCTTTCCTTTTGCATGCTCTTAAGCCTTTTAAGAATTGATACTACGCTTGTTTAAAGGGCTGATCTGGGTCTGTTTTCTTGTGTTTCACGTTCTTTGGTAGGTTTACAGGTTCACTACACGAGGCCCAAGTCTTCTGGCCGGCTGGAAGATTTGGAGTTCAAAGAATTCATAAGCTCTTACTATAGGTTGTCTGACGGTCTTGAGAAGACGCGTCAGGTTCATATAACGGTGCATCGTGCGACCGTCACACTCCTGTGACGCACAGGGTCTGGACCGTTACATTCGGTTGATCTGCAGATTTCACTGGTTTTCTCTCTCCCATGGGCGGGTGCTTCATCCACCTATTTCCAAGGTATTTTCAAGTCTCTGGCTTGTGTTTACTTTGGTGGCGATCACGTTCTTTCTTAGTATTGATCATTAGCTTTCTCTCCATCTCATATCTCTTATTTCCTTTATTTGCTCCACCCTTGCGGTGTGTTTTTATTTGCCCTTGCTCCACGCCCTGGCGTGTGTTTTTCTTTATTCCCTTAGTTTAGCTTGATGATTGAGATAGCATGCCCATGCTAGAGCTTGTTCTGGTTGCCTAGGTTCATGGTTCACATGTCCTTGGGTTGATTGCGATCTTTGATTTTTGCTTATCATCTTTATTACACATCAAAACAAAAAGATGAAGGGAAGCAAACAAATCAACACCAATGCGTGCTGTTTTGCTATTTTAGCCTCCAGTTGACCCAGTTGTGACCCCTGTAGTCAACCCTTGACCCGCGAGTGTCCCGGATACCTTGTGGGGACCGAGACTGTGAGATTGGGTATTTAGGAGAGCCATTGTGCCTTGATTAGCGTGCCATGGTCCTGCTTAAGGTTGTGGTCTTTGTGAGGTTGTGTCATGGCTTGGGGCCGTGTTCCCTTGAGTGGTGAAGGCATGTCTAATGTCTTATATGTTGAGTGTTGCTATGTGATTCATAGCTAGTTACCCACGGAAGGTTGTTCCCGTGTGGTGTCGTGCGACCATGTGAGAGTTGAGTTCTGAGTCACTTCTGTGTGGTCGTGTAAGGGTCACTTCTGCGTATGATTGTGGGCCGATGTGGTTGTGTAACCCGGTCTTGGATTGAGATAGTTGTTTAGCCTGTATTGCCAGAACTGCGTGAGTTCTGTAGTCCAGATTGATTGTATGACGACTGATTTTCCATGTGATTAGTCGTGTGGCTTATGTAATGCGGTCTTTGTGACGAATGCACCGTGTGTTGCCTTGAGTTGAGCTCTCGTGTTTCTGGCGACTCGTGCTTTCACTTGTGTTCCAGACTGTTGATGTGGTTCTTGGTGTACGGCTTATAGGCTTGTGTTGCCTAGCCGACCGTGACCGTGCCTGTGCGAGGGGTATGTGTGTTTTTGGTTGGAGCAGGTGTGAGCAGCCTATATACCATGGACAGACTGGGCGAGGATAGCCCTATGTGCGCGGTGCTCTTACAGCAGAGGCGAGGACAACCTAGAGTGTGCAGTGCCTTAGTTAGGACAAGAGTACGTTGCTGACGGGTGCAGTGGCGCGTATCCCGTGTTAGGGAGCAAGACACGGCCGTACTGTGGGTTGCAGTGGTGCAGATCCTAGCCAGTCCGAGGGAGTGGTGTGAGTGTGTGTCTTTGCCTACTCGAGGTTAGAGTGTGGCCACGTACGGGATCCCCGCTCGATGTGTGGGCTACGTATGAGGGACGTGAGAGGTTGAGTGCTGGTTGAGGCGACTGCATTGTCTTGGCCCTCAGACTAGGTTGACATTATCGACTACGTGTCGTGGCACTCGGGTGAGGTTGACAGTGCCGATCGTGTAACGCCTGGCTAATTATAAAAGCTAAAATAGAAATAATTATCTATATTTTAGGGAGAGAAAAGATAATTATGAATCTTGTAAGTCTTTATGAAGAATAAAACAAAATCTTTTTGTTAAAGATAAAATAAAATAAGGTCAGGGAGATCTATGTGGGAAGATTAAAAGACAATTGAATAAGATATTATCTCTTTTCAATTCTAAATCAAGAAGGAATCATATTATCATTAGTGACTTAAAATTTTATAAAGCACCAAGAACAATTAATATTTATAAAATTGAGATAAAGCTCGGGTGATTATCTTTAAGATAAATCTCATGAAATACGACGATTAATATAAAATGTAATCTCTCAAAATACTTAATGATTTCAAGTTAATAATATGGGGAAAAAATGTTAATGATATAATAATCAAAATTAACGATAAAGAAAAATATATCTAAAGTCTGACTTAAAATATGAAATTTGTAAATGATTAATAATGGGCTTAAGACTATTTTATTATTAAGACTAGCCTAATTAATTAATAGGCCATGCGATTTACAAATGGGCAAAAAGACTAGAATGGGTTTTGACTGAGAACAATTAATTGTTAATGGGCTTGGGACTTAACCTAATAATAAGAATAAAATAAAGGTTATTATCTCTCAATGTGGAACCCTAAAATCATAAGAGAAACCCAATTGTCAAAGGATGGCTAGCGGCGGCGGTTTTAGATAATTAGAATTTATCTTATAGTAATATTTATCACGTAAGGTAATAAGAGTTTAACTAGGACTCTTAAGTCCTTAAGTCTATAAATAAAGGCCTCGAGCCCAACAAAACTCCATTGCTACGGGACTCGAAGGTGTGATCGTGTGCGTGCGAAGGCGTGGTCGTGCTACTGCTGCTGCAGAGCATCACCGTCTTCTTCCTCTTCTTCCTTTCTTCTTCCTCCTCTTCGTGCGTCATCCTCTTTCTTCGATCAGGTAGGTTATCTCTTAGGCATAACATTAAAATAAACCATGTGCAATAAGACATGCATGTAGTTACGTCATTCCTCGCATCAATCTCCATGTTTCATACTAGTTTCATGATGTTTTGCTAAGTTTTAAAGCTTTTGATAGTTCTATTTCATGAAGAATTTGTGACCACAGTAGTGGGCGCAAATTAATCTGCGCCTGTGAAGTAGACACAACTTCCTGCGATTTGCGTGAGTCTAACAGACGTAAATTTAATTTACGTCAACCGCCCTGACGCAAGTTCCTTATGCAATTTAAATAATTAACCAACATTTAAAATTGAATATCTATGAACCCTGATGCATAAAATTAACATGTGCATATTTTTAGAATCCTTGAGATTTTCTCTTAATTATCATGTTTTTAGTTTCCTGAAAAATCTTCTAGATCAAAAGTAGCACTGTTCATCTCATACTTAAATAAATGAGCAGTGATTGCATTAAATGCTGGTTTTTGCGTCCGAGTAATTGACGTGTGATCATAGAATTTGCGCCCTTCTAGAAGGACACAATTTTTTTGATTTATGATATATGAATTTATAAAAGAAGTTTGCATCCAAGAGACAGACGCATATTCAAGATCTTGTGCCTCTTTATAGAGACGGAAATTTTTGATGCATATATGTCTCCTGACGTTCTAAGGAATTAACGTCCAGATGACAGACATTTTTAAATAATTTAGCGCCTCTCTGAAGAGACGCAAATTCTTTAGGGTCATCTGTCTTCTGACGTTCAAAGGATTTAACGTCCATAGCTTGGACGTAAATTAAAGAATGTACGCCTTTTTAAACTGATGCTAATTGTTTTAATGCTGGAACTTAAAGGAATTAACGTTTGTAAGCAAGACGCCTGTTCTAAATCTTGCGCCTCACTGCAGCGATGCACATTAATTGGCGGTTGACCTATTGACGTTAATCCTTTCCTATTTATTTTGGTTTCTAAAAGAATTAACGCCTTGGAGCTAGACGCTAAATTAAGGTTCTGCGCCTCTATACAGAGATGCATATTAATTAGCGCCTTCCTCTTTGACATTACTTCCTCTATTATTTCAAGAATATTATTTTTTTAGATTTAACGTCCTGACAGTGGGCGCTAATTACAAGAATTAATGCCTACTATTCCTGACGCATATTCTTCCAACAGTGATTCTTCGTGCTTTTGATCCTCAACCGTGGATCTTTTGGCACCATGGTCTCAAGGCCGAGTCATGGTCCATGTTTTCAGTGGTTTCACGTTATACACCTCATTTCTTGGAGATAGAAGGACCCTCCGTCCAGAATTCCTCTCGCCAGATCGAAAAATTCTTTCTCTAAGGCCTCTATAAGACCCCGACATCGAAGGATTCCCTCTTCAATCACTAGGCTGGTTGTACCCTAAAAACCCTTAAACCTGTATGGTCATATCCCTTATAAGAAACATGACATCCAACCATCATAGAGCGCCAAGATTGGTGTTCTGTGAGAGTCCAGACACTGTTTAAAATTGGCATCTGGTGCACTTGTCGCAACTTCTGAAGTAGCGTCCTGACAGTTGACCCAAATTCAATTTATGCTTACTATTCACAAGAATTAGCGCCCTTCCAAGAGGACGTGGATTCTTGAATTCAAGGCATCCTGAGTGGACACCAATTCTTCCCACATTTTTGCTTTCACAGCATTTCGTGGTTTATTTTTTATTATTTCCTTGTGCATGGTCCTTTCCTTGAACTCATTGATCCTACATGATCTTTCTCAAATATTCCTACAATGTTAAACTCCTTGGAATTCATTTGGCTATTAAATTAAAGTGGATGTCTAGATATTTACATAACTCATTGTCTAGCGTTAATGGGACCTGGTCTGGTCCTGGGAGGAGCACCCGAAAGTACTTGTACCCATGGGAGCTATATTGACCACGGTGTGGCATTGCACCGAAGTGCATGACTTTCTAGATTAATCTATGGCATTCCACTCTCTCTCTCGTGACATGATATTATGACTTGACGTGCTTGAGTTGAATGATACTTGCTTGAACATGAATAGTCCATACCTTGTTCATACTATTTCTTGCTATCTATCCTTGATTCGTAATTCTTTCAGTTGTATTTTAAACTCGTTCATGCACGATTATAGTTGCATTCATGTAATATGTTAAAGCAAGTCTGGTGATAGAGATGTAATCCCTACTAAGCTTTTCGCTCATCCAGATTTATTTCAATGTTTTTCAGGTAATCAGGTGGCTAGCAAGGATGTTGCCCTAGCGGGAAGGGAAAGTGTGCATGAGAGCTCCTAAAGATAGATGGCCAGTGTCTTTCATTTTTTTGAGTCTAGATTAGCACTATGAGTTTAGTTAGTGTATCTTTTCTTTTCTTGAAATTGTAATTTGAGTCAAAGTTTGTAATAGCAAGATTATATTAATAAAGTTTAATTTTTGTCAAATAGTGTGTCGTTAAGTTATTGCTCTGATTGTCGTGACTGTTTCGCTGCCACGTTCCAAACAATATTTTCGCTGCTATCGGTTCAGGGCACGACAGACAGCATTGGCGAGACCTCCTGGATTTGAGGTAGAGCTGACATGACGGTAAGGTCGTGGCTCCCTCCTAGGTTGAGACCGTGGTTTCTGAGATTTACGACATGAGATTATGCTAGTGACTGTGTAGTCCTAGCTTGAAACTTCCATCGGTGTAGATGGATGTGCACGACTGAGTTATCGTGGGTTTTCTTGAGTGTAGCCGTGTTGTTCCTATGTTTGAGGGTTTGCCGTCCGTTTGTCGTGTTCACAAAGTAGCTGTGGAAGTGTGATTCCACTATAGGCTATCTTGTGTTCGCCCTCACCATGTTTCCCTGGCTACGTAGACTGTTGTAGCTTTTGTTGTAGATAGCTGCTAGTCTTGTTGCATTTCATATTAATTATTGTTATTGTGGCTTTGTTACTGTGTTTGTATTAAGGTAGGGCTCCGCGGGACCCCTACTGAGCCAATGAGATGAGGCTCACCCGTTTTCTTTTCAGGTCTGGTGCTTTGCCACGTGAACCGGTGGGCGAGAGTTGCGCCTGTGCTATTGTAGCTGCCAGTTGCCAGGGCCAGAGTTGGCTCATTCAGTGTACGTACTTCTTTCTGTTAGCTGTACTGTGTGGACTTGGACTCGTTATTAAAATGCTAAATTCCTATAAAATGTTTATTTATTTCTGTTGTTAAATATTCAAATCATGTGAATTTAATTTATGCATTTATTTCTAATTGTCATGCACCCCCACAACACCAAAACTTTTTCCCTTATGAGTTTTCCACTCGTGGGTAGCGGTTCGAGGTTTGGGTTATCGGTTTATCGGTGCTCGAATCTTGGGTCGTGACAAAGTCCTTGATGAACCTTCTATAATAACCGGCTAAACCCATGAAACTCTTGACTTCAGTCACACTTGCAGGTCTCTCCCAATTTCTTATGGCCTCAACCTTAGAAGGGTCCATCGAAATTCCATCTTTAGAGATTATATGGCCTAGAAAAGAGACCTCTTGCAACCCAACTTCACACTTACTAAACTTGGCATACAACTGATGATCTCTCAATATCTGCAAAGCCTTCTTCAGATGCTCCTCATGCTCATCCTTGCTCTTAGAATAAATCAGAATATCATCAATAAAAACTACTTCCCACTGATCAAGGTAGGGCCTAAACACACTATTCATTAACTGCATAAAAGCTACAAGAGCATTCGTTAGTCTAAAGGGCATCACAATAAATTCAAAGTGCCCATACCTGCTCTTAAATGCCGTCTTGTGGATATCTTCATCCTTGATCCTCAATTGATGATAACCCAACCTGAGATTAATCTTCGAGAAATATTGAGCTCCTGATATCTGATCGAACAACTCATCGATCCTCGGTAGTGGGTACTTGTTCTTAATTGTGAGTTGATTTAACTAACAATAATCTATGCATAACCTTAACGATCTATTCTTCTTCTTAACAAAAAGAACAGGCACTCCCCAAGGAGACGTACTCGGATGAATAAAGCCCCTTTCTAACAGTTCTAACAACTGCTGTAACACCCAAGATTTTCAGGTCAGAATCTGTGGGTTTTAGAGTGCTTTCGTGAGTCCCGGATCAAGTTTTGTGATTAAATCAGATTTTTGGCTATCATGCCTTTGGATCCCTGTGTAGGGTGAACCGTTGTGATTTAGTGCTCCAGGACATTTCAGGCGAGTTGTGTGTTTTTAGAAAATCGTCGGGGTGATTTTTTTCCCATTTTTCTTATTTTTCACATTATTAAATCCTAAAACTTTTTCTATATAAACCCTTCACCCCCTCTCGTCCACATTCTCTTATTTCTCTCCCTCTCTCCTCTCGTTTCTCTCGTTTCTCTCCCTCTCTTCTCCGGGCGGCTGACAGAGCTAGAGGCGGGTGAGGTGGAGGTGACGTGGGGTCGCAAGTGGTCGAGGACAAGAGCGAGGAACGGAGGCGGTGGCATGACGTGCTTCGTTTGTGGATTCAGGACCTCTACGGTTGTTCAAGCGGCATTTTTGCAAGGAATCGACGTCCTCAGCATGGGAAATCATCAGTGGAGGTAGGGGGATGGATCCCTAGCCCGTGCGTTCCCTTTTCCCATGGTTTATAGGCCGAGGTGAGGCCATGAGTGGGTTTATTTCCATGCCAGGGTTAAAATGCATATTTTTGGGGTGAGCGACGGATTCACCGATTTGGTGAGATTTTTATAGTTTGAATGGGACCTCCTGGTGCTATGGAGGTTGGGGAAGAGTTTCCGCTTGTTTTCCCCATCAAATGGGTTCAGTAAGGAGTGGTTTGAGCTCCCATGGCGGAGCTCCCGCAAGTGCGTCACTAAAATCGGTCGACCGATTTGATGAATCGGTCGACCGATGGCACGTTCGCCACAGGCAGGGTAGGATGCCAAGGTTCGGTCGACCAACCTGGTAGTTCGGTTGACCGACCCATGCCCAATAGATGGGCTGGTGGTGGTCGGGTCGACCAACCCAATGGGCCGGTCGACCGACCCCTATTTTGGTCGACCGACCCAGTGGGCTGGTCGACCGAAATATAGTTCTTTTCGCCCGTTTTGGCCTTTGGTCGACCCGGTTGAGACTCAATGGTCAACTTTTGGCCCCATGGATGTCCTAGACTCCCCATGGGGACCGAGATCGTGTTTTTAGGTGTATGGAGGAATCATGTTAGCTCGATTAGCGTGCTGTGATATTTTGAGAGTCCAAGTGACCCCGTGTGTTTCGGGCTTGCTCATCATGCTAGATCGAGTCACTGTATACTTGTGTACGTGTAGAGGGCTGTCCCCGCATGGTGTTAGCTTCTTCGGAAAGTGATTTTCGTGTGGGCCATGCATATGGCCAGTGACCGAGAGTCCAGTAACCCAGCCAGGGGCTGGGGGCTTTCTTAGTCTTCCTTAGAAAGGGAATGGACCCGACGGTTGTGGGCCGCCTTAAGAGTCCTTTTGACAGTGGGTTTCTGACTCTTAGACTTGGATAACTTGACGACATGGTGCCGTATGGTACAACAACCTTGGGATGAGTCGCATGACTCTATGGCCGTTGGATTAACGAGTTTAGCTTGTCGTCTTGAGTCTGCTGGCATCGTGCCACCCCATGTTCCGAGTTACTTGCGATGGGCCTGGGAGTAACCTGTCAGTACATCAGAGATTTCTTTTGAGAATCTTACGTCGAGTGGCTTTCCCACTACTCATAGCTTTCCTAGGCACGCATGTGCCGACCCGCTTGGGAGCGACAGAGAGCTTGACCTAGGAGAGACGGTTTTAGGCTGGTTGCTGTAGGGCCTCCCACTGTGGCGGCTCGAGTCTGGGCCGGGAGGAAAAGTAGCTAGAGGGTTTGACGTAGTGATGCGCCACGAGGTTCGTCGTTAAAACACCGCGGCAACCAATCTCAAATAATTACCGAACTCACAACAAAAATAAATAAACAACGTAGCACAACGACGAGTCCGGGTCGAATCCACAGAGAGGTTTAGATTTATGAGTTGAAGATCTTGTGTTCTAAGCGGAACGTGCACTTTGGTGGTTATATGCAACTTAAAATAAAAATAACAGTAAATAAATCTATCTAATGAAATTTGGAATGTTCTAGAGAGAGAAAGGAAGAGAGGGAGAGGAAGAAGAAGAAAGAGGTTAGAGAGAGATCTAGAGAGAGAAAATAAAGGCACATGATTTTCACTAATTAAAGATAATATTTACAACATAAAGTGTGAAAATAAAAAGTACAACTCAAAATACATATCCTAACTAGCACCGAGGAGCGAGAGGCAAGGATGTCACGGCCGTGGGGTCGGGATGACGTCACCTCCTTGAGCCTTTGATTTTCACTGAATCCAGGGTCGAGGATGCCCGTTTTGCGCCGTCTTTGGAGGGGTTAGAGAGATAGAAGAAAGATAGAGAAAATAGAGAGAGATGTAGAGAGAGAAAGAGATATAGGTGGAGGGGGTTAATAAATAAAAAATAAATTAAAATGAAAATAATGTGTGCGGTGTGTGCGTGTGTGAGAAGAGGGGGGGCAGAGAGAGAATAGAGAGGGGGACACAAGGGACGTATGGGAGGGAGAGGGAGAGATGGGAAGAGAGTACGAGGGGAAGCAGAGAAGAGAGAATGAGTGAGAGAGCGAAGAGAAGAGAGAGCTAGAGGGAGAGGGAGTGAGGAGAAGAGAAGAAAGAGTGGGAGAGAGAGGGGCCTGCGGTGAGGAGGAGGGCAGGAGAAAGAGAATGGAGAGAGGGGGGTGGTTTGTGGTGCAATCGATAGGGAAAAGAGAAAAGAGAGAGGGGGCGGTTGACCGAGGTGTGTAGAGAGAGGAGAGAAAGGGAGTGAAAACGGAGAGAGAAGGGGAGAGAGGAGAGAACGAGAGGGAGAGTAGAGAAGAGAGAAGAGAGAAGGAGATGAGAAGAGAGAGCTAGAGCTAGAGGGAGAGGGAGAGAGGAATGAAAGAGTGATAGAGAGAGATCGACTGTGGAGCAGGGGGAGGGAGCAAAAGAACACACAGAGAGAGAGAGATGAGACGGGAAGAAGAAGAGAAGAGGTTGGTTGGCAGGAGAAGGGAGAAAAGAGAGAGGAGAAAGGTGTGGCGGAGGGGGGAGGGTAAAGAGAAGATAGGGGGAGTGAGAGGAAGAAGAGGGAGAGAGGGAGTGAGAAGGGAAAAGGGGGGGCAGCTTGCTGGTGGAGCCCCTGTTCAAAACAGGTGCGTCGGCCAGCGGGGGAGTGAAGGACAAACTGCAGAGGAGGGGGGGAGGAGAAAGAAGAAGAAGGGAAGGAAGGAGGAGAAAGAGGAGAGGAAGGGGAGGGAGAAGGAAGAGCAAGAGGAGAAGAAGGGGAGGGAGATTAGAGGAGAAGAAGGGGGAGAAGAAGAAGGGGAAAGAGAAGAGAAGTCTGAAGAGAAGAAAAAGGAGAGGGGCTGGGTTTTTGTAGGGAGCAGGCGACACTCCATGCACGCCCATGCGCTCCCTACCGCCTGCACGTCCGCCTGCAATCACTGCCATGCCTAGCCGTGTTCGCCCATGTTGCTTGCATGCCAGTGCTGCCGTTGCCTGTCGCTGCCATACATGAGAAGCCTGTCGTTCGCCCTTGCACGCCTGCCAGCACGCCGCACGCCAAAGGAGCCTCGCCCATGCACTACTGTCGCGCCTGCACTTCTATTGCTTGCACGCACGCGAGGCCTGCTCATGCACGCGAGGCCTGCTCACGCACGCGAGGCCTGCTTAGCCGCTTCCTACTGCCCATGTTGTGTCCTATTCACAAGGTTTACAAAAAATACAAAAAAATTATACCTAGGCCCCTCAAAAGAGAAGTTTTAACAATGAATATGATTTGCCATTTGCCCCTCCATTTTGTTTACACAAAATGAATTCTATAAAAAGTAATTATAGCAAAGTTTCTTTTAGTAAAATTTAATTAAGTAATTTTTTATTTTAAAAATATCTCATGTCCCATTAATTACAAAAAAATCTCCATTTCCTGTGAGATTGAGATTATCATGTAAAAATTACATAATTAACTTCGTTAAAGCCCAAAAAATGATGTATGATATGAATAAATATAAAAAAATGAGCGCTTATCACACCCCCAACTTACTCATTGCTAGTCCCTTAGCAATGCAAACAAGTTAAAAATTAGGGACCAACAAGAGGTTAAAAGTTTCATACCTCATGTCAAGATCCTCCTGTCACGCCCCGAGATTATGCAGCGCAAACAATCGGGAATGTGAACAGTCGGCTAGTACGCCTCAAGCAAGTAATATAATCAGAGCGCTAACACATTCACACATAAGAAATGAATGCACAATATTTGCACAAAATCTTTGCTTTATTTAAATAATAATCAAAAGTACATAAGGTTGACTCTTGACTCTTTGACTTACTAGACTCAATAAAAATGGAAAATTACATAGCGACCCTTGACTATCAACTAATGACAATCTAAGGCTTCGCTCCTTCTTTAATCACTCTCAGATCCACCACTCAAATAGTTTGAATCCGACCCGCTAGAATTTCCTGAAAAAGATTGGAAAAGTAGGGAATGAGCATACATGCCCAGTAGGTATCTTCGTATCAACATGAAGGTAATATTTAAGTATTTAACATTTTAACTCTAGAGTGTAAGATAAGTCATGAAAATACGATGAAACACGTGAATAAACCAAAGTAACACCAGTAACAAGATATGATCAAGGTGAGATATGAGATTTCGTAGATTGGGAATATGATCAATCATGAATGAAATTTGGCCTTTTATGAACAAGAATGTACTTTTCATAACCATAAAGGCTATGCACTAGAAAGTCATGTAACGAGAATGTACTAGCAAGCATGTAATTTCACAAGATTGCATCGTGGATCTTCACACGTTTATAAAAAAAGTACTCCCGGCGTAATACGACGCCAGTGTTCATCATACCCCATGGTTTATAGTATATTTCTGTCTATCTGTCGAGGGGACTAGAGTTGAGCCCTTGGATATTGTCTGTGCCCGCTCTTGCATCTTCAAGTTATAAATCAAGCTACTTCCACGAGAAATATAATTATGACCAATAATCTAACAAGTTCAAACTATAGTTTCATGATAGCAAATATCAAGGTAAGAATGCACCAATTAAGAACATGAGAGTTCAAGATTGATTTAGAACAAGGTTATGCCATGGAGAAAATTTGGCAGCATAATTACATATTCTTTAACGTTCATAATTCATTATTAACTTCTTGAACAAGGTTTTAGCTTCTAGACAATCAATAGACCATCTAGGAATCATAGGGAAATCAACCCTTGGGTTAAACCTTGGGTTAATCAATACTTAGACATAAAATGGTCATATCAGGCCGTTTCTAGAAATAGCGGTCGTTTACTGGACCGTATGTTGATCTATGTGGTCACGACTGGATCGTTTAACGACTGAGTTGACGAAACGAATGAACTGGAACCATGGGGGTCTAGGTAGGGCCGCTAGGCGTCCTTGGCGGTCAGTAAATGGCCGCTGCCAGACTCTGACGGTCTAATGGATGGCCGCTAAGATCCAGAACACAGAAAACTCTGGTAAAGTGATTTCTAGACAATTGGGTTTTGAGGGTACAATCAGCTCGGCGTCCTAGTGGGAGTCCTAGGCTCGCGGAGTCTTATAGAGGCCTTGAAACAAGATCACCTAGTCCGGTGGAAGGAATATCCAACGGAGAGGATCACAAGTCCAAGATTGTGTACTTATAGTGCAAAGTGTATCTAATGGCTACGCACCGGAGTACACACCATGTACTTAAGAAAAGACTCTCGATAAGAAGGGATCACATAAAACAATGATCAAATATTAATAAAACAAGTTCATCTATCATTTGAAGTATAAATTTAATACAAGAATATAGTATTTTGGCATGAAACTAACTTAAGTTAAAAATAACCCCTAAGTGCATGAGAGACATGAAACCTACTAAGATGAATCATTAACATAACCAAGTTTATGAATACAGTACTTAAAATAAGGATAAAACCTAATTAGCTAGGCTTATCATATGATATATATATATATGGCTTATATATATAGATAATTCATCTTTTAAAGCATGCAACTCTTACGTGAGTATCTCACTTGGTCCATCCATGTTTAAATATGCATAGTGAGTGTACACTAATAAATCTCCAATTGGCCTTCTGATCATCATTCTTTATTTGACCATGCATCTATTCATATGCATGCATATAGATACATATATATATGTGTAGCATTTTATTTTTGGTGAGTCAATTCTGTTGGGCCATTCATGTTCAATCCCTTAAGAAGCGGAGGAGCTACATTAATGGGGTTTTACCCCTACATTTATTTTATTCTTCTAGGTTTTTTGATCATCCCACCGGGCTACGGAGTTCTGCCACTGCATGTTCTCCGCTGGTCCCCTTAGGGGAATATTAATGAGGCACCACGATTAGTGGACACTATCCCGCTGAATTTTGATCCTTTTGGATCTCGGGCTACGCCCATCTTTCTTTTGGCTTCCATCTCGGCACTCCGTAGATGGATGCCCTATACTCCCCTTTGGCACAATCCAAAATACGGGAAGATGTTACCGAAATTCATTCATGATCTTTGCTTTGTCATATCGTGTGATGTTTTCGTTAAGCTGATGAATTAACCCCCGATAGTGTGGCAGAGACCTGAGGTAGACTATCTCATGGCCCTTTGCCCACTGTAGAAGGGGAACATAATCATTATGAGATCTCCTGTTGATTATCACAGGGTCTCCCTAGACCTTCTATGGATGAGTTTCTCCTCCCCTTTCAGCTTACCAAAACATCATCGCCAGAGCCCATGAAGCCCTGATTAAACACAAGAGATCCCCTCTATAGAACCCACCAAAATCCATAACCTCATAAAGCCCTAAATCCTCAAGATTTCCCCTATCGACGCCCTGATTACCTCCCGGCGTGGTGCTCTCTCGGCGTGGGTTCCGCGCCGAGTGGCGGGCGTGCTGACGATTACCCACGCCGAGGTGCTAGCGCGCTGATCACCCCTCCTCCAGCGCGCTGAAGCCCCCCCATAACCCTATTTCTGCGTCGGTTCGCCTATCGCGCTGAGTCCTCGTCGCGCCGATGCCCTCCAGGGCCGATTCCTATGCCCATCAATTCCCTCAAGCTACGGAGGCATTCGATCATCTAGCAACCGTTGATGAGCCTTGAAGCCCAGCACTCTGAGCCTTATCATCCTTCGTTTAGAACTCGTGCTATCTCGGGGAGGAATAATGGTTCTTCATCCAAGTCTAAGGGAGATAAATTAATGAGGTTTTACCCCCACATTTCGCCATTTGACTGCGATGTTTTCTTCTAACCCTGCTGACTCTTGGAGCTCTGCCACTGCATGTCCTCCAATGGTTTCTTAAGGGGATATCAATAAATACCATGATAATGGACATTGTCCCGTTGTATCTAGATCCTCTTGGATCTCAGGCTACGCCCATCTTTCTTTGGGCATCCATCTCGGCACTCCGTGGATGGATGTCCTATATTCCCACTTGGCATAGACCAAGATAAGGGGATATGCTGTCGGATTTATTCTGTATGTTAATATCATATCTTATTTCGCATGATCATCTGCATGCATCTTTTATCCTGCAAATGAATGAGCATACCTATCATATTGGTTTTGCCCCTGGGACCCTTCTACTTTGGCGACTAATCAAGGGTTGTCCTTCTTTGGAAGGACATAATTAACGTCATAGCCTTTATGGTATGACGGACTTTCGGTCCCGACTTGGACTTCACAATCGACTGACCAAGTCAGATCGAGCGCATAATAAATTGCCACTCCGATTTTATTGGCACACCTAATAAACTAACTAACCAACCTAAATAAATAAATAAATAATCAATCAAATAAATATAAAATAAAATAAAATCATTCCACAGGGATCTATGATCTATGAACTCAATGTCTCACGCCAATTAAAGGGCCCGATCTTATCCTTGGAGGAGCACCCAAAAGTACTTGCATGTGCCCATGGGAGTTGATTGACCACGGTGTGACATTGCACTGAAGTGCATGATTTGCTAGATTAATCTATGACATTCATCTCTTACATGAAATGCTTGAATTACATGACTTGAGTGCTTGATATACTAGCTTGTTGCATGAGATGGCCAATCACTATTGCTTATAATGTACGCTCATTTTCAATAATTATTTATAGTTATTTCTATCCTTGTTACATTTATTTATTGTGCATTTCAATTCCAACCTACTTGTGCTTACTCTCTTGAATTATTCATAAAATTCTTTTTTATTTCCATTTTGCCTTCACTATCAATATTGGTACATCTAGTTATTCCTTTCTCGCGTTGCATTTTAAAATGTTAATTACTTAAAGATGTCTGGCATAGAGATGTAATTCCTACTGAGCTTGTGCTCACTCAGTTATCTTAACATTTTTCAGGTGAGTCTGATGAGGACCCGCACACTGATGGGGAAGGGGGTGACTAATTGGAGCGTTCCAGCCAACCTAGAAGCCGAGTCATGTCTTTCCTAATTTTCTAGATGTGTGTGTGTTATTGGAGAGTTGTAGTTGTGAGAGAGAGTTGTCAATTGTTGAGTGTTGTTGTCTTGACTAAACGTTGAGTGGAAATCTTAACAAGCATTGAATTGATTGATGATGCAGATTTATGATGATTTCTCATTAATAATAAAGCTCAACTATTTTGGCTCGTTAGCATTCTCTCTCTTATGGATGAATCTTTATGTGTTTGCTTTGATGGACATGAACGTTATAATTGCTACGTTCCGATTTTTCACGTCAGGGCATGACATTCAATGTCTAAATTCTTTATACACTTACATCATTGTGTTTGCCTATAGAGGGAGCCAAGTTTCCATCTCTTTGTGTGGCGCCCCCTTCCCGCAATCCCGTATCCGATTCGGGGACATCACAGCGTATAGACGGAGTGTTGTGGACCGAGATATCTACAATGTGCTAAAGGCTGAAGCATCGCATATTCTAAAAGCACAACTATACCATTTTCATAATATAAACACACATAATTTACATCATAAACAGTGTTCTACATATCTCTACCCAAAAGTCATATTTACATTTATTATATAAAATAAAACTAAACCTACTTATTCTACGCAGTGGAATCCAAACTACACCCGGGATCACCCTCTGACACTATAAGAAAAAGCGGTATTAGTGACGAAATTTTTTGACGGATTCATTTCTGTAGGAATAGCCATCGTAATTTCGGACGGATTAAATTTAGTCGGAACTTGCATCGGTATTTCCGACAGATAAGTATATGTCAAAAAATCTGTTAGAATTGCCGACGGATATTTGGACGGAAAAGTTTCTGTCGGAACATTTGGCACCACAAATTACACCCTTAGTGTTGTTTATCACCTTTGATATAAATGTGTCAAATTATTTCTGACGGATTGTAGGTTGGTCGGAAATACATCGAAAATTTCTGACGTATTTCCGACTGAAAATTTTTCCGTCAGAAATCTATTTGTCTCCCTTACCAACATATTTGTCACCCTTAGCGACATATTTGTCACCTTTTTGTCACCCTTATTTCTGACGGAATATAGGGTCGTCAGAAATACGTCAAAATTTTTTGACGTAATTCCGATTGAAATATTTCTGTCAGAAATCTATTTGTCACCCTTACCATCCTATTTGTCGCTATGAGTCAAATTATTTCCGACGGAATGTAAGTTGGTCAGAAATACGTCAGAACTTATCTCTTTCCGTCGGAAATCTATTTGTCACCCTTACCAACCTATTTATCACCCTTAGCGACCTATTTGTCACCCTTAGCAAGCTATTTGTCACCTATTTGTCGTTATGTGTCAAATTATTTCCGACGGAAAATATGTTGGTCGGAAATACGTCAAAAATTTCCGACGTAATTCCGACTGAAAATATTTCCGTCGAAAATCTATTTGTCACCCTTACCATCTAATTTGTCGCTATGTGTCAAAATATTTTCCGTCGGAAATCTATTAGTCACTCTTACCAATCTATTTGTCACCCTTAGCGACCTATTTGTCACCCTTAGCAAGCTATTTGTCACATGTTCTTATTTCTGATAGAATATAGGGTCGTCATCAAAAATTGCCGACGTAATTCCGATTGAAAAATGTTCCGTCGGAAATCTATTTGTCACCCTTACCATCCTATTTGTCGCTATGTGTCAAATTATATGTCGGAACTTTTTGATGTATTTCTGATGGAAAGATTTTTCGTCGGAAATCTATTTGTCACCCTTACCAACCTATTTGTCACCCTTAGCGACCTATTTGTCACCCTTAGATAGCTATTTGTCACATGTTCTTATTTCTGATGGAATATAGGGTCGTCGAAAATACGTCAAAAATTTCTGACGTAATTTTGACTAAAAATATTTCCGTCGGAAATCTATTTGTCACCCTTACCATCCTATTTGTCGCTATGTGTCAAATTATTTTCGACGGAATGTAAGTTGGTTGGAAATACGTCAGAACTTTTCGACGTATTTCTGACGGAAAGAGTTTCCGTCGGAAATCTATTTGTCACCCTTACCAACCTATTTGTCACCCTTAGCGACCTATTTGTCACCCTTAGCAAACTATTTGTCACCTATTTGTCGCTATGTGCCAAATTATTTCTGACGAAAAATATGTTGGTCGGAAATACGTCAGAAATTTTTGACGTAATTTTGACTGAAAATATTTCCATCGGAAATCTATTTGTCACTCTTACCATCTTATTTGTCGCTATGTGTCAAAAGACTTTTCGTTGGAAATCTATTTGTCACCCTTAGTGACCTATTTGTCACCCTTAGCAAGCTATTTGTCACATGTTCTTATTTTCGACGGAATATAGGGTCCTCGGAAATACGTCAAAAATTGCTGACGTAATTCCGACTGAAATTTTTTTCGTCGGAAATCTATTTGTCACCCTTACCATCCTATTTGTCGCTATGTGTCAAATTATTTCCGACGGAATGTAAGTTGTTCGGAAATACGTCGGAACTTTCCAACGAAAAGATTTTCCGTCGGAAATCTATTTGTTACCCATACCAACCTATTTGTCACCTTTAGCGACCTATTTGTCACCCTTAGCAAGCTATTTGTCACCTATTTGTCGCTATGTGTCAAATTATTTCTGACGGAAAATATGTTGGTCGGAAATATGTCGAGAATTTTTGACGTAATTTCGACTGAAAATATTTCCATCGAAAATCTATTTATCACCCTTACCATCTTATTTGTCTCTATGTATCAAATTATTTCTGACAGAATGTAATTTGGTTAGAAATACGCCGGAACTTTTCGACGTATTTTCGATGGAAAGATTTTCTGTCGAAAATCTATTTGTCACCCTTAGTAAGCTATTTGTCACCTTTGAAAGCTATTTGTCAAATTATTTCCGACGGATTGTTAATTTGTCAGAAATATTTTCGATTGAAAATTATTCTGTTGGAACTTTTGTCACCCTTAGCAACCTAAATAATAAATATGCAGGGAATAGAAATTGATAAAAACTGATAAAAGCATGTGTCAAAACCCCCCCCAAATGAAATTCATACTTCCCCTAGCCTCAAGAGAGATAAGGAAACCCATTGATATAAGTAAAAAAAAGGGGGTCCGGTGTAGCTGGAGTCGACTCCATCTTGGCATGGAGTTGACTCAGCCCACCTTTGTCAAAAAAGGGGGGGTCCGGTGTATGTGGAGTCGACTCCATCTTGACATGGAGTCGACTCAGCCCACCTCTGTCATCTATATGTTACCCCTGATATCCATTTGTCACCAAATTTGTGCAGTTGTTAGCCAAACCATCTATTTTTCACCCTTATCTATCTATTTGTCACCACTGTTGTGCATTTGTTAGCACAAACCGTCCATTTTTCACCCTTAGAAGCTATTTGTCACCCTTAGAACTCATTTGTCACTTATATGATCCATTTGTCACCCTTAGGGCCTATTTGTCACCCCAAAACATCTATTTGTCACCCCTAGCGTCTATTTGTCACCCAAAGCATCTATTTGTCACCCAAAGCATGTATTTATCACCCTTAACAAGCCATTTGTTGCCCCTGTCATCTATTTGTCACCCAAAGCATCTATTTGTCACCCTTAACAGGCTATTTGTCACCCTTGTCATATATTTATTACCCTTGTCATTTACTTATCACCCATGCATGAACATACAAAAGATGAACCAAAAAAGAGAAAAAAAAGAAGAAAAAAGAAGGAAAATCATAAAAATGATAATTAATAAATGTAACAGTATAATAATAGAATAATTATGAAAATGACAAAGAACCCATAAAAATAATAATTAATAAATGTAACAATATAATAATGATAAAATAATTGTGAAAATAAAAAACCATAAAAATGATAATTAACGAGTGTAACATGTATAACCATAATAAAAAAATTACGAAAATGATAGAAAAAAATGCCATAAATGATAAAAATCTTATAAAATACCCCCATTAAAATATTTAATGGTGAATCGTCCGGATTTCTTCCCTTTGACCCTAAGTAAGGGGAAACACCAAAGATGCCCTTGCAAGGCGTGCCCGGCTCTCGAGGATTGCCCCGTTATGGCCGTTGCATGACCTCGCGCCGGGCAAAGAACTTGTGGAATTTGACCCGTTGGGATGGAATTCAATTGATTTCTGCCACTCCCTCATCTATTGAACTTGTCGTGTCCCGGCATACATATGCTCCGATCTTACCAAAACGTTTATGATGATTTTCAACCCGGACACTCGTCCGAATATAAAACGGTCAATACATGACCGATATGACTTCAAATAATTGTTGAATGCTTTGATCTTATTGAAACGTTTATGATGATTTTTAATACGGACACTCGTCTGAATATAAAACGGTCAATACATGACCGATATGACTTCGAATAATTGCTCGGACCCTAATGAAGGGGATCTCAATGCTCTTCACCCAATTTCCATTCGTTTCATGAATCTTGATTTCCATGCCCTGAGGCCCCATTTCTTGGCGATTTATAAAAGGTTTTACCCTCTCCGAGGAGATGTAATTAACGTCGTGACCTTTATGGCGCAATGGGTCTCCAATCCCGACTCGATACCCATAATCATCTGGTTAGTCAGACGGAGCGCACCCCGGGCTGCGGACCACTCAAGTCTCAAAGCCCGAACACATTGTCACACACGTGAGTGGCACGCCCTCGCACGATAAAACCAATAAAAAGACACCATGATATTTTATTATTATTCTTAGTACGTCCAACACCTTTATGGCATGGCGGGTCTCCAGTCCCGACTCGATACCCACCATCGTCTGGTTAGTCAGACGAAGCACACCTTGGGTTCTAGACCATCCCAGTCTTGGAACCCGAACACATTATCACACACGTGACTGGCACGCCCTCGCATGATAAAACCGATAAAAGATACAATGATATTTTATTATTATTCTGAGTGCGTTCAACATGCCCCCCGCGAGGAGCCCTAGCTCCCCATTGCCAGTGCCGCTGCTCTCTCCCACTTTAACATTCATGGGTTTCTGAGCGTTTCCATGGGTCTCATGTTACGTTTCATAAATAAAGTAGAAATGTTTTAAATTATAGATCTTCGGATCTCTAAATAATAAATAATAAATTTCTTTTTTTAAATGTAATGATATTTTATATTGAGTGAGATTTTATCCTATTAAAAAAATGAATGAATGAATGAGAAAAAAGGACGAATGAATGAATGAAAAAAATGGTGAAAATAGAAATAAAAAGAGATAACAAAGAGAAAAAATGGCGGCAAATGAAAAAAAAAGAAAATTGAAATTTTTGGGGGCCCTAACCCCTCCTCCTCTCCTCCTTCCCCCTTCATCCTCCTCTCGATCTCCCTCTCCTCTCTCACGATGTCACCCCCCTCTCAATCTCTCCCCCTCTCTCTCTCACCCATCCGCCCTCTCTCTCACCCTCCTTCTTCCCCAACACCGGTGACGGGCAGAGCAACCCAGGGATGAGGGCGGGCTGGCGAGGGAGGGCGGGCGCGGCGGAGCTACCTAGGGACGTCGGTGAGGGGCGAGCGGAGGCAGCATCGGCAGCGAGGGCGCAGCGGCGGTGATGAGCTCCGACAGCGGCGGCGGTGAGCTGAGGCGAACATGCCCCCACCGCAGGTATTCCTTTCACTCCCTCTCCCGTTGGCCCCCCTCCCCCTCCCGCCCTCTCTCATTTAGGTAGAAATACGCACGGCTCGACCCCCTCTCCCTGCTCCCGTCTTGTCTCACTCTCACTCTCACACACACAGACACAGGGAGGGGGAGGGGCTCGACCCCCTCTCCCTGCTCCCGCACAGACACAGGGAGGGGGAGGGGCTCGTCCCCCTCTCCCTGCTCTCGCCCTCTCTCACTCTCCCTCTCATACACATAGACATAGGGAGGGGGAGGGGCTCGGCCCCCTCTCCCTGCTCCCACCGTCTCTCACTCTCACTCTCACACATAGACACAGGGAGGGTGGGAGGGTGATGAGAGGGGAGGGGAGGGGCCACACACAGACATAGGGAGGGGGAGGGGCTCGGCCCCCTCTCCCTACTCCCGCCCTCTCTCACTCTCACACACAGACACACGCACACACAGACACAGGGAGGCTGGGAGGGTGATGGGAGGGGAGGGGAGGGGGATGAGGGGAATCTGTATGTGAATTAATTTTTTTGATAGGTGTGGATGCCGATATGAATGTGTATGTGAATGCTGATATGATTTTTTTTCCAGAAGATGATTTCGATGTCAATGTCTGTGTGTGTGAATATGGACGTGAAAGTGGATGTGGATATGAATGTGGATGCGAATTTTTGTTTGCAGGTGATGATGCCAATGTGAGTGTGTGTGAATGTGGATGGGAACGGGATGTGGACATAAATGTGTGTGCGTAAATGTGGATATGACCCTTTTTTCAGTTTTGCCTATTCACGACTTTTGTTATAATATATGTGAATACTATGCTTGGATACTGATGTGACACCACCTTGGGGTGGCAGCCACTCTACCGATGCCCTCGGACCTACAATCGCAAGCAAGTAACTTGAGCAGCGGACTCACTCTAGCGAACCCACTCGCATAGCACACACTCGGGCCCGTAGGAGAACCGACGATAGTGGCCAGGGTCTGAAGTTGGACCTTGATGTTCCAGGGGTATGACTAGCTTGGGACGAACCCCAATGGACCAGGGATGCCCAATTTCACGGTAGGCCAGCACACCAAGGGCATGGGATGTAGGGAGCTCTCGCCTCACTCCGCGACGGTCACTCGCGTAATTGGCAATATAGTCCGAGCACTCACTCACCGACCGACCGCACTAAGATGCAATACTAAGCAAGCAAAATGATTCCAGCAGAGAAGTGCGATCAAGAGCTCACCTGATCGGCGTGAAAACGCTGATCCCGTCCAGAGACGAGGGCGAGCGGGGAAGCTTGGGCTACCCGCACGCCGCGCCGATGATGCTTCGGTTGACAATCTGCTAATACAAGCACTACTCCCCTCGCATGGGGGGTTGATCAAGGGGTGGGGGGAATTAATTTTACAACCAAAAGATACCTCCTTGCAGGGAGGGGATTTCAGTCGTCCAGGCGGGGAGGGGGAGTGGGCCGAAAGTCCGGTCTATCCGAACCGAACCCACTGGATAGCAAGTGGACGTCGGAGATGCCACGGGCCCCTCGGTGCAAAGAAGAAGGTGGGGCCGGTGCAGAACTCACCGGGGATGGACCAGGATCAGGTTGCAGGATCTGTGGAATGGACATAGTCCGGTCACGGCCGCAACGGGATGAACCTCACGACCCGAGAGAACCTGGAACAGTCTGGACAGAAGGGTTGCTCTAGACTGTTGGTGTAACGACCCTCTGATTATCAGGAGAGACCCGATAACCCGAGACTCGAACCGCCGGCCACGAGCCGGAAGGGCTTGGAAGGGCTAAAAGGAGTGTGAAGACACAAAGAAATAGGAAATATAGCAGGACAACAATTAACAAAAATAAATAAATAACTACAGCTACAACAAAGTCCAGTCCAACAGAAAGTACAGGCTAAAGTAGTAAAAATGTACCACATACCGAGTGAACACTCGGCTCGGTGAGCTGGCAACCGAGAACCTCCGCACTGCGCCCTCGAATCTCGAGGAAGAAGAACTGCCACACCTGAAAAGCAGGGAATGAGTCTCCCAAACAGAGACTCAGTAGGGATCCCGCGGAACCCCAACCGGAAACAACGGCGGTAGCGAAAAGGAAGGCTACAAGAGCAACCGCAATAGTAGGAATAGTAAACCCGGTGGCCAGTCGAAACCCGGCACTACAACTACTCCTACTGTACCGAAAACACACCCCGAACTCACGGTTGGGGGCTACCGAACTACACTAGTATCGCTTACCGAAGTAAAAACCCACGGTAACCACGCCGTAGAGGCCTGTCTCCCAGAACACGGCCAACCTAGACACGCTATCCAAAGTGCAACCCTGACACCTGGTCACAGGTACCGCACGACAAGACGCAACCTCGGTAAAGCCACTAGCACTAGTCTCACGGCGCGAAAACCAACACACGCGCCACGACGAAATAACCGAAAACTCAACGGTCGACACGACTGAAAACCCAAAGGTCAAAGTCACAGAAATTGATAGTCTGTCACTCCCGACTCGACAGGAGTACCTCCCACAAGAAGCACAGTCGGTTACGTCCCCTGGTGACTTACACCGCATCACAGGTGAACTGCCTGACGTGGTAGCGCCTACCAGAGGCACGGACACCGATAAGTAACAATAAAGCAAGTGACTAGCTGGGGTCACGCCCGTCAGCGTGGGTCCAACCGCCCCCAACCACGTGTTCGCACACAGACCATGCGTCCTTGGTCTGACTTCTAACTGGTTTTCCCCAGGAGCCGGACTCTGGCTACTGACGAGGGGCCCGACGAAAACCAGTCTAAAAATCATCCTCAGGGTAGCCTCTCCACCACTCCCTGGTGGGTCCACTTGCGTGCAGGCAGGCTACGACTGGTGGAGGGCCACTACGGAGTAGAGTCTCGAGTCAACGGAAAATAATGTCCGAACCCGACGACGTACGGGGACCATCCCACGTACCAGTACCGTCACACGGTGACCACAGTCGGAGAAGAAATGTGACTCACAATCCATGGGCCGCACACTCGGCCACCCAGAAACGTAGAAACATGGTTCCCAAAGTAGCTCACATGCCGCCAAACCAAATCCCACTCTTAGGGAAAGGCGGGAACCCTCCAGCCCCCGGTTGGGCAACTGGACTCGCAGTCCAAGGCCATATGCGTGGCTTACACGGAAAGCACAGAAGCATGATTCCCAGGGTAACGCACAAGCTGCCATGCCGATAACTGGACTCACAGTCCAAGGCCAAACACATGGCCCACTTGGGAATCATCTTCTAGGAAAACGCATGGCACGCGGGGGGAGACCCCACCGCGCACACACCGACACACGGTGACTCGGTCTAGCGTAACACGAAAGCCCGACATGCGGGGAGTCACCCAGACTCTCAAACCCATGGACACGCTAAAGAGGTAGCACGGTCCTCCCGACACCCTCAAAACATAGACACAGAATCCCACGGGTGTCTGGCACTCACAAGATCGCAAGTCGACCACTGGGTCACGACCCGATCGACTAGGGACCGACACAACGTGAAACGATCGCGGAGAACACGAAAACTCATCTCGGCACCACACAGAGCCTGTCGGTCTAAGCTTGGGCCGTCACAGTCTGTAGTGGTCCAAGCCTCGACCATCACAACCATTCTGATGCACCAACAAAGGGCCGTCAGACGCTCGGTGCAAAGTTGGGTGTGACGCGCCTACCCTGGTGCGTCACAGTCTCTGACGCGTCAGCCCTGGTGCGTCACAGTCTATGACGCGCCAGCCCTAATGCGTCACAAGACAAGATGGAACCAACTGTGACGCGTCCCACTCGGTGTGTCACAGGTTGTAATGGACCAACTCTGGTGCCTTACAAGGTGGGAACGCGTCTGCTCTGACGCACCCACACAGGGGCGTTACAAGGCTGTGACGCGCCAGCCTTGGTGCGTCACAAGCCTTAACCCCGAATGGTCAAAACCAACGACTGAAAGCCAACGGTCAGATCGTCCCTGACGGTCCAACCAAGGCACGTCACAGCGACGTGGCGGTCTATCGTGGGACCGTCACACACATAGACCACCCAAAGGCTAAACGGACCCTGTGACGCACCCACCCTGGGGCGTCACAGGCTGTGACGGTCATTGGAAGGACCGTCACACTCGTCCGAGAGTGAAACGGCGAGAAACAGCCCAAAAAATCTGATCCACGCCCCGATCACCCCCGGGTGATGGGGAAACAAAGGGGAATCCATCCTCAAGCCCCTAGGCATGTATCTAAACCCCTAGATCAGCCAAAAATGCCGTAAAACGAGAGATCCGGCTCACAACCCCAAAACATGGAGTTTTTCCCCAAATCACCCCGATTAGCCCGCTCAGCTCACCACGGCCTACAAAACTCGCGGGAAAGAAAGAGCACGAGCTGGGGGTCCATCTCCCTACCTCCACCGAAGATTTCGCACCCCGAGCTCGTCGATCCACGAAGAAAACGCCGTGAAACCCTCGCCGCTCCACGAACCCGCGGTAGAGCTTCCACGCGCCACCGGCCCTCGATCCTCTACCCGTTCCCCGTTCCTCGCCTCCCGCCATCGCCGCCTCACCCTCCTCCGCCACCGTCGGCCGCCCGGGGAGAGGGGGAGAGAAAGAGATGAGAGAGAGTGAGAAAGAGAGAATGAGAGGGGGAGAGAGAAAAGGGTTAATATATAGAAAAACCAGAAAATTGCAGAAATTCAGAAAATTATGAAAATTACCTCCACGATCCTCAGAAAGAACACAGTGCAGTGGTACTGTCCCAGAGTTGAAGAACGCCAAGGTTCGCCCTGCACAGAGTTCTGAAGGCACATCAGGGAAAAACACGTGTAAAGCACAAAATACACTCCTAGACCCACTAAAAGATCCGAAAAAAACTTGGGGCATTACAGTTGGAGTCGCCATGAACTGTCTCAAACTCTTCTGGGGATGAGCTTGGTACTGTCGTGATCGTGGTCGAGTCTTCTTCGCACAGGAACCGACGGGGATGCAAACAGTGGTCGAAGATGGGCGCAGTGAACAAAAAGGTGGTGCGGGGTCCAGCCTGTGCCTGAGGGTTGCAGTCTGCGCGTGCCGGGGGAAACGACTGGAACGGGGTGCTCAGGAGCCCGAACGACCTCCTTCTTCTTGGAGATGGTAGAGGACTTGCATAAGAGGTTCTCCTCTAAAGGACGCGCCAGGAACTTCTCCGAGCTGGCCGTGAGAATGTCTGTAAGCCGCCTCTGGCTGTCTGCTGGAGACAGAGTGCGTGGTCTGGCAAAATCAGCTCCTCCGGTCTGCTCCAAAGTCAGATGATGGCGGGACCACCTCGGCTACGAAGCTATCTAGATGACGAATCCACCGGTATATGCTAGGTCGCCTGAAGGCCTAGAGGAACGCCGTGGCTGCCTCTATAACCTGATGTAACTCTGCTATTGCTACTGTCTCTGGTGACAGCGAGATGAGGGGTGGGAAATGGGGTAGATGGGAGGGGAAATGGGGTGGATGGGTGTGGGAGAGACCCCAGGCTGTGAGGGGGTCTGGGAGGGGGCAAACCAAGGTGAGGGAGGGGGTGAATGGGGGCTGGAAGGGGGTCTAGCAGGTGGAGGGAGGGGGAGCTGCGAATTTGGGGCTGGGAGGGAGAGAGGGGAAGGTGAGGGGGCACAAGTGGGTGGAAGGAAATAATTTTTGAATTTTGAGTTAATGGTGGGTGATTAATGTGACCTTGGGGAGGGGAATGGGTGTATAGGGGTGGGGGATTCTCCCTTGGGAGATGAGAGAGTGGCTTGGGAGAATGGAGAGGTGTATGGGGAATGCCAAGGGGTGCCTTGGAAGAGGGTGGGAGTTAAGGAGGGGAAGTTAATGTGTATGGGGAGTTGGAAGGGTGGTTGATGTGGCAAGAGAGGAGTGAGTGAGGTGGAGATGAGGTGGAGGAGAGAGGAGAGAGTAGAGACGGGCGAATCCCTTAGAGAGAGGAGAGAGAGAGGGAGGGAGGGGGAGAGGGGGAGCTTCTCACTCCAAAAAAAACTCAAATTTTTGGAATTCACTCAAATTTTCATTGATCATCAAAGGTTACAAATGAGAGAGGGGAGGGGGGTATTTATAGACTCCAGACCTTTCACATGACCATAATGACCCTGAACTAATGACACATTGACCAGACTATCCCAAGGGGGGGCGCCCTTGGGCCTTGCTAACTAAATTGGGCCCAATAGCCAACCTAATCAACCATATGATAGAGAACTTAGGTAAATGACTCACTAACATAGGTATCGGACTCAAATAAAGGGAAAATTACACAATTTATGACTCAAATAAAATATAAAAATTACATGACTAGACTCAGAAAAATATGACGAATACAATGGAGCATGCCGATGAACAATCCGAGCCTCAAAAAAATGTGGAGGGGCAAGGGATGCCCCCATCATACCCCCGGGGTGGGGAGAACTCGACCCCGTCGAGTATGGGTCCACAGGGGAAGTGGTACACCCAAGCAGCTCCAGGCGAACCATGATCTCCTGACTCGACCCCGCGTCCATAGTCGGGAGACGTCTCTTCAGCCTTTCAAGGTGGCTCGGGCACACTCTCTTTTCGGCGATGATACCTTGCTTGCCTAGTATTGTCTCCGAGTGCACACGTCGGGCTCTTAGGCTGATATATGGAGGCTCTCTGAGGGTGTCTCTCACAAGAGTAGGGGTAGGCTCGAAGCTCTCATTAGGATCCACCGCGGTGCCCTTATAGGCTGCTGGGTCCGCCACGTGGGAAGTGGGGTGTATCCCAAATTTTTCCATCGGTAAATCCAACCCATAAGCCGGGTTGCCAAAGGCACTTGGAACTCGGGAAGGTCCAAGTCCTCGTGCCCTCGATTTGGAGGTTACCCTAGGGTAGAGCCACTCCAATGTCACCATCACCAAGTTGTCTACTTGAAATCCCAAGTGGTGCTTACAAGCTGTTGCCCACTCTTTGTGATCCTCACCGCTCGTTGCTAGATGCTTGCGTGAATGTGTATGCCATGCACTACGATGCGATGTGGGTGTGAAAAGTATGGTGTGCAAAGGTGGACCAGGGCAACCATAAGTGGACTTATCATGCAATGCCACCATGTAGACTTGGGTGGACTTAGGAGGGCCTGGGCATCCATATGTGATCCAATCATGCATGTGGGTAAATGCCGGGCGACCCGGACATCCATGAATGCTCCTATTGTGTGTGAGACCAATGTTGAGTAGGGGAGGGCCATTACACCCGAATATGGACCACTCATGCTTCCGACTTGACATGTGGGTGTCATGAATGAAGGGACTCGACTTACTAATCATGCCAAGTGGTGCGAGATGCCAAGACATAGGTATTCCTATCTCAAAGATGACTTCCATGTGCGGGTTTGTGGGTTGGCCTTTGATCTTCCACTTGAAAGGGTCGAAGGGATCATGGTAGGATGGATTCTTGGGGAAGTGGGCCTCTTCCCACACTTGGTGTGTGGATACCCAATCGACAAGCTCTCTAAGGTGTGTTGGGTCTTTGCTAGCTAGCGGAGACATCAACACGGTGGGTCCCTTGATTGGGGAGGAACTTAGCGAGGCATATGGCTCTTTCTCAAGGAGGGGTGTGGGGCTAAATGGACATGTGGGTGTGGGTGTGGGTGGTGTTGGGTGGTTGATGGTGTGGTAGGAGGTGAGGGGGTTAGGTTGGTACTATGGCTCCCACTCGGTCGGGTCAAAGGGATCAAAGAAAGTGTGACATGGTAAGGTGACTTCCTCTTCTAAGTTGGCCCATGTGAGGTGCTCCCCAATGATTAAGGGGCCTTCTCCCACCATAAGAGTAGATGGGATAATGATCTCATTAGGATGATCCTTTCATGGACTGTCATTGGCTTGGGATGGGATATAGATGTCCAATGTGAGAAGAAACATGAGGACCTCACTAGTGCATTGGCCCACGGTGAACACAGAGGTAGTAGACCCATTAGAGGGACAAGTGAAAACTAGCATTTTAGGCTCTTTAGACCCCAAAGCTAATAGGCCAGTCATGTTGATTTGCCACTCTAAACACCATACCAAGTCATCTATGGTTTCAATGAAATGGAATGACCAGTAGGTAATAGGGGAAGGTCGGATGGCCACGACTTGGAAAGGGTGCCCCATGGTTTGGTGGCAGGGACTTGACTTTAGGATTGGGCCTTTCCTTAGCCACTCAACTAGAGGTTCTCCTATGATTCACTAGTCCATCAAAGGGGAGGGATAACTCTAGGTGGAGTTCTTGGTTGGTTGGGAAACTAGGGGTTTGACTCTCTCTAGTTTGAGTGTGGGTGTCCTTTGGTGGATGGGTAATGTTGAAGCAAACACCCTCGTCCTTTGGGACTTCAATGGCCAAGCTCGTGCCCCTAACATGGGTGGTTTTGGTAGGAGTTTGGGATGGGGGGGCCGGAGGGTGTGATGACATGAGGTTAGGGGGGGTTGGTTGAGGGATCATTGGTAGTGTATGGGGTTCCGGTGGAGGGGAAAAAGTGGCATGCTTGGTGGGGTAAGGGACGGCGGGTGACGGTGACACGCATGGGCCATATTTTTGGTAGAAGGTTGTGGGTGACTTGGCTCGCTCCTTCAACATCCCTATGACAAGCTTATCCCACGCATTCATCTTGGGAAGGGGGTAGTGGAGTGGGGGGGGGTGATCCTTCTAGACTCAATGACGATGCAATGCCCAAGGACTAGACTTAGTAGAGACAAGTCTAAAACTTGCTCTGATACCACTTGATGTGACACCACCTTGGGGTGGCAGCCACTCGACCGATGCCCTCAGACCTACAATCGCAAGCAAGTAACTTGAGCAGCGGACTCACTCTAGCGAACCCACTCACGTAGCGCACACTCGGGCCCGTAGGAGGATCGGCGATAGTGGCGAGGGTCCGAAGTTGGACCTTGATGTTCCATGGGTATGACTAGCTTGGGACGGACCCCAATAGACCAGGGATGCCCAATTTCATGGGCGGCCAGTACGCCAAGGGCATGGGATGTAGGGAGCTCTCGCCTCACTCCACGATGGTCACTCGCGTAATTGGCAATATAGTTCGAGCACTCACTCACCGACCGACGGCACTAAGATTAAATACTAAGCAAGCAAAATGATTCCAGCATAGAAGTGTGATCAGGAGCTCACCTGATCGGCGTGAAAATGCTGATCCTGTCCAGAGACGAGGGCGAGCGGGGAAGTGTGGTCTACCCGCGCGCCGCACCGATGACGCTTCGGTCGACGATCTACTAATACAAGCACTACTCCCCTCGTAGGGGGGGTTGATCAAGGGGTGGGGGGGAATTAATTTTACAACCAAAAGATACTCAGGGGGCGACGACTGGAACGGGGTGCTCAGGAGCCCGAACGACCTTCTTCTTCTTGGAGATGGTAGAGGACTTGCATAAGATGTTCTCCTCTGAAGGACGTGCTAGGAACTTCACCGAGCTGGCCGTGAGAGTGTTTGCAAGCCACCTCTAGCTGTCTATCGGAGACAGAGTGTATGGTCTGGCAAAATCAGCTCCTCCGGTCTGCTCCGAAGTGAGATGATGGCGGGACCACCTCGGCTGCGAAGCTATCTGGATGACAAATCCACCGGTATATGCTAGGTCGCCTGAAGCCTTGGAGGAACGCCGTGGCTGCCTCTGCAACCTGAAGTAACTCTATTGCTGCTACTGTCTCTGGTGACAGCGAGATGAGGGGTGGGAAATGGGGTAGATGGGAGGGGAAATGGGGTGGATGGGTGTGGGGGCAACCCCAGGCTGTGAGGGGGTCTGGGAGGGGGGGAACCAAGGTGAGGGAGAGGGAGAATGGGGGCTGGAAGGGGGTCTAGCAGGTGGCGGGAGGGGGAGCTGCGAATTTGGGGCTGGGAGGGAGAGAGGGGAAGGTGAGGGGGCACAAGTTGGTGGAGGGAAATAATTTTTGAATTTTGAGTTAATTGTTGGTGATTAATGTGATCTTGGGGAGGGGAATGGGTGTATAGGGGTGGGGGATTCTCCCTTGGGAGATGAGAGAGTGGCTTGGGAGAATGGAGAGGTGTATGGGGAATGTCAAGGGGTGCCTTGAAAGAGGGTGGGAGTTAAGGAGGGGAAGTTAATGTGTATGGGGAGTTGGAAGGGTGGTTGAGGTGGCAAGAGAGGAGTGGGTGAGGTGGAGGTGAGGTGGATGAGAGAGGAGAGAAGAGAGAGGGGTGAACCCCTTAGAGAGATGAGAGAGAGAGAGAGGGAGGGGGAGAGGGGGAGCTTCTCACTCCAAAAAAAACTCAAATTTTTGGAATTCACTCAAATTTTCATTGATCATCAAAGGTTACAAATGAGAGAGGGGAGGGGGGTATTTATAGACTCCAGACCTTTCACATGACCATAATGACCCTGAACTAATGACATATTGACCAGACTATCCCAAGGGGGCGCGCCCCTGGGCCTAGCCCACTGAATTAGGCCTAATAGCCAACCTAATCAACCATATGATAGAGAACTTAGGTAAATGACTCACTAACATAGGTATCGGACTCAAATAAAGGGAAAATTACACAGTTTATGACTCAAATAAAATATAAAAATTACATGACTAGACTCAGAAAAATATGACGAACACAATGGCGCATGTCGATGAACAATCCGAGCCTCGAAAAAATGTGGAGGGGCAAGGGATGCCCCCATCAGATACTAATGACATATATCGAACACAAAGTTCTGAATTATCTTGTTAGACAGTCTATGGATATTTGATCATTCGGTGTTGTTTATTATATGTGCTTCATGATTATCTTAAAATTTTGGTCGCATCTTCCCTCTCTTCTCCAATATACCTGCTAATTTTGACTGCTCTTGTGTTCACTTGCATTTTAGGTGAGTGGCCGTTAGAGGAATGTTGAAATTAGTAAATTATGGTGGTATATTGGAGACGTGTAGGGAGATGTTGCCGAAATTTTAAGATAATCGTGAAGCACATATAATAAACAACACCGAACGATCAAATATCCATAGATGAACATTTTATTTGATGTAGGTACCCCTTGAATATTGTGGATATGGATGTATATGTGAATAAACATGATGTACAAATGTGGACAATAGTCAATTTTTAGGGGAGATGTTGTCAAATTTATTTTAGAAGTTTAATATGATATATTGATATGATTTTTTAAATTTGTTAGGTAAATATGGCTAGACTTGATCGTTCATGGATGAATCATATAGAGTAGTTGATGGAGTGGTGTCAGAGGAGTTTAAGGATGGAGTTGATAGTTTTATTCAGTTTGCATTGGGGCATTCAACAGTAGCAGTGGACCAGCGTGGTTACATCCGATGTCCTTGTTTACTTTGTAAAAATAAGAGATTTATTTTGCTATGGGATGTGTAACATCATTTATATGGGAAATGGTTCACGAAAGGTTATATGAATAGGGTGTGTCATGGTGAGGACGTCTAGTCGTATGAGCCCGCCAATGTTATAGGCACAAGTACATATGCAGACATGGTAATCGATGTTGCTGGCCCTAGCTTTAATGTACAAGGGGAACACATGTACAATGATGAACCACCAAACAAGACGGCTGAAATATTTTATCAGTTACTTCGAGATGCTGATGAGCCGCTGTGGGATGATTGTGAAAATCACACTCGATTGTCTGCTGTCTCACAGTTGTTGAATTTGAAATATGAATTTCACCTTAGTGAGAGTTGTTTTGACCGTATGCTCCTCCTTATCAAGAGTATGCTGTCTCGAGATGAGAAGTTGCCAGAAAATTTTTATCGTGCAAAGAAGATGGTCAATGAGTTAGGGCTTGGATACCAAAAAATAGATGCATGCCCTAATCACTGTATGCTATATTATCAATGTTGCAATCCCCTAGTTGATATTTGGTGTTTGGTTTTAATGATAACAAAATGATTGTGCTTGTGTGTGTGTTTCATTGAGCAACATGTTTGCATCTGGTTAATGTGTTAAAGGATGACTTCAAAGTTAACATTTGGAAGTCATATGCATGTTTGTTGATTAAGGAATTCATGCTTTGAATATCTTGGCTTGCATGATCAAAATCTATGGTTCATGCTTGGAACTCAAAGGATTGCATCAATGAAGTTCTTCTTGTAAAAGGGAGTTGACTCACTCATTGCATTATGTCGACTCCTTCTAAATTTCATGCATTTAATCAAAAAGGTTTTCAAAGTCGTGGTTGGGTATTTTCATGCATTTTCCTCATAAGATTTTTTGGCTTGAAATATCCTCAACCTATTAACTTAAAATTTGATGAATGTGATTTTAATGATGCTTACTCATTATGAATTCATGGTATTTTGATTTTGGCAATTCAAGTCAATGTGCATAGTGTGATTCAAATGCAAATATGATATTCATGGTTTTTGGGTTGATTCAATTCTAGCTTGAACTACATGTCAATTGGTGTATTCTCGTTTTGAAAATGGAAGTTTTAAATAGCTAGAAATGTTTAATGTGCTTCATGCATTTTTCACACGAGACTTGTTGAATGGGTTGCCAAAAGCTTGAATGTGTTTTCATACTCTTTCTACATAGGGCTTTTGGTTGAAGTAAGCTAAGCTTTGGTTATGTCTCATGTGTTCTCTTCATGATTTTTGAGGTTTACAATGAGCTTAAGAATTTAACATAAGTCTTGGTAGAAATCGGTTTGAAAGATGCTTATTCGTGGAAATAGATGCATGGTTTTTCACTTCAATCCTTAGTTGGGTGGATTTGTGTAATATGCATCTTGATAATTGTGAAGAAGGGTCCTTTGGTGGATGAAGGTTTCATGACTATTTTGCAAAGCTTTGAATTGTTTCAATGCATACTCTTCATGGAGCTTGGTTACTTGATGCACTCATGTTGGACAAATGCATACCTATTTGAACTTGACCTTTAGATGTGGTCAATCCGGTTTTCAAAGTGTTCACATGCATTTCAATCATGGGTATTGAGGCTCACAAGTGCGCCAAATTTTTATATCACTCAAGGTGAAATTTGGCTTCATGATGCTCATTCAACTTGCATATTTGCATGGCTATATGGTGTTGATTTTTGGTTGAGCATGGCTTGACATTTCTCATGGAATCGACCCCTTGATTGCTTAGCATCAAAGCAATACATCTTATGCATGGAATTGTGAAAATGACAAATGTGAAAATCCTTCATTTCACTCATGAGGATTTCTATTTCGAGTTGTTTAAATGTAATGCATAAATTGCAT
Source organism: Amorphophallus konjac (assembly GCA_022559845.1). Taxonomy (NCBI): domain Eukaryota; kingdom Viridiplantae; phylum Streptophyta; class Magnoliopsida; order Alismatales; family Araceae; genus Amorphophallus; species Amorphophallus konjac. Next base: position 109,532,568 of record CM040127.1, read on the forward strand.
CGATATTTGATCTTGATCTCTTGGTGTGGATAATCATATTTCTCTTAGTTTCATTATGCTCCTTGATCATTGGTTCTCTTGTCTATATGTCATTCATGAAGGTTGAACACTTGGGTAAAGGCGTTTCATCTCTTTGTGGACTGAACTCTGCATATACTATATGACAGTAGAGTTTGATCGACCGAACTAGGTAGTTCGGTCAACCGAACTTCCCAGAGCTGATCAGTTTTAGCTCTATAAAAGTTTGGTCGATCGACCCTATCTTTAGGTCGACCGAATACGGCAGTAACCCAAAAATGTGAATCCGCAAACCCATTAAACCCTATCCATTTGTGCTCCCCTCTTACCCATTTGCCCCTAGGGTTATGATACATATCTTAGAGGGGTTTTCCATGGGTTTTGTGAAGGGTTTAATGGTCTTTTCATGTCTTCTATATATACTCTTGTGTGACCTACGAATTTGTGTAGGAGAAACCCTTATGAGCTAATAGTTTTCTATCTTGCAGGAGAAGAAGGCCAAGGAGGAGAAAGGGAGAAGTTGGGAGAAGGTTTTGATCTCCATCCAGACATCTCCGGGGTTCGTGGAAGAAGAAGAAAAGGAACGGATCGACGAGAGGAGCAAGAGGACATTCACATCGACTATATTCGTCTCCCCTCCGACTTGTGCTTCAAAGAACATCATCTTCCAGCCATTGAAGACAAAGGGGGATCATTTCTATATCTTCTATTTGTTCTTTGTGATGTGTTCCATGTTCTATATTTTGAGTTAAGCATATCTTGGGTATTTGTGTTTATTTTCTGAACTAAGGAATATTGTGTGTGTGTGATTGTTTTTGTACGGTCGTCTTTGATCGCCTGTGTGCGATCGTGTGGGCTGCATTTGTTGCAGTGTGTATGAGTGTGTGCTGCTAGATTCACGATCTAGAGCGTTTGGGGCTCGTCCCCGTATTGCTGTGTCTACAGCGTGAGGAGAGTTCTCCTCGTGGGGATTTATCCCCGTGTGTGTATTGGAGCGTCGCCTCCGTGTTGGGGATTTATCCCCATGCTGGTTCGTCCAACGAGTGAAGTCTCACCGGGTTTGGTGAGGGGTGGACGTAGGGATCCCGTCGTGATCCCGAACCACCTTAAAAACCCTTGTGTATTGTGATTTGCATTGTGATTATGCTTAATAGCTTAATCCATTTATCTTGATCGTGTGTGAACGGTGAGATTAAGAGAACTAATTAAGTTTACCTTGCTTAGTTTAATTTCTTCAATCTCATTTAAACTTGTTAATTCCGCTGCGTAGTGTTTTAATTTGCCATTTAGTGTGGGGGACAATTCAACCCCCCTTCTTGTCCGCTCGTCTATCCTGGGACCAATAATTGGTATCAGAGCCTCGGCTCTATTTTCTTGGGTCTAACGACCTTTAGAGTGATCCCTGTTGGCGAGTTTCATTTAGCAACATGTCTATCTTTACTCTTCCCTCTCGTTATAATGGTAATAACTATATTTCTTGGAGAAATAGCATGTGTGCTTATCTTGGTTTTAATGAGCTTGAAATTTGAGAAGTTATATGTAACGGTCCACATAAACTTCCATCAAATGAAGCTAAGTGGAGTGAAAAGCATGAAAAGAAAAATGATGTTAATCTTAAAGCTTTGAATTTTGTAAGGAACCACATAGAGTCTGATGTTCTTTCTCAAATGTCTTCTTGCAGCTCAGCCAGAGAGTTATGGGATCAACTGGCAAAGTATGAAGCCAATGAAAAGACTTTGCAAGTTGGTTCAAGCTTAATGGCCAAAGATGAAGAAAGCAAACAAAGCTCGGAGGTAGAATCCGAAGGTGAGAAAATTTCCTTTGAAGAGTTAATGGATCTTTATGAGGAACTGTTAGGTAGATATAAAAAGGTCAAATCTGAAAATAAAAAATTGACAAAGAAAATTGAAGATGTTGTGATTGCTTCTGTTTCAGATAAGAATGTGCATACTAATTCTTCATGTGAAAATTGTAAAAATTTGGAATCAAAAATTAAAAATCTAGAAGATCGAAATGAAGATCTAGAATCCAAAGTTGAACTATATTCAGATGAGCTCTCTTATGACTGAAGACCTTGAAATGGCTAGAAAAATAAATTCATCTCTTGCATTTGAAAATGATTGTTATGAATTACATAAGCAAAATGAAACTTTGTTGTCTAAAATTTCTTTGCTTGAGAAAAATGAAGAACGTCTTAAAAACAAGCTAGCTTCTTTATCTGATGATGATAAGTTGTTTGAAAAACTTCTTGACAATGAAATTGACAACAAAAGCATCATGATTGAAAATGAAGATCTTAAAAATAAAAATAGTGCCATGCTAATTCAAATTTCCTTGCTTGAAGGTAGATTAAAAAGTTATGAAAAACATGAAAAAGAGATTTCTTTGTTGAAATGTGAGAATGAACGGCTGCTTGAAAAGAGTTCAAAGCATCTTGAAACTGAAAATGTTCTTGAGAAACTAACAGAGAAATCAAACTCTTTAAATGATGAAAATAAGAAAGTCATGGAAGAAAATGGAAATTTTAAATTAGTGAATTACTTATTAAGTGATAAAGTGTCTGCATGCGAAGAAGGAATCACAAATATTGAATTACATATTTCTGATATAGAAAAAGAGGTGAAAAGGTTAAAAGATGATTTCTCTAGATTTGTGAAGGGAAAACAAAATTTGGATAAGGTGTTAGGTGTTAAAGTGAATTGTCAAAAGGAAGGTCTTGGATACACCCCGGTCAATAAAAAGTCTTTTGAACATAAAATGAAAATATCTTTTGTTCATGCATCCAACATTCCAAGTACTTCAAAAGCACCTCCTTCAAATGCTCAAAAGAAAATTTTTGAAAATAGTTTTACGAAAAAGAAAAATGTCAGCATAAGCCCTCCATGCCAAATAGATCTCAAAAAATAAAATCGAATGTTGAATGCTTCTATTGTGATATGTTTGGCTATGAAATGAATGATTGTGTTGTCAAGAAAATGGATGATGAAAATGCATGCAAAGAATAATATGCTCTCAAGAGAAAAAGAAAGGTTTCATGCTTCTATTGTCACAAACTTGGCTATGTGATGGATAATTATTTTGTCAAACAAAATGATGATTATCGTGCCATAAATGCTAAGTTTAACTTTCAAAGAAAATTCAGAAATGAGCATGTTTCTTATGCTCAAAGGTTTGCATCCCATAAGAAAAATTTATTTACAAACACTCATGCAAACAATGAGAAGTTATTCCGTAGACCCACATCTCCTTGTTGTTTTCATTGTGGGAAGTACGGTCATGCAATGAAAAACTGTTGGTTTTTAAAAACTGATAATTTCCATGCTTCTAGAATCAATGCTAGGTTTAATTTTGTTAATTCTAGATCTTATGAAAATAGAAGATAGAATACATTTGAAAACTCTTATGCTCCTAAAAGGAAGTCCTTTGCTAGAACTGCTCCTACTCCTCAATACTTTTATTGTGGAAACCATAGACATGTTATTGAGGATTGCAGGATCATAAAGAGTTATCACGTCCCGAGATTTATGCAGCGGAAACAATCGGGAACGTGAACAGCTAGCATGGTAAGCCTCTTGCAAGCAATATAATTAGAGCGTCAGACAATCATACAAAGTAATTGCACAAGTAATTTTTTTCCAAACCTTTAACTTTATTTCTTTATCAAATAATCCCAAGGTACATAAGATCTTTGACTCTCTTTACTAGACTCAATAAAATAAAGATTACATCATGACTCGACTAGACACTTGGTAACTAAGGCTTCTCTCGTTCATATGTCCTTCAATCACTCTCGGACCCGTTGCTTGTATAATCCGAATCTGATTCACTTGTACTTCCTGAAATATTGAGAAAATAGGTAATGATCACACTTGCCCAGTAGGTATCTTCGTATCAACATGAAGGCGAGTTTGAGTGATTAGCATTTTAGCTCTAGAGAACAAGATAAAGCATGCAAATACGGTAAAACATGTGAATAAAACTAAAGAAACAAGATATGATCACGACGTGATACGAGAATATGATTGATCAAGTATATAACAAGAATGTAAATTTGGCATTTCCATGAACATGAATGTAATAAGAATGTACTTTTCATAACCATGGAGGCTATGCACTAGAAAGTCATGTAACGAGCAAGAAAGTACTTTTCGCTTAATAACAAGTACTTCGTGAATTTACGTGGATCTTTATTCATGTCCGTGAATTTTCACTTATTTATAAAGAAAGTACTCCCAGCGCAATGCGACGGCAGTAGCATCATACCCCATGGTTTATAGTATGTTTCCGATAATCAGTCGAGGGAACTAGCATAGAGCCCTTGAAATCAATCAATGCTCGAACTGCATCTATAAGTATATATCAAGCTACTTCCACGATTATAACAATAATGTGGCCAATAGTGTACAAATTCAACAATAATTCCATGATAAGGTAACCAAGGTATAGAACGTACCAATAATTGATCATGAAAATTCAAGAAATGCATTAATAACTAGGTTATGCTATGGAGAAAATTCGACAGTATAACGGTACATTCTTTATTTTCATAATTTATTAATGGCTTATTTGAATCAAGATAAGTTCTAGATAATCAATGGACCATCTAGGATCATAAGATACTCAACCCAAAAGTAAAACCAAGGGTTAAACATAATTAGATTTGATGAAAGAGAAGCTGGAACCATGCGGACTAGGTCAGGGACGCTAGGTGTCACTGGCGGTCATTCATTAGGCCGCTAAGGTCCAAAGCTTCATTAAAACACCAGTAAAAGTGCTCTCTAGACAATGGGGGTTTTAATGGTACAACCAGCTCGGCGTCTTAGTGCGAATCCCAGGCTCGCGGAGTCTTACGGAGGCCTTGAAATAAGATTTCCTAATCCGTTGGAAGGAATATCCAATGGAGAGGTTATCAAGTCCAAGATTGTATACTTAATGTGCAAAGGTGTAAGTAATGAGAACATACCGGGATATGTGCTATGTACTTAAGAAAATGACTCTAGAAGAGAGAGATATTGGTAACAACGATCAAATCATGACTAGTTCATGAATCATATAAATTTAGGTTAATTATAAAAGTATATGATTTGGTTATGAAAATAACATAAGTTTAAAAATAATTCTAAGTGCATAAAGAATTATAAAATCTACTAGAATGTTCTGTTAACATAACCAGGTATATGAAAATATCACTTGAAATAGGAGTAAAACCTACTTAACTAGGCTTAACATACATTAATTTGGACCATTCTGCATTAAGTTTTGGGTTAACTTTAATACAGAATTCAAAAACGTAAACGGTCTAGTGGGTGACTGTCTCTTGTGGCTAACGGTCTATCGTGAGACCGCTACGGTTTCTGGCGGTCTATGGGAAGACCGTTTCTTCCTGTATTAACAGAAACTCAATAATACTAAAATACAAGACTAATCTAAGGCATATCATGCATGGAAATCAACATGAATAAACTCTATAGCATGATAGAACAAGGATAGGTCAGTAAATATGCGTGGGTTTATGTACTAACAAGAGAATTTCCTTTTTACTCAATTAGGGCAAGTTCATGCATGAAGATGATACTAGATACATAGTCCTAATGAAAATATAAAATTCTCAGTGTACAATGTATAAAATCGACTAAAAACAGAGGGCTTTTATCCCTAATGTCATGTTTAAGTCATTCATGAGATAACCTACCTTTGTCTTAGGCTTTAGACTTCAAATTTAGGGCTAGAAGTTAACCCTAGTTTTCTGCACGTCCTGTGCTAAACCAGCAACTTCACGCCTTCCTAAACTCCTGATTTTCTTGACCTTAAGATGTGAATTTTTGAGGGTAAGAAGAGGGTACTAAAAGGAACAATTTATTCTAAAGAACCTCTATCTAATTACCTCATTTAGGGCTTCCAATTTGCAGATCTTTCTGGGTCAGTCGCACTACTTCCTGGGTTGTTTACACCGAACCAGCATCTTTGCAGACTTCTATCTACTTGTAGGCTTGATCTCCTAGAACGAAATTTTAGAAAACGTTAGGTCTAACTTAAATGATCAAATTCCTAGAAGAAACGTGCCTCTAATTCGACTTCTTTACCTTAGTTCTACGTGAGCCAAAAGTAAGGGTCACGCTGGTTAGTTTTGGGAGCTATTTATAGGGTTTTACTAGGGTTTCATAGATTAGAACGATTCTAGAGTCCTAATTAGCTATTAGATCGTTATATGAGAGTCCCAAGCATGCTTAGAAGTCTACATACTTCGGTCTCTAGTAGTTTATATGCCAAAAATCTAATCTTTTTGCACTTTCTTCCACTCACGGAATCTGTAGAGCCTTAGCGGTCGTTTAGGAGACCGTTTTCGGTTGCTAGGCGGTCTTGCGATAGATCATTTTTGGTCGTAGGTGCCGAATTTGAAACCAGTTCAAACTCTTGTATTATTATCCACCTCTTTATCCTAAAATTTTCCCACTTATCTCCTTAATTCCGTGATTACACCAATTTTGAGCTTCTAGAATATGGGCTAAGGTCCAAAATAGTCTTTTAGGCCAAATGGGTTTATTAGACGGGCCTAATCCTCTTGGATCAGTGTAGAGTCATAATAATTAGACTTAATTAACCATAATTCATTTAATAGCCCTTTTCCCCGATTGAATAATTAATATAATTATATTTTAATCTCAAAATTTTCTCGAGCGTTATACCCTCCCCCACTTAAAAAGAATTTGGTCCCCAAATTCCTTGTAATAAGATTTACTAAGGAGAGTGTACTTACATTCAAATATCTCTGAAAATCTTTTGCATATGGCCTCTTCAGTTTCTCATGTTGCTTTATATGGCCATGACTTGGTCCATTGGATCTTGACCATAGGAATGGTTTTATTCCGAAGTTGATGCACTTCTCGTTCAATGATCTTGATTGGCTTTTGCTCGTACGTCAAGTCCTTTTGAATTTCCAAATTATCGTAAGTTATGACATGGAAAGGATAATGAACATATTTTTTGAGCATTGAGACGTGAAATACATCATGAACTCCTGATAATTGAGGGGGCAAGGCTACTCGATACGCGACTTCACCCACCCTGTCGAGAATTTCAAAGGGGCCAATGAATCTTGGAGTAAGCTTGCCTTTGATACCGAATCTTCGAATACCTCGACCTGGAGAAACCTTAAGGAATACATGGTCTCCTACTTGAAATTCCTGATCGCGCCTTCGATTATCAGCATACGATTTCTGACTGTCTTGAGCCATCTGGAGTCTTTCCCAAATAAGTTTTATCTTCTCGGTAGTATCCTTGATGATATCGGGACCGAGAAATTGCCTTTCTCCTACTTCACTCCAACAAATAGGTGAACGACAGCTTCTTCCATAGAGAGCCTCGAATGGTGCTATTTGTATGCTAGCTTGGTAGCTATTATTGTATGAAAATTTCACTAGAGGTAAATGGTCGTGCCAACTCCCTCCAAAGTCAATAGCACAAGCCTTGAGCATATCTTCCACCACGTGATTTGTCCTTTCAGTTTGACCATCAGTTTGTTGATGGAACGTGGTGCTGAAGTTGAGTCGGGTTCCTAATGAATGTTGAAGACCCTTCCAGAATTGTGATGTGAATCGAGGATCTCGGTCGGATATAATGGTGACAAGGACACCATGTAGTTTGACAATCTCCCTCATGTATAATGCTGCTAGTATATCCACAGACCATCGACTTTTGATTGGTAGAAAATGTGCAGATTTAGTCAATCGGTCTATGATCACCCATATACCATCACGTCCTCCTTGTCTTAGGTAAACCCATGATAAAATTCATCCCTATACTTTCCCATTTCCACTCAGGAATATTTAAGGGGTGTAATTTCCCAGCGGGTCTTAAATGTTCTGCTTTTACTTGTTGACAAGTGAGACAGCGACCTACAAAGTCTGCTACTTCTCTTTTCATGTTGGGCCACCAGAAGTTTCTTTTCAAATCTTGATACATCTTGGTAGCACTAGGGTGAATAGCATACCTTGATTTGTGAGCTTCTTCCATGATCAATTTCTTAGTGTCATCATGATTCGGCACACAAATTCGATCCTTAAATAATAGTCTTCCATCCTTTGAGATAGAAAATTCTGGTTTTTGATCAATATTATCCTTAATCTCCATCAATGTAGGGTCATTTTCTTACAATTCGACTATATCTTCAATCAATGTAGGTTGAGATCTTATATTGGCAATCATACCTCCTTCTCCTTCTCTGTCATTATCAAGATTTAAATGAGAAAAATCTTCAATAAGACAAGTTATACCTTTTCTGAGGCTTGCTAGAGTTGCCATTGGTTTCCTGCTAAGAGCGTCAGCTACTACATTTGCTTTGCCTGGATGATACTGGATAGTAAAATCGAAGTCTTTGAGATACTCCAACCATCTGCGTTGTCACATATTTAATTCCTTCTGGGTGAAGAGATATTTCAGACTTTTATGATCTAAAAATATGATGAATTTCTCCCCATAAAGGTAATGTCGCCAAATCTTCAATGCGAATATAACCCTAGCTAGTTCCAGATCATGCACAGGGTAATTTTCTTCGTGACGCTTTAACTGCCTTGAGTAATAGCAAATCACCTTTCCACTTTGCATAAGGACGCATTCCAGGCCAAAGCCAGACGCATCCGTATAGACTTCAAAGCCACCACCCTCTGTCGGTAGCGTTAATATAGGTGCAGTGGTTAGGTGTTCTTTAAGAGTTTGAAAACTCTCTTCGCAATCTTTTGACCATATAAAAGGATTCTCCTTTCTTGTGAGTCTAGTCAAAGGAACGGTGATCTTTGAGAAATCTTTAATAAATTTCTTGTAATAACCATCCAGACCTAGAAAACTTCGTACTTCAGACACGGTCGTCGGCCGGCTCCAGTTCTTAACAACTTCTATTTTAGAAGGGTCAACAGCGATACCTTCCTTTGAAATAATATGGCCAAGGAAAGAGACATCTTTTAACCAGAACTCGCACTTACTAAGCTTTGCATAAAGTTTATGCTCTCTTAGTGTCTGCAAGGCTATTTTTAAGTGCTCTTCATGTTCCTCCTTAGTTTTGGAGTATATAAGAATATCATCAATGAAGACGATCACAAATCGTTCGAGATAAGGTCTAAGACATTATTCATGAGTTGCATAAATGCTGCCGGGGCATTGGTTAACCCAAACGGCATTACCACGAATTCATAGTGGCCATATCTGCTTCAAAAAGTAATTTTGTGTATGTCTTCATTCTTGATTCGGAGCTGATGATAACCTGATCTGAGGTCTATCTTGGAGAAATATTCTACTCCTGAAATCTGATCAAAGAGTTCATCGATATGTGGCAACGGATATTTATTCTTAATTGTGAGTTGATTCAGTCACCGATAGTCGATACATAGCCTAAGGGATCCATCCTTCTTCTTGACGAATAGAACTGGCGCACCTAAGGGGATGTACTAGGTCGAATAAATCATTATCTAATAATTCCTGAAGTTGTTTCTTCAATTCCTTGAGTTCTGTGGGGGACATCCTATAAGGAGCTATTGAAACAGGTGCTGTTCCGAGAATGAGTTCAATGAAGAAGTTTACTTCCCTTTCGGGCGGTAAACCGGGCAATCTGATGGAAATACATTGGGAAACTCATTCACAATGGGAATATCTTCTAAGATGATCTCCTGGGACTCGGTAATGATTACGAAAGCAAGAAAAGTTTCACATCCTTGCGAAATGAGTTTGCAAGCGTGAAGAGATGAAATAATGATAGGATGCTTCCTATATTTGATACCAAGGAAGGAAAATCTTGGAAGACCTGGTTTCCGAAAAGAGATAATCCGATTGCGACAATTTATATAGGCGTCGTGGTCTACAAGCCAATCTATACCTAAAACAGCATCGTAGCCGTACATGTCAAGGCATACGAGGTTTGCAAGAAGGTTGTGACCCTCTAACATTACCTCACTATCAGGATAGTAATTTGTAAGTTTTTTTCCAGGACCTAAAGGTGTAGTAATAGCAAGGTCCGAAGGTAAAGGATCTAATGAAATAGGTAAGATTTTTGCAAAAGTAGTAGATATAAAAGAATGAGAAGCACCAGTATCAAATAATACGAATGCAGGATGGGAATAGATCTAGATAGTACCTTCCATTAGCCCATCATTCTTGGGCGCCTCTTCATCTTCCATAATAGCATTAAGACGAGCATGTCGCTTACGCCCACCACCGGGAAATTGTCTCTTCATAAGGGGGCAATCCGGCATGCAGTGTGTTGGGCATGTATGTAACATGCTTTAATTCTATTATTTTGTTGATGTCTGACTATGACTCATTAATATGTTTGACCTGCATTTGATAAATGTCAACATTCGTGCATTTTAGGACAAGCCAGCTTTGGCAACAAAGAAAGAAAGAAATTAAGTAAGGCACAGTAAACGAGGCATGTGGCTACACAAGAATCAAGGTAGAATTCAAGATTCATGGTTGCACAAAAACCAAGGCACATGCAACACAAGGCAAATGGTTTCTCAGGAATCCATGCAGATAAGGTTAGTGCACAGCACTGCTCACATGCATGCAAGGTCGGTGCATCTTATGGCAACATCAGGTCGGTGAACATTTCTTTCATACCTTACAAAGTCTACACGCATGCAACAAACCAAGTCCGTACACATCTGCAAGTAAGGTCGGTGCAATCCTTTTCTAAAGTACAGTAAGGTCAGTGAACATCTACTACAAGGTCAGTGCATGCTTCATCAGCGTAACATACAAGTTCGGTGCACAACCTAGACTCGCACGAATGAAGGTCGGTGCATGTCCTGTCTCATTGCAAGACCAGGTCGGTGCAAGTCCTGCCGTCAACACAAGACCAGGTCAGTGCAGGTTTTCTCAGCAAGGTCAGTGCTAGTATGTGCATTAGGTCGGTGCTAGCTCAATCAAGGTCGGTGCAACCTCTGGCTAGCTCAAGACAAGGTCGGTGCAAGTTTCTGTTCCTATGAACCAAGGTCTAAGCACTTATGAAGATCAAGGTCGGTGCAGGTTCTATTCCTATGAACTAATGTCTGAGCACTTATGAAGACCAAGGTCCGTGCAACCTCTGGCCAGCAGATAACCAGGTATGTGCACATTCTCTATGTGATAAATCAAGGTCTTCAACACTAGAAGGTCCGTGCACACATGAAGACAAAGTCTAAGCACGATGATGAAGGTCTTTGCAATGCTTCCTTCGAACAAATATAGAAGAAGCTCTCTTGTGGTGTCTCGACACATCTAACCCATGTCTCGACACATCCATAAGAATTCAAGCTGAAGCCATTCTGACTAAGCATCTGGATTCATCAATGTCTCAACACACTGAGTGAAAAGTGTCGACAAATTCGTGTGATAATCTCTGCACAGGGCGCTTCTGTCTCGACACCTTCTTGCAACAACTCTGCACATGACTCACATCTCCCGACACCTCTTAGTGTTGTCTCGACACATCAGCCATGGATCTTCAAGACATTCACTGGATGTCCTGAGACATCCACGATCAACCAGAACAATTCTTCAAGGCTTTCAATGGGATGTCTCGACACACTGCTAGGAAAGTGTCGACCCACCCTTGTTCTTCCAGAAACCCTCAAGCCAATAAACTGTCAGATCAGTGGGCCATCCAGAGAGAGAAAAAGGAACCGCAAATCATGAAAATTTAGGATTTTGGGATCTGAACCACGTTCCGAGGTCTGACCCTTGCTCTACCATCTTATCACTCATTTGTCTACCTTTTGGAGATGGTTTTGTCAGAAATCCAGTGAGAAGAGCCACTTCTGTCTGCCACGATGTAAGTCTTATCTGACTACATGTCCAAACTATCTACTGTTGGAAATAGGACACTCTGCAGTCTGCCATCATCCTACTATTGACCAATGGGATGTCCAACCAGCCATTATTCACAGAAAAGTACACTTCAAGCAGAATGAGAAGACTACTTATCTGAAAGGATTTAATGTGAAGATCTGGAATTGACCAAAAGAAAAGCTGCTCTACCTCTTTACACAGTCTGCCACCGTCCCATCCTTGTACCTAAACAAAGTCAGCTCAAGCCAAATCTTGCAGAGCATCTTCTTCTAAGTAAAGAAAGCACTTGGCGGGAAAACCTGGCGGGAAAAGGTTCCTCACCAAGTGACCGCGTGGCACGCTGTATACATGTATAATATCTAGCTTCCCAGGCTGCTGTTGCTACCGTCCACAAGTGCCACGCTCTAGACTATCTACCAAGAAGATCTCGTAGAAGCGTGAGAGCAGCCTTAGTACTTGTCTGACTTAGTCCAGCATTACTAGAGAAGAAGTAAATACGAGAAGCCCTGAGAGATAGAGAGAGAAGCCCTGCAGTCTGCCAGTATTTTGAAGAAAGAGATCCCTGGATCTATTTTGGTAGCTGCAACCACCAGCTCTCATGTCTTGATCTATTCCTTCAGCTGGTGTCTACATTGTCACTATTGTTTCTCCACTGCACTTGCAGTATTTCCTTTCTTTTGTTTCAGTTCATCTATGAACTTTTCATCTTGATCGTCTGATCCTCAGTTTAGGGATCGGGTTCCCTCTGTGGTTTCAGAGGAAGAGAGGATCTGTTCCTCTGGGTGATTGGTAAGCAATTAGTCAGCGGATAGCAAGCTGTGTTGCTCAGCCGTGTAAGCAAGCTGTGTTACTCAGCGGAGCAAGCTATGTGTTAGCCGGAAAGCCTCACCGGGTTTGGTGAGGGGTGGATGTAGGTTGTGGGCTTACAACCGAACCACCTTAAATATTCTGTGTATTGGGGTGTATGTTTGTGTGATTGATCCATCTCCTCTACCTCTCATTCACAGGTCCGTGTGCTTCCTTTAACGTATGCAATATTGGCTTTTCCATCGCACACTCTTGCCTTCAGATCCATGATATGCGCAGCGTAGAGTGATATAGAAGGGGGGGATGAATAGATCACTCCCGAAAATTAATAATTCAGCGGTAAATCAATACTTAGGTTTCTCAACCCCTCAGATACTTCGAAATGGATTGCTAAAGCGGTCAATAACTATGATAGAGTAAGTAAGTGAGATTGAGAGGGCTGTTCACAGTGAAGCAAAATGACGAACATAGGAAGAGCAACACAGCAGTAACAAGCAAACCACAGAAGAGGCAGGGAGTTTTTAAGGTGGTTCGATTGCAGTCCGCAATCTACATCCACCCCTCACTCCAAACCAGAGTGAGGCTTCCACTAGCAAAGGCTAGAACGCAGACTCAATCTGCAAACAGGTGCTGCCTAACAGCTTGACTAGGGGAACAACCTCCCCTCTTCCTCCAGACCGGAGGGAAACCACTAGTGACACACAATCACTAGCAAACTAGAGACCGAAGTCTCTCTTCCTCCACCCAAGAGGGAACCCACAAGTGACACCCTGTCACTTGCAAACCGGAGGACCAATCCTCCCTTCCACCGATCACTGGAGGGTAACAATATGAGATAAGTAAAGATGAAATGAAAACGAAAAACAAGAAAATCGAAGAACGAAAATCTTTTCTAAAGACAAAGAACAATGTAGCTTCCGTAGAAGCAGATCTTCACAGTCACAGACACTACTCACTCTCTCTCTCAAATACTTTTCTCTAAGATCTGGATGGAGTGGGATCCTTCTGGAATTCTCTGCTCTCACACTGCTCCCTCGCTTCTCTTTTCTTTATGTCTGGATCGTGCAGCCTCTCAAAATGCTTTCTACTTTTTCCACGATCTCTCTTCTTCCGAAGGAAGAAGCTCCATATTTATAGCAGAAGTAGGTAGGGCGTGTGGCTTCCAGATTCCCGCCCAGAGAGCACCTCAGATCACGTGCCAGGTGCCAACCTCAGGTCACGTGCCCAATCATCAGCTTGAATCAATCTGCAGGAAGAGAAGAAAGGGATGCATCGAGTTAGTTCAGGATTTGAACTAAGTGTGTACAGACATGATGCATCATATAGGCAAGTATGTACATCGACGATGAGTGCTCAGGCATGCTTTTTACGAATGTACAGACTTTGTATATAGTGCGCAGAGCCATGAACATACTTTATCTTGAAGGATGCATATGCATAAAGGAATGTATGGACTTTGAATATGAATGCTTGGTCATGCCTTCAACGAGTGTACAGACTCTGGATGTACTGTGCAAACGATGCACAGATATGCTTTGAACACGGGCTGTACAGACTTTGTTTGAGACGATGCATGTAAAAGGAATGACGATGCATGCACAAGGAATGTACAGACTTAACATGAGATGCTAAGTGAGACGATGATGCTGTACAGACTTTGAGAGACGATGCATGCACAAGACGCTAAGTGAGATGCTAAGTGAGACGCTAAGCGAGACGGTAAGACAATGTGCAGACTTGATCGTTGCAGGCAGACGATGTATAGACTTAAATCAAGAGATGATGCATGTACAAACGATGCAATGTACAGACTTGAGATCAAGGGATGCACTGGCTGTACAGACTTTGTGCGTGTGCTAAAGCAGTGAACGTAGGTAATGATAGGAATGTATAGACTTGCGTTCATGCAGCAATGTATAGACTTGAACGCGTGCATGCTATGCGATGTACAGACTTTGCATGCTGTGCGATGTACAGACTTTGAGCGCGTGCATGCTGTGCGATGTACAGACTTTGAGCGCGTGCATGCTATGCGATGTACAGACTTTGAACGCGTGCATGCTATGCGATGTACAGACTTTGAGCATGATGCATGAATTGATCTAGAGATAGAAACATATTGATTTATAGTGTGAGACATCATCGAAACGTAGGAATGCAACAATCTCCCCCTTTCTGATGATGGTAACACTATGAATCAATCAATATTAGAGCATTAAAAACATGCAATATTAAGCGCATCATGCAGACAAGCTAAGCACAACTTCTGAACCTCTTCTCTCACCAAAACCACTCCCCCACAACTCACTCTCAGAAATTGCCATGAACCAGATGACCTACTTTCAGATATTGCATTGCATAACCTCTCTCCCCCTTTGACATCATCAAAAGAAAATGAAGGATATATGAAAGTGCTAGAGACATGAGGAAGAAGTACAATAACTTCTTAGTGTAGAAAGACATGAGCAAGTCTTAAGAGAATAAGTGAGGTGCTAAACTGAAGCGAAGATTCTTGAACTGTAGTAAACAATAGAGAGCTAGAATGAGAGAAAAATTTATCAACATACATAGTATATGATTTAGAACAGGAGTGACCAAGTCTGGCATGACATAGCTAAACAGGCAACTATCCCAGAAGACAACAAGAGACAAAGTCAAGGAAGATGTTCTCAAGGTATTGAGGACAAGCAATCCATTAAATTGCATAAAGACAAGGGATTTTGTGGTGTTTTTCAAGAAGACCAATGAGTAAGTTGGTAATTCACTCTTTTGACATTAGGGAGACACCTTGATTAGAGGCCTGAATCCCCAGTTACTCAGTGTGAGTACCTCATTACCTCCTTTTTTTTTAAAGGAACAGAGTTAGTAACAGTGGCTTTTGACATGAGGAAACACCTTGATTAGAGGCCAGAGTCCCCAGTTACTCACCAGCTAGCCACCATTGCTCTGTGATGGTCAGGATATTAATGTCATTTCTTTTCATTTTTTTTTTGTTACGCATTTGACACCTCATGACATAGGAAAAACTTCATTTCATTGATGAAGCTCCCAGTTTCTCAGTGACCAAATCATAGATCTTTGTTTATTCAGTTGATCCCTTGTGTTGAGGAGACGGAATGATTGAAAACAATACCAGAAGAATGATTTCTTGAAGTGGATCTTGAAGTCTAGATTTCAAGTTGTTTTGGTCAGATATCAAGACATACAGGTTTTGGCCTGAACTGGAATCACTGACACTGTAGGAAGATATACTTTGTACACTTAATCTAGATCTCTGATAGACTACCAGAGGGAAGATTCTAGCTGGACTTTAGTAACACAGACTTATAGACTTAAGAGATGAGTGAGATTCTACTGTCTGAGAGAACCGCACTAGTTCAGTCATAAGAACCAGCAATGACACACATCTGGTCAGTCTTTTTGAATCAGTCAAAGAACTCCCCCTCTCACAGCTCAACCAGCTCCCCCTTAATCAAAGCATTACTGAAGGCTAACCATTTGACACACATAACTCCCCCTCACAATATGAATAGTCTTCACACTTAAGACAACTTGAATAAGCCTAATTCTCTTCTTAGTGTAGTGAATTTTTCATTGTCCAGAGGTTTGGTGAAGATGTCAGCAATCTGATTAGCAGTGCCTACATGAATCAGTTAAAAGTTGTTCTTAGAGACCTCATCTCTTATGAAATGATGCCTTATCTCTATGTGTTTTGTGCGGGAATGCAAAACAGGGTTCTTGGCTAGATTGATGGCACTGGTATTATCACAATAGATAGGTGTGCACCCCAGGTCTACTTGGTAGTCCTGAAGCTGGTGTTTAATCCAAATGACTTGTGTACCACAACTCCCTGCAGCCACATATTCAGCCTCTACAGTGGAGAGGGCCACAGAGTGTTGTTTCTTGGAGCCCCAAGACACTAAACACCCACCTAAAAATTCACAGTGACCACTAGTGCTTTTTCTATCTAGTTTACACCCTGCATAATCTGCATCTGTGTATGCAACTAAATCAAGTGTGTGTGATGTAGGAAACCATAGACCAAGAGAATGTGTAGCTGACAAATATCTAAAAATTCTTTTCACTGCAGCTAAATGTGATTCAGTGGGTCTAGACTGATACCTTGCACACATTCCTACACTGAACTGTATATCAGGTCTAGAGGCTGTCAAGTAAAGTAGAGATCCAATCATACCTCGATAGAGCTTGGCATTTACTTCTTTACCTGTCTCATCTGCATCCAGTGAGGTGTTGGTACTCATAGGTGTTGTAATGTGCTTCAGGTTGTTCATACCAAACCTCTTGAATAGTTCCATTATGTATTTGGTCTGGTTGATGAAACATCCATCCTCTAATTGTTGTATCTGTAAGCCAAGAAAATACTTTAGTTCACCTACCAAACTCATCTCAAATTCAGCAGACATCATTTTAGAGAATTCATTACACAGTTCATAGCTGGTTGATCCAAACACAATATCATCTACATATACCTGAGCTATGATGAGATCGTTATTTGTACCCTTGGTAAATATGGTTTGATTAACTTTACCTCTGTTGTAGCCCTTGCTGATCAGAAATTCAATCAGTCTTTCATACCATGCTCGAGGAGCTTGCTTTAGACCATACATGGCTTTGTTTAACCTGAAAACTTGGTTAGATTGAGGAGAAAACTGAAAACTGGGGGGTTGTTCAACAAAAACTTCTTCCTTGATGATACCATTCAAAAAGGCACTCCTCACATCCATTTGCTGGAGTTTTATATTTTTAGAGCACGCAAATGCTAGCAATATTCTTATTGCTTCCATCCTAGCAACATGTGCATAGGATTCATCGAAATTAACACCAAATTCCTGACAGTAGCCCTTGGCTACTAGTCTGGCCTTATTCTTGGAAATGATTCCATCTTCATTCATTTTATTTTTAAACACCCACTTAGTTCCTATGACATTAGTATTTTCTGGTCTTGGAACTAGCTCCCAGACATTATTTCTTTCGAACTGACCTAATTCCTCACACATAGCATTGACCCAAGATTGATCAGCCAATGCCTCTTCTACTGATTTGGGTTCAATTTGTGAGACCAAAGCAATTAGGTCTTGATTATTAACATTCCTAAAATGAGACCTAGTCCGAAGAGGATCTTCAGGGTTGCCTATGACATTATCTATCGGATGATCTTTAAGAAATCTAACATTTATTGAAGACTCACCTGTTTCTTCTGGCCCTTCCTGGTTGGGAGGATTTGATGTTTCACTCACCTGAGTCTTCTCTTCTTCTTGGTCTTCTAGGAATTCCCCATCGTGATTGGAATCCCTATCAATATTTTCAATGTTAGTAACACCTTTCTCATCACTAAAAAGGATGTGTGGAGACTCTTCAACTTTCTGGTCTGTTATGTTAAAGACCCTATATGCCCTTGACACTTCAGAGTATCCTAAAAATATTCCAGGGGAGCTTTTAGCTTCAAACTTATCTAAGTCTTTCTTGTCATTATTATGAATAAAGCATTTAGCTCCAAAAATTCTGAAATGAACCAAGTTTGGTTTCTTACCTTTTA
This sequence comes from Amorphophallus konjac, assembly GCA_022559845.1. Lineage (NCBI taxonomy): Eukaryota > Viridiplantae > Streptophyta > Magnoliopsida > Alismatales > Araceae > Amorphophallus > Amorphophallus konjac. The sequence goes on from CM040127.1 coordinate 109,550,767, forward strand.
GTAGCTCATAGGGTATTTTCTTGTGAATAGGTCTTACCATGGCCCTGTTGATTATATAAGTTGCTGTATTGGCCGCCTCTGCCCAGAATTTCCTTGGTAATTGACTCTCAATTAGCATGGTTCGGGCCATCTCCACAATAGTTCTATTTCTTCTCTCCATAATTTCATTCTGTTCAGGTGTCCTGGGAGAAGAAAACCTGTGTGTTAGTCCCTCTCTTTCACAAAGATCAGAAAATATGGAATTTTCAAACTCACCTCCATGGTCAGATTGAATTGAATAAATCTTGTGTTTTCCTTCTTGTTTGACCTTATTGAAAAAATGATTAAACTTTTGAAAAGCCTCACTTTTACTGGCTAAGAAAAAGATCCATGAAAATCTAGAGTGGTCATCAATGATCACATAGCCAAACCTATTCCCATTAAGACTCTGAGTCCTAGTAAGACCAAAGAGGTCCATATGGAGAAGTTCCATTGGTCTAGAGGACAATGGCTCAGATCTTAGCTTGAAAGATTTCCTGGTCTGTTTGCCTAGAGCACAGGCATCACAGGATTTTGAAATATAATTGAACTTGATTCTAGGCATGCCTCTAACTAAATCATGCTTGACCAATTTATTTAAAGTAGAGAAACTAGCATGGCCTAGACGTCTATGCCATTCAAAAGCATCACTTTCATAGTTAGCAGATAAACAAAGATTAGGTTCAGATTCAGCGTCTAAGTCTATCATGTAGACATTATTAATCTTGTTGGCTACAAATTTAACCACATCGGAATTTATTTCAAAATTTTTGCATGATTTATCATCAAACACAACCCTATGACCCTTGTCACATAATTGACTAATGCTAATCAGGTTGTGTTGAAGACCTTCCACAAGTAGAATTTTTTCAATGGAGTTTGTGGAAGACTTACCTACTGTGCCAACTCCAATGATCTTACCTCTGTTCTTTCCTCCAAATTTGACCAGACCCCCTACCTTCATCTCTAACTTGCTGAACTTGAATCGGTCTCCTGTCATGTGCCTGGAGCAGCCACTGTCGAGGTACCACTTGTTGTCTTCAGCTGTCAGGCCGACCTACACAATCAAAATCAAGCAAAGTGATTTGGAACCCAAGATGAGTTGGGTCCAAAGACATTATTCAAATTTCTAAGCAGATGTTTAGGAATCCAGATTTGCTTCAACATGGTTTTCCCTGGAACCTTTACTTCGGGTTTATTAAAATTATGACCGGGGTTATGTCCAGCTGGTCTGGAGAAGTAAACTCTATTCCAGTCATTGGGCTTCCCATTCCTGGGATACCTCCTGTGAGCTTGTTGATTAACAATTTTTTGAGGATGATAGTTATTTCTCCAGTAGATCCTGTTTGGACCCATCTGTTTGTAGTAATTCCAGCCTTTATCCTGATCCATTTGCTTGGTCCATCTACCATTTATGTTCTGGTGAGTGGGCTTAGTGAAGTTCTTCACAAAATTCATTCCCATTTTAAGTGGTCGACTAGCACTGTTTGTTAAATTTTCTTTCGGACGTTGAACTCCTTGACTGCTATTAGAGCTGGATGGTGTGTCCAGCTTCTCTTTTCCCTTCTCTGGGCAGAAGGTTGTGGTTTTGAATTGAAGGGGTCTCTTGTTAGTTGGGTCATAGCCTAGACCCTCCCTATTGAAGTTAACCCTTGTCCCTAGTATAGCATCCAGACTTATTTTTCCTTGAACAAATTTTTCCAAAACCTTCTGTTTGTCTTCCAGCTCTTTTTGCAGAGACTCAGAATTTTTTAAGAGTTCAGCGTTCACTTTCTTAACAGCTTCATATTTCTCTGAGACCACTCTATTTTCTTTCAGGCTTTCTTCAATTTTGATTTTGAGTTCGTTGAGCTGGGTGTGACTCTCCTGGTTTTCTACCTTGTGCTTTTCATTTTCTTTTCTCAAGGATGTCATTTCTTCTAATTCTTTCCTTAATGTCTATCTTTCCTCACTGATTTGGGTTAGTTCTTCAATATTAGTATTGAATTTTCTCTTGAGGACCCTATGCTCTTTATTGAGTGAATTGAACTTGTCTAATAATTCAGCATAGGCATCTTCCCAGTCATGAATAGAAAAATTTTCAAAGACATTTGTTACCTCCTCTTCGCTATTTGCCATTAGGCAAATTCCTTCTTCATCTTCCTCCGAGGAAGTACTTTCCGGATCTTCCACATCGCTCCACGTGCAGACCATTGCCTGTGGCTTCTTCTTTTTCTGCACCTTTGAGCTCTTCTTCTGAAAGTAGGGACCCTTCTTCTGGAGATCTGGACAGTCCCCTTTCATGTGTCCTTGTTTGTTGCAATGAAAACAAGTCATTCTCTTAGTATTTCTGTCCTTATTATTGCTAGATTCAACGTTCTTACTAAAGGAGTATGGCTTCTTCCTCCTAATGGTCTTCCCCTTAGTCCTTAAAAAATTTCTGAACTGTCGAGTGAGCATTGCTTGCTCCTCCTGGTTGAGATCGGAAAAACCATCGGACTCGGGGCTACTGCTCCCGCTGCTGCTACCCTTCTTGCGGGATGCCTTGAGAGCAATATTCTTGCCCTTCCTGTCACTTCCTTCATCACCTCCTTTAAAGTTCATCTCATAGGTCATGAGGGATCCTATGAGTTCATTCACTATCATAGTCGTCAGATCCTTTGACTCTTCTATCACGATGGCCTTAGTGTGCCATGCTTGGGTTAGAGATCTAAGAATCTTCCTGACTATATCTGCCTCAGCTAGCTCTTTCCCTAGCCCCTTAAGAGTGTTCGTGATCAAGGACAACTTGGCATACATTTCAGTGATATTCTCCTCTGGATTCATCTTAAACAATTCATACTTAGAGGTGAAGAGATTTACCTTCGTGGCTTTCAATTGAGCTGTACCTTCGTAGATTAGTTCCAACTCATCCCACATTCGCTTGGCCGTCCTATAGGCTGATATGCGGGCATATTCATCTTGGTGAACAGCACACTAGATGATGTTCAGGGCCGTCCAGTTAAGTGAAGATAACTTGACATGATCATCTGTCCATGCGTCCTCATTCGGTGGCAGGTCATACGGCCCTGTAGTGATTACCCTCCACAGCTTGTGGCTCTATGCCCTGATGAACACCTCCATCCTGTTTTTCCAGAAGAGATAATTATTACCATCAAAGAATGGAGGGTGACTAATGGATTGTCCCTCAGCTATGAAACTTCGAGGATCAGTAGGATTACCCTGACCGTTGGCCCACATGATACCAACCTGCTCTGATACCAATTGATATGCGCAGCGTAGAGTGATATAGAAGGGGGGGATGAATAGATCACTCCCGAAAATTAATAATGCAGCGATAAATCAAAACTTAGGTTTCTCAACCCCTCAGATACTTCGAAACGGATTGCTAAAGCGGTCAATAACTATGACAGAGTAAGTAAGTGAGATCGAGAGGGCTGTTCACAGAGAAGCAAAATGACGAACAGAGGAAGAGTAACACAGCAGTAACAAGCAAAACACAGAAGAGGCAGGGAGTTTTTAAGGTGGTTCGATTGCAGTCCGCAATCTACATCCACCCCTCACTCTAAACCAGAGTGAGGCTTCCACTAGCAAAGGCTAGAACGCAGACTCAGTCTGCAAACAGGTGCTGCCTAACAGCTTGACCAGGGGAACAACCTCACCTCTTCCTCCAGACCGGAGGGAAACCACTAGTGACACACAGTCACTAGCAAACCAGAGACTGAAGTCTCTCTTCCTCCACCCAAGAGGGAACCCACAAGCGACACCCTGTCACTTGCAAACCGGAGGACCAATCCTCCCTTCCTCTGATCACTGGAGGGTAACAATATGAGATAAGTAAAGATGAAATGAAAACGGAAAACAAGAAAATCGAAGAACAAAAATCTTTTCTAAAGACAAAGAACAATGTAGCTTCCGTAGAAGCAGATCTTCACAGTCACAGACACTGCTCTCTCTCTCAAATACTTTTCTCTCAGATCTGGATGGAGTGGGATCCTTATGGAATTCTCTGCTCTCACACTGCTCTCTTGCTTCTCTTTTCTTTATGTCTGGATCGTGCAGCCTCTCAAAATTCTTTCTGCTTTTTCCACGATCTCTCTTCTTCCGAAGGAAGAAGCTCCATATTTATAGCAGTAGTAGGTAGGGCGTGTGGCTTCCAGATTCCCGCCCAGAGAGCATCTCGGATCACGTGCCAAGTGCCAACCTCGGGTCACGTGCCCAATCATCAGCTTGAATAAATCTGTAGGAAGAGAAGAAAGGGATGCATCGAGTTAGTTCAGGATTTGAACTAAGCGTGTACAGACATGATGCAACATATAGGCACGTATGTACATCGACGATGAGTGCTCAGGCATGCTTTTTACGAATGTACAGGCTTTGTATATAATGCGCAGAGCCATGAACAGACTTTGTCTTGAAGGATGCATATGCATAAAGGAATGTATGGACTTTGAATATGAATGCTTGGTCATGCCTTCAACGAGTGTACAGACTCTGGATGTACTGTGCAAACGATGCACATATATGCTCTGAACACGGGCTGTACAGACTTTGTTTGAGACGATGCATGCAAAAGGAATGACGATGCATGCACAAGGAATGTACAGACTTAACATGAGACGCTAAGTGAGATGATGATGCTGTACAGACTTTGAGAGACGATGCATGCACAAGACGCTAAGTGAGACGCTAAGTGAGACGCTAAGCGAGATGGTAAGACAATGTGCATACGTGATCATTGTAGGCAGACGATGTATAGACTTAAATCAAGAGATGATGCATGTACAAACGTTGCAATGTACAGACTTGAGATCAAGGGATGCACTGGCTATACATACTTTGTGCGTGTGCTAAAGCAGTGAACGTAGGTAATGATAGGAATGTATAGACTTGCGTTCATGCAGCAATGTATAGACTTGAACGCGTGCATGCTATGCGATGTACAGACTTTGAACACGTGCATGCTATGCGATGTACAGACTTTGAGCGCGTGCATGCTATGCGATGTACAGACTTTGAACGCGTGCATGCTATGCGATGTACAGACTTTGAGCGCGTGCATGCTATGCGATGTACAGACTTTGAACGCGTGCATGCTATGCGATGTACAAACTTTGAGCATGATGCATGAATTGATCTAGAGATAGAAACAGATTGATTTATAGTGTGAGACATCATCAAAACGTAGGAATGCAACAATCTGTACTATCTGTTTTATCCTAATACTAATTGGTTTTCTAGCCTCTTGCACTTCCCTTGCTACATGCTGCATTCTTGCACTCAGGTATTAGAAAGTATACTCAGGGCAAGGGTGTTCAACCTCGTTCACACTCGCTCACACCGTTGGTTGATCTCTAATGTATTCACACTAAAGCTGGTATATCTATATTCCGTTAAGTGTTCTTTTGGTCTTGCTGCCTTCTCGATTGTCTTATTTTGAGTAGAGTCGTTGGCATCACTACTTGATGCATCGACGCCTCGCATAGCCTCGTCTACCTGCTCACTTAGATGTATTGACTTGGTAACTTAAGTACGTCGATGGTTCTTTGCAGCATGTGCCTTGTGCCTTCCCGTCTCCATCTAAACCATACCTATTTTATTCCGCTGTGCATTGTGTCTAAATATGTTATTTGCATTATAGGAGTGGTTTGTGCTGTTTGTTTCTAAGAGTTTTTAATTGGGCAAAGTTTGTAATATGATCTATTCAACCCCCTCTTCTAGATCTGATTGCACTCTGTGGGACCCAACAATTGGTATCAGAGCCCAGCTCTGCTATTCCTAGATCCTACGATCTACAGGGAAAGATCCCAGTGCATTTTGAGAAGATGGCTTCATCTGCTACACATGCTTCGAATGGTTCTCCACCTATTTTTGATGGTTCATATTTTTCTATATGGCTGAGAGGAATGTACGTCTATGTCAAACTCACAGATCCACAATTGTGGAACCTTATATACATTGGTCCAAATGAGCTGCCATCAGACTCAAATGTATGTTCAGCTGAACATAAGACCAAACATGACAATAACCTTGCTGCACTCAATTTAATCAAAGCTGCGGTTGATGACAGATTACTTGATCTTGTGTCTACCTGTAGCACAGCTAAGCAAGTTCTGGAGGTGTTGATGAACATCCATGAGAAAGAAGATCAAGAGCATTAATGCCTTATGGCTGACCGATCAGAGCAGTCAAGCAATCCATCCTCATCTCAGGTAAGCTCTGATTCTGAAGACTTTACTTTTGAAGAGCTCATGGGTGCATATGATCAGTTGATCGAGTAGTACAAAAAGTTAAAATCTGAAAATAAAAGATTGAAAATAGATTTGAAGAAAAAAAGTCAAGGTAAGAGTCGTGCTTGTGAAAATTGTTCCAACCTTGAAGAGCTCAACAATACTCTTGCCTTTGACTTGGATCTAAACAAACAAACCATCGTGTGTCTAAACGATGAAATGAGAATCCTTCAAGAAGAAATCATAAGGTTGGAAGAGACTGTTTGAAACCTTAAAATCCAACCAATCTGTCAGAATGAAAGTCCTTTCTGTAACAATTGTTCAGCTTTTGAAGAACTAAATGACACTCTTACCTCTGACTTGGATGTGAATAAGCAAACCATTACATGCCTAACAGATAAAAATGGAATCCTTCAAGCTGAAATCACTAGGTTGGAAGAAATCATAAGAAAACTTCAAAACCAACCTAAATCAATATCTAATGAACAAACCATGTCGGACAAGCTAATCCCTGATACAAGGTTGATTGAAGAAATAAAAATGGTAAAAGATCAAAACGACATGTTGCTTGAAAAACTGTCCATTTATGAGAAGGGCAAGGGTATTGCCCATGACAGTTCTGAAAAACTGAATGAACTTCAAATGGAGATTGAAAATTACAAGGGGGTTAATGCTATGCTCAATGAGCCATTAGCTGTGTGTGAGGAGGACCTCACTGAAACCGAGCTGCACGTCTCCTCATTGGAGAATGAAATCAAAGATATAAATGACTCTCTGTCTAAGTGTATGCAAGATAAGGAAAGCATGAACATACTCTTGGAAACAAGAGTAAGTCATCATGAGGGAGATTTGGGTTACAAACCCGAAAACCAACGATTCTTCGGAAGCAAGGCCTACATCACTTCTGTCAAGGGTAAGAATGAAGCCAGCACTTCTTACCACCTCCAAATACCGCATGCTGCTCAGAAAAATCAAAAACGCATTGGTAAGCAGAAAGAGAAGGCTCTCATGCAAAAACAAAAACCCCAGTCTGCTAGTCTTGACATGCACAATAGGAAAAGCCATGATGACTACCATGCCTCTCATAAAATGAATGTTTATTACTTTCATTGTGGCATGCTTGGTCACACTGTACATGACTGTCTCACCTTTGAATAATGATGAACTAAGAGCAGGAAAAGATTCAAGAATTGCTACTGAAATCAAGGGCAAAAGATAGGTCAACTCTGGCAGAGGACGTATGCAGCAGAACTCTGCACAGAACCGCATGGGGAATTAGAAGAGTCGACACCTCCATTCGGAAAGGTCGACACTCCCCATGGCTTTCAACAAAAATCACCCTCCTTGCTGCTACCACTGTGGAAAGATTGGCCACACAATCCAGGAATGCTGGCAACTGAGAGGTAGGAGCTACTCTCATAATCAACATGACAGTATACATGCTCACTCGCAATGGAACCATGCATATGTGCACAGAAGAAATGGTAAATACCCTGTGCGTTGCTTCTATTGTGGTGAATATGGACATACATCCAATTATTGTCCCTGGATGAGAGTGGGTGACCAGAAGGCAGCAAAGAAAAGAAGATCAATTGCTGGAACTGCTGCTAACCAACAAGGACCCAAGCAAGCTTGGGTACCTAAAAATTTCAAATGAGAATTTTGAATGTAGGGTGCCTTGGAGCTAACAATGGATGGTCAAAAGAATAAATGTTCAAGGCACAGGTATGTAAATAATGTTTATGTGTTCAATCCTTGCATGATAAGCTTGCATCGTAGTCATTGCATATGGATGTGTTGTGGTCCTTGAGCATCAACTTGAAATTTCATGCCACATCATGCATTTCATGATCAAGGGACCCAACAATGCTTGACCTCTGGTATATCAAATAATGAAGAGTAGAAAGGCAAGTCAAGTTTGCCCGGAGTTCTCACTATGCGTGAGCAGGATCTCAGATCCAAACCTCCGCCTTGTACCAGAGATTAATTATCTCAGCTGCTCAATCCATAAAAATTTGTCATGCTGATGGAATCGCTATATTGATGAGTTGTTGGTTGATATGTTCTGCCACCTCATAACAGCCATGAGAACTTCTTCCTTAGCGTTGTTGATTATTGTTTTGATGATGTATACCATGGCTACATTTTTAACTCATCTACTCATGATAGCATTGTTTAAAGGAGGAGTTTAGCATTGGGCCACATTATTTTGCATTCAGTTCAGAATTTATTGTAGATAATGTATGCTTGCATCATTTTGTGAGCTCATGTACCTCAGAGCACATCATGATAAGGAGACTCAAAAATGCATAATCATGTGCAGCATCTTCACTGTGTTGAGCATTCATATCGGTCATAGGCTTCACACATCATAGCCAACCCATCCATGTAGTCATAGGAAGTCAACTTTAAATTCAGTGTTCAACTTCTCTCATCTTGCTGATATCCTCGCATGGATTGCATTTTCTCAGGGGGAGCTTGTTTTTCTCCAGAACATCCAACATAGGGAGTAGGTAGCATACATGCATATGCACACTGAAGCATCCAGTCTACATTACTGTTCAGAATGCATTACACATCATCCATGATTGCATCATATTGTGGTCTCATTCATGCCAATACAAACCATGTTAAAAGGGACCCAGTAATGGTATCATTTATGATGCATCATGTGTTCACTCTAGTCATAGGTTGCATATTCTATTGTAAACTCATGCACATGTTTAGTGGGAGCATGTTCATCTCTTGAAAATCCTTGAAAATTCTTTTATGTTGACCTCAGACCTTTTATAGTCAAACACTCTGCTTGTTCAGTTTGTTAATTGCTCTCTGTCTGAGCTCAGTGTGTCGACACCATGACAGCAAGTGTCGACACCATCCAAGGTAAATGTCGTCACTTCCTTGCACATGATTGAATAAATCTCATTCATACCAATCTGAGCTCAATCCATAACCTCAGGGGGAGTGTTCATCATCTATTCTCGCCTTCCACTCATGCAACACTCTCTTTTTATACCAAGACACTGCACCATATCGCTAAAATTCTTTTGTGGTTCAACTTGAGATTCAAATATCCTGAACTTCTTGAAGGATTCTCTATCTGTTATTAAGATTGGTTATCAGAGTAAATCTTAAAGAAGAATCTTATTTTATAGAGATTTGTGAATGCCTCGAACATGAATGATTTTGGTTTAACGTTAATGATTTCTTGTGTCTTGAAGTCTAAACGTCTTGAAAATGTTTGTGTTCGGGCTTAATAGACTTAAACCAGTTTCTCATGTTGTTGACCAGTTATACCTTTTGAAATCTGAAAGTTTATTTTAAGTACAAAGGCTTTTATGATTGAGAAACTTCTATCTAAGTATTATTTTTAAACAATCTGATGTTGTGGGATTCCTAATGGCAAAATTCGTCAGAGAAATGACATTGGCTCACTGAGAAATATGTCTCCTCATAAATGAATTGAGATGAGACATGTCATGAAGTGCCCTTATTAACTCTGCTGTGCTATAAGATATATCATGAGGCAGAGCAATGGCAAAGTTACTGAGAAACATGTCCCCTCATCAAGAATTTGTGGTATGATATGTCATGAGGTGACAATGTTATCTCTGTTCTATTTGAAGCATTACAGTCAGTCTTACCAATTTCCTAGGGATACTTGCGTCTAAACAACGTGTGTCCTTACGGATATGAGACATGCACTTGACTTAAATGCTCATAAAAACTTTTCATGTGATTCTACTGAGTAGGCCATGATTCATTAACATTAAATCAATCTAAGTGTAAGGGCTAGTTCATTCGGGTTCTATAACTAAAAATTCTGAAACATCTATAACTCTGCATTTATGAACTTGGTTTCAGATTTAAGAACCTACATCTCTTGTAAAGATAAACTATCTTTTGATGTCCCTTGATGTTTGCCCTCAGTATACAAATGGTATCATTGCCCTCCTATTCATGTATATCAAGATATCTCTGCTCCATGCTCTCCATGCAACTAGCTTGAGTCTGCACATACATGGGTGGTCTGCATTCATCATGCATTGCATAGAAAATCCTAAAAATATGAAAAATAGAAAACACTAGAAAATGGCTAAAAAATATGAAAAGCCTAAACATCTGAAAAATCAGATAACCAAGTCTGTTGTATGGCTGCTGTATTATTCTCAGAACTGGATCATGGTGCATGATTAATCTTCCTGCATGATTGAGTCCTTGTTGCGTTTATAACTGTTAATCTTCCTACATCAACTTGGATTACAACAGATCTACTCTTGTACATGGTTGCTCTATGTCTCTTGTACTGCACCATATTGCCATGATTAAATGTTATGCATACATTTGTCTCTCATGGCTCAGTCAGGTTGTCTTGCTATCATTATGTTGCCATTAACAATTGGTATCACTTGCTTACTGAACATTGAGCATCACTTTTATCCTACTTTCATTTGCGAGAGACCATACATCACCTTGAGGACTCAACAGTTGGCATAATAAGTGTACCACCATTGGTATGTATTTCCACATCAATTTCTGAGAAGATGTCTCAGGGTGACTGCACTTAGTTGTACCCGCCAGGTAAATACTCATTTTTCTATTGTACATCCTGTACTAATAATCTCCCGTACTCCCACCTTCCTAATTATGCCATATATCATCTCTCTTGTAATTTTTTGATGATGTCAAAGGGGGAGAGATTATATGTGTCATTAACTAGGGCATGCATAAGGGGGAGAGACATGATCATTTGCATGAAGGGGAGAGAATTATCTGGGGAGAAAATGTCATTGAAAGTCTTCGTGCTTCAAATTCATGATTACATTTCATGGCACCTTGACTTACAATGTATTCTTAATGACTCAGTTGCCATCATCAAAAAGGGGGAGAATGTTGGGCATGTATGTAACATGCTTTAATTCTATTGTTTTGATGATGTCTGACTATGACTCATTAATATGTTTGACCTGCATTTGATAAATGTCAACATTCCTGCATTTCAGGACAAGCCAGCTTTGGCAACAAAGAAAGAAAGAAATTAAGTAAGGCACAGTAAACGAGGCATGTGGCTATACAAGAATCAAGATAGAATTCAAGATTCATGGTTGCACAAAAACCAAGGCACGGGCAACACAAGGCAAATGGTTTCTCAGGAATCCATGCAGATAAGGTCAGTGCACAGCACTGCTCACATGCATGCAAGGTCGGTGCATCTTCTGGCAACATCAGGTCGGTGCACATTTCTCTCATACCTTACAAGGTATACACGCATGCAACAAACCAAGTCCGTACACATCTGCAAGTAAGGTCGGTGCAATCCTTTTCTAAAGTACAGTAAGGTCAGTGAACATCTGGTACAAGGTCAGTGCATGCTTCTTCAGCATAACATACAAGTTCAGTGCACAACCTAGACTCGTACGAACGAAGGTCGGTGCATGTCCTGCCTCAGTGCAAGACCAGGTCGGTGCAAGTCCTGCCGTCAACACAAGACCAGGTCGGTGCAGGTTTTCTCAGCAAGGTCAGTGCCAGTATGTGCATTAGGTCGGTGCTAGCTCAATCAAGGTCGGTGCAACCTCTGGCTAGCTCAAGACAAGGTCGGTGCAGGTTTCTATTCCTATGAACCAAGGTCTAAGCACTTATGAAGATCAAGGTCGGTGCAGGTTCTATTCCTATGAACTAAGGTCTAAGCACTTATGAAGACCAAGGTCCACGCAACCTCTAGCCAGCAGATAACCAGGTCTGTGCACATTCTCTATGTGATAAATCAAGGTCTTCAACACTAGAAGGTCCGTGCACACATGAAGATAAAGTCTAAGCACGATGATGAAGGTCTTTGCAATGCTTCCTTCGAACAAACACAGAAGAAAATCTCCTATGGTGTCTCGACACATCTAACCCATGTCTCGACACATCCAGAAGAATTCAAGCTGAAGCCGTTCTGACTAAGCATCTGGATTCATCAATGTCTCGACACACTGAGTGAAAAGTGTCGACACATTCGTGTGATAATCTCTGCACAGGGCGCTTCTGTCTCGACACCTTCTTGCAACAACTCTGCACATGACTCACATGTCCCGACACCTCTTAGTGTTGTCTCGACACATCAGCCATGGATCTTCAAGACATTCACGGGATGTCTCGAGACATCCACGATCAACCAGAACGATTCTTTAAGGCTTTCAATGGGATGTCTCGACACACTGCTAGGAAAGTGTCGATACACCCTTGTTCTTCCAGAAATCCTGAAGCCAATAAACTGTCAGATCAGTGGGCCATCCAGAGAGAGAGAAAGGAACCGTAAATCATTAAAATTAAGGATTTTGGGGTCTGAACCACGTTTCGAGGTCTGACCCTTGCTCTACCATCTTATCGCTCATTTGTCTACCTTTTGGAGATGGTTTTGTCAGAAATCCAGTGGGAAGAGCCACTTCTGTCTGCCACGATGTAAGTCTTATCTGATTGCCTGTCCAAACTATCTACTGTTGGAAATAGGACACTCTGCAGTCTGCCATCATCCTGTTGTTGACCAATGGGATGGCCAACCAGCCATTGTTCGTAGAAAAGTACACTTCAAGCAGAATGAGAAGACTACTTGTCTGAAAGGGATTTAATGTGAACATCTGGAACTGACCAAAAGAAAATATGCTCTACCTCTTTACACAGTCTGCCACCGTCCCATCCTTATACCTAAACAAAGTCAGCTCAAGCCAAATCTTGCAGAGCATCTTCTTCTAAGTAAACAAAGCACTTGGCGGGAAAACCTAGCAGGAAAAGGTTCCTCACCAAGTGATCACATGGCACGATGTATATATGTATAATATCTAGCTTCCCAGGCTGCTGTTGCCACCGTCTACAAGTGCCACGCTCTAGACTATCTACCAAGAAGATCCCGTAGAAGCGTGAGAGCAGCCTTAGTACTTGTCTGACTTAGTCCAGCATTACTAGAGAATAAGAAAAGACGAGAAGCCCTGAGAGATAGAGAGAGCAGCCCTACAGTCTGCCAGTATTTTGATGAAAGAGATCCCTGGATCTATTTTTGTAGCTGCAACCACCAGCTCTCATGTCTTGATCTATTCCTTCAGCTGGTGTCTACATTGTCACTATTGTTTCTCCACTGCACTTGCAGTATTTCCTTTCTTTTATTTCAGTTCGTCTATCAACTTTTCATCTTGATCGTCTGATCCTCTGTTTAGGGATCGGGTTCCCTCTGCGGTTTCAGAGGAAGAAAGGATCTGTTCCTCTGGGTGATTGGCAAGCAATTAGTCAGTGGATAGCAAGCTGGGTTGCTCAGCCGTGTAAGCAAGTTGTGTTGCTTAGCGGAGCAAGCTGTGTTGCTCAGCGGAGTAAGCTATGTGTCAACCGGAAAGCCTCACCGGGTTTGGTGAGGGGTGGATGTAGGTTGTGGGCTTACAACCGAACCACCTTAAATATCTTGTGTATTAGGGTGTATGTTTGTGTGATTGATCCATCTCCTCTACCTCCCATTCACAAGTCCGTGTGCTTCCTTTAACGTATGCAATATTGGCTTTTCCATCGCACACTCTTGCCTTCATATCCATACTATCTATTTGATCCTAATACTAATTGGTTTTCCAGCCTCTTGCACTTCCCTTGCTACCTACTGCATTCTTGCACTCAGGTATTAGGAAGTATACTCAGACCAAGGGTGTTCAACCTCGTTCACACTCGCTCACACCCTTGGTTGATCTCTAATGTATTCACACTAAAGCTGGTATATCTATATTCCGTTAAGTGTGCTTTTGGTCTTGCTGCCTTCTCGATTGCCCTGTTCTGAGTAGAGTCGTTGGCATCACTACTTGATGCATCGACGCCTCGCATAGCCTCATTTACCTGCTCACTTAGATGTATTGACTTGGTAACTTAAGTACGTCGATGGTTCTTTGCAGTATGTGCCTTGTGCCTTCCCGTCTCCATCTAAACCATACCTATTTTATTCCGCTGTGGATTGTGTTTAAATATGTTATTTGCATTATAGGAATGGTTTGTGCTGTTTGTTTCTAAGAATTTTTAATTGGGCAAAGTTTGTCATAGGATCTATTCAACCCCCCTTCTAGATCCGATTGCACTCCATGGGACCCAACACGGTGCTCCCTACTGCCACATCTTAAACAAGCGCCAAGACGCTTCCAGCACTCTTCGGTCGAATGACCGAACTTCTCGTAAAATGTGCAAGCTGCCATGACTTGCTTTTCTTCTTCTTTGACCTTCTTGTTCTTGTGGTAGCCACTACCACTCCCATTCCGGGATCTCTTCTTGCTATCATGGGATTTGTAAGGTTCCGTGATACTAAACTTTCCCTTCTTTTCATGCCGGTCAGACCTTCAGCTCGGCTCCTCTCCCTTGCCTTTTAATTTTTTGACCTTCTCTAAGGTCTTTTCACATAGATGCGCTCGTTGGACCATCTCCGCATATGTACGGATGTTCTGAGACCCTAGTTGTTGAGTAAAGCCAGGCCTTAAACCGTCCATAAATTGGTTAGCTTTCAATAAGTCGGTACTAACCAGATGAGGAGCATAAGGCGCCAGCCTAAAAAATTGGAGTTCATACTCCGCTACTGTCATCATGCCTTGGCGTAACGAAGAAAATTCCATAGCTTTCCTCTCCTTGACATGTTCGGAGAAGTATTTTGCTCGGAAGAGGGTGAGGAATCCCTCCCAAGTATGTGGTGCATCTTGAGGCGGTGTAGGAATTGGCTTCCACCATGTACGGGTATCTTTGTTGAGTTGGAACGTGGCAAGATGAACCTTCTCTTGATCAGCACATTGCATAACCTCAAATATGCGATTCATTTCATCAATCCAATTCTTGGCTTCATCTGGATTAGAGGAACCAGAAAATCATGGAGGATTTAGGCTCCTGAAGTTGCGATGAAGATCACCAGCACCAGCTCTTGCGTCGGCTTGTGCCATGTTTTGTAATGCCTTAGTGAGACCCGCAACGGTCTGTTGCATTCCACCCCAATCAACACGGTGAGCCATCGTAAGAATGAGGTACCTGAGAAGAGTAATGAATTTGTTAATTCTAATGGAATGAGTGATGTTAACCTTCAAAATAATTCTAATTACTATCTCATCCCAGGTTCTACCCAATTCCTTTCACAGGTTGGGAGTTTCATTCCTAGTTTCATAGGTGTGGGTCTTTAAACCTTGGACTTAGCATATGACATGACTTCTTCCCTAGGACTTCTAGTCCTAGACTCTAATACCACCTAAACTATCACGCCCCGAGATTTATGCAGCGAAAAAAATCGGGAACTTGAACAGCCGGTATGGTAAGCCTCTTGCGAGCAATATAATCAGAGCGCCAGACAATCACACAAAGTAATTACACAAGTAATTTTTTTCTAAACCTTTAACTTTATTTCTTTATCAAATAATCCCAAGGTACATAAGATCTTTGACTCTCTTTACTAGACTCAATAAAATAAAGATTACATCATGACTCGACTAGACACTTGGTAACTAAGACTTCTCTCGTTCATATGTCCTTCAATCACTCTCAGACCCGTTGCTTGTATAATCCGAATCTGATTCACTTGTACTTCCTGAAATATTGAGAAAATAGGTAATGAGCACACTTGCCCAGTAGGTATCTTCGTATCAACATGAAGGCGAGTTTGAATGATTAGCATTTTAGCTCTAGAGAATAAGATAAATCATGCAAATACGATAAAACATGTGAATAAAACTAAAGAAACAAGATATGATCACGACGTGACACGAGAATATGATTGATCAAGTATATAACAAGAATGTAAATTTGGCCTTTCTATGAATATGAATGTAACAAGAATGTACTTTTCATAACCATGGAGGCTATGCACTAGAAAGTCATGTAACGAGCAAGAAAGTACTTTTCGCTTAATAGCAAGTACTTCGTGAATTTACGTGGATCTTTATTCATGTCCATGGATTTTCACTTATTTATAAAGAAAGTACTCCCAGCGTAATGCGACGCCAGTAGCATCATACCCCATGGTTTACAGTATGTTTTCGACAATCAGCCGAGGGGACTAACATAGAGCCCTTGAACATAATTAGTGCTCGAACTGCATCTTCAAGTATAAATAAAGCTACTTCCACGATTATAACAATAATGTGGCCAATAATGTACAAATTCAACAATGATTCCATGATAAGGTAACCAAGGTATAGAACATACCAATAATTTATCATGAGAATTCAAGAAATGCATTAATAACTAGGTTATGCTATGGAGAAAATTCGGCGGCATAACGGTACATTCTTTATTTCCATAATTTATTAATAACTTATTTGAATCAAGATAAGTTCTAGATAATCAATGGACCATCTAGGATCATAAGATACTCAACCCAAAAGTAAAACCATGGGTTAAACATAATTAGATTTGATGAAAGAGAAGCTGGAACCATGCGGTCTAGGTCAGGGCCGCTAGGTGTCACTGGCGGTCATTCATTAGGCCGCTAAGGTCCAAAGCTTCATTAAAACATCGGTAAAAGTGCTCTCTAGACAATGGGGGTTTTAATGGTACAACCAGCTCGGCGTCCTAGTGGGAATCCCAGGCTCACGGAGTCCTACGGAGGCCTTGAAACAAGATTTCCTAGTTCGTTGGAAGGAATATCCATTGTAGAGGTTATCAAGTCTAAGATTGTATACTTAATGTGCAAAGGTGTAACTAATGACAACATACTGGGATATGTGCCGTGTACTTAAGAAAATGACTCTAGAAGAGAGAGATAATGGTAACAGCGATCAAATCTTGACTAGTCCATGAATCATATAAATTTAAGTTAATTACAAAAGTATATGATTTGATCATGAAAATAACATAAGTTTAAAAATAATTCTAAGTGCATAAAGAATCATAAAATCTACTAGAATGTTCTGTAAACATAACTAGGTATATGAAAATATCACTTGAAACAAGAGTAAAACCTACTTAACTAGGCTTAACATACATTAATTTGGACCATTCTGCATTATGTTTCGGGTTAACTTAAATACAGAATTCAAAAACGTAAACGGTCTAGTAGGTGATCGTCTCTTGTGGCTGACGGTCTATCGTGCGACCGCTAGGGTTTCTTACGGTCTACAGGAAGACCTTTTCTTCCTGTGTTAACAGAAACTCAATAATATTAAAATACAAGACTAATCTAAGGCATATCATGCATGGAAATCAACATGAATAAACTCTATAACATGATAGAACAAGGATAGGTCAGCCAATATGCGTGGGTTTATGTACTAATATGTCAGCCAATATGCATGGGTTTATGTACTAAAAAGAGAATTTCCTTTTTACTCAATTAGGGCAAGTTCATGCATGAAGATGATACTAGATGCATAGTCTTGATGAAAACATAAAATTCTCAGTGTACAATGCATAAAATCAACTGGAAACAGAGGGCTTTTATCCCTAATGTCATGTTTAAGCCATTCATGAGATAACCTACCTTTGTCCTGGGCTTTAGCTTCAAATTTAGGGCTGGAAGTTAACCCTTATTTTCTGCACGTCCTGTGCCAAACTAGCGACTTCACGCCTTCCTAAACTCCTGATTTTCTTGACCTTAAGATGTGAATTTTTGAGGGTAAGAAGAGGGTACTAAAAGGAATAATTTATTCTAAAGAACCTCTATCTAATTACCTCGTTTAGGGCTTCCAATTTGCAGATCTTTCTGGGTCAGTCGCACTACTTCCTGGGTTGTTTACACTGAACCAGCATCTTTGCAGACTTCTATCTACTTGTAGGCTTGATCTCCTAGAACGAAATTTTAGAAAACGTTAGGTCTAACTTAAATGATCAAATTCCTAGAAGAAACGTGCCTCTAATTCGACTTCTTTACCTTAGTTCCACGCGAGCTAAAAGTAAGGGTCACACTGGTTAGTTTTGGGGGCTATTTATAGGGTTTTACTAGGGTTTCATGGATTAGAACGATTCTAGAGTCCTAATTAGGTATTAGATCGATCTCTGAGAGTCACAAGCATGCTTACAAGTCTACATACTTCGATCTCTAGGAGTTTAGACACCAAAAATCTAATCTTTTTGCACTTTCTTCTACTCACGGAATCTGCAGAGCCTTAACGGTCGTTTAGGAGACCGTTTTCGATTGCTATGCGGTCTCGCGATAGACCGTTTTCGATCTTGGGCGTCGAATTTGAAACCAGTTCAAACTCTTGTATTATTATCCACCTCTTTATCCTAAAAGTTTCCCACTTATCTCCTTAATTCCGTGATTACACCAATTTTGAGCTTCTAGAATATGGGCCAAGGTCCAAAACAGTCTTTTGGGCCAAATGGGTTTATTAGATGGGCCTAATCCTCTTGGATCAGTGTAGGGTCATAATAATTAGACTTAATTAACCACAATTCATTTAATAACCCTTTTCTCCGATTGAATAATTAATATAATTATATTTTAATCCCAGAATTTTCTCGGGCGTTACAAGAGTGATGAATTGGAGGCAATGAGAAAGATGAAGAATTTGTTTGCCAAAAATGCTTCTAACCTCTAGGGGCGCAAGAAAGCTTGGGTACCTAAATCTGTTGAATGAGCTGGTTTTAATGCAGGTGTGCCTTAAGGAAATAAATTGAAAGGGGTTCCAATAAAATGTTACAAGGCACACTCATTTGGTAAAATCCCGACCTTTTCCCTTTATTATCAAACTTGGTAGTTTTGATTTTTTTACTTATGATTCTGCTATGCTTCTCATTTCATGTTCTGATCTCTTCACAAGCCATACATGCTTTCATTGAATGAATATTTGGTATATCAAATGGTGATATGTAAAATGACAGATTAAGTATGTCAGGAAACTGTCACTATGTGTGAGTTAGATCTTCGGATCAAGACCTCCACCTTGTACCAATATTCAAAATTTCAATTTGGTTGGCTTATGAGGATTCATGTATTTTGAATGAAATCGATTTACCTTTAATTTGCATATCTTTCAAATTGAATCCGAAAAACTCTCTTGTTTCAAAAAGGCAAAATTTTCTGAACTGTGGAACTACTTGTTCTCTAATACATCAATTGGTATTGAATGATGACCATGTGTGATTGCTTTGTTAAATTGATAAGTTGTTTGACATGTTCAAAAATCTCTTCTTGTTAATAGATGTTCAAACACTTGTCTTGCTCATTTGCCAAATTCTGTGTGAAATCTATTAGACACTTGATTATGTGCATCAAAATATATTTTGCATATTCACACATGTAGGGCATATCATGTTTAAACTGAAGCTTGTCTCATGCAATGTTGTCTTTGAATGACCATGGTTGAACATTTGGGTTCTAAAGAAAATAGTTTTACATGGTGAAATCTGAAATAAAAATGCTCATGGTTCAGTGCTAATTTTATTGAAAAATTCATCTTCTGAATTCATTGGTTTCATACTTGCTTGAATATTCAAGAATGCAAAAAAATTGAAAATCTGCATAAAAAGATCACATTGGCATCTTTGCATATCATTCACATACTATGCATACATTGTGAATTTGAGTCTCATGCATACTTTGACTTATTTATACTTGAATGTCATGATTTACGGGTATACAAAATAGCAAAAAGATGCATATTGCATATTCATGCATATAGGGCATATGCATATATTTCATGATAATTACATATCTTGAATCATGAGTGCTTTACTAAATCCTTGCATGTTTGCATGTGCTAGGTTTACAAAACCTTTCCTTGGAATTGTCTAAGGCCTCACCTCCTTCCTAAATAAAAATGCAGTGATCTCATTCATATGTGATATATGTCATACACTAAGGGGGAGGATTCATTTTCGACCATGCATACATTTAGGGGGAGTCATAGCCGTGTCTTGTCAAATTCATTTTATACATGTAAAATAAAACTATTACTCCCACACTTTTGCACAAAATGAATTTAATGACTTTCATTGATAAGGATTTGAGAAATTTCTTCCAACACTTTAAAGGGAACTTGAATCTCTACATGGACATTAAAGAGTGATCATGAGGAAAAAGTTACCTACCCCGCAAAATTTAATAAGTGGAATATAAAACCAAGTATCTGAGAATCTCTATTGAGACAAATGAGAAAACTCGCGCCGATTGGTGAAGCAAAAATCCACATGCGTGATGAATCCAAGTAGTCGGGAATCTCCATTGAGACATATGAGGAAACTCATGTTGAACGGTGAAGTCCATTAAAAGAAACAAAAAGGGGTTGTGCGAAGCTATCGAAAGTCGAGAATCTAAAGTGAAAGTGTAGAGAGGAGATTACCTTCTAATGTTCTTTAGAAAATCTGAATATCCATATATTTTGAAGCTCATTGTTCATACATCACATTTCACATATGGGTATATTTGTAATGAATGTATACTATGAATTTACCTACATTCATGGTTTATGTAGTACTTCTTGTTGTGTATGTAAAACTCTTTTAGATATGCTTCATGTCTTACATTTTGACAATGAATCACTTGCTCCATTCTTAACCCGTGTCTCACTTAGGGGGAGTTACTAGTAGTATGATTTGTATGCTTGACAATCGTGCTTGTGTGCTTGCATGTACATGCATTCCCCTCTTTGATCTAATTCCAAGCATAATCTTTGCATTTGAAAGTTGAAGCTCATGATGTGCATAGTTGCATATTTGACATTTTTCAGCATGAACATGGTGCATACACTTAACATTTGGAAGATAAAAGTCAAATTTGACATTTTCAGCATGCATATAGTGAATATTTTGAAATGCATCATTTTGAACACTTCATGTTGCACATATCTTCCAACAATTTGAACAACATTTGGTATCATATCTTTGGGCCAACAATTAGTAATAATTGGTATAAGAATTAGTATCATATATTCAAGTCTCACATGTTCATATCATTTCTAATAACCCCACTATCAGTTGTCTTTTTGTAGATGATAAAAAGGGGGAGAATGTTGGTTGTGTGCTCAATACTTCATGCTTGCTCAATGCTTGTGTGCTCAATGCCATATGATTATGTACTTAATGAAAGAGAGTAGCTTTGGGGGAGAATGTGATTGAATATCTTATCGTTCATTCTCATAATGATTCATTGAAATGCTTCTACTCTATCTTTTGGAACTCTCGCACACATCATTTTGTCATCATCAAAAAGGGGGAGATTGTTACAATCCCCTAGTTGATGTTTGGTATTTGATTTTAATGATAACAAAACGATTGTGCTTATGTGTGTGTTTCATTGAGCAACATGTTTGCATCTGGTTAATGAGTTAAAGGATGACTTCAAAGTTCACATTTGGAAGTCATATGAATGCTTGTTGATTAAAGAATTTATGCTTTGAATATCTTGGCTTGCAGAATCAAAATCCATGGTTCATGCTTGGAACTCAAAGGATTGCATCAATAAAGTTCTTCTTGTAAAAGAGAGTTGACTCACTCATTGCATTATGTCGACTCTTTCTATATTTCATGCATTTCATCAAAAAGGTTTTCAAAGTCGTGGTTGGGTATTTTCATGCATTTTCCTCATAAAGTTTTTGGGCTTGAAATATCTTCAACCTATTAACTTGAAATTTGATGAATGTGATTTTAATGATGCTTACTCATTATAGATTCATGGTCTTTTGATTTTATCAATTCAAGTCAATGTGCATAGTGTGCTTCAAATTCAAATACGATATTCATGGTTTTGAGGTTGATTCAATTCTAGCTTGAACTACATGTCAATTGGTGTATTCTCGTTTTGAAAATGGAAGTTTTAAATAGCTAGAAATGTTTAATGTGCTTTATGCATTTTTCACATGAGACTTGTTGAATGGGTTGCCAAAATCTTGAATGTGTTTTCATACTCTTTCTACATAGGGATTTTGGTTGAAGTAAGCTAAGCTTTGGTTATGTCTCATGTATTCTCTTCATGGCTTTTGAGGTTTACAATGAGATTAAGAATTGCACATAAGTCTTGGTAGAAATCGGTTTGAAAGATGCTTATTCGTCGAAATAGATGCATGGTTTTTCACTTCAATCCTTAGTTGGGTGGATTTGTGTAATATGCATCTTTATAATTGTGAAGAAGGGTCCCTTGGTGGATGAAGGTTTCATGGGCAAAGCTTTGAATGGTTTCTATGCATACTCTTCGTGGAGCTTGGTTACTTGATGCACTCATATTGGACAAATACATATCTATTTAAACTTGACCTTTAGATGTGGTCAATCCAGTTTTCAAAGTGTTCACATGCATTTCTGTCATGGGTATTGAGGCTCACAAGTGCGCCAATCTTTTATATCACTCAAGGTGAAATTTGGCTTCATGATGCTCATTCAACTTGCATATTTGCATGGCTATATGGTGTTGATTTTTGGTTGAGCATGGCTTGACATTTCTCATGGAATCAACCCCTTGATTGCTTAGCATCAAAGTAACACATCTTATGCATGGAATTGTGAGAATGACAAATGTGAAAATCATTCATTTCACTCATGAGGATTTCTATTTCGAGTTGTTTAAATGTAATGCATAAATTGCATCGATATTTGATCTAGATCTCTTGGTGTGGATAATCATGTTTCTCTTAGTTTCATTATGCTCCTTGATCATTGGTTCTCTTGTCTATGTTGAGTCCCGAATGGTGGCAATCAAGAGGGGATGGGTGAATTGATTGACCAAATAAAATTTCTTTTCGAATGAAAAGCTTGATTAATAGACACACAAGCACTCAGCCTCACTCGAATAGGATCACACTCGTGAATGTGCGTGGATGAAGGTAAGTGATTGAAGATGGAAATGGTAAACACTCAGCTCAACATGAAGCCCACTCGTAGAAATATACGAAGAAACAAACCACAAATGAAGCACAAAGTTTTTTGGTGGTTCGGGTACACAACCGTGTCCCCTACGTCCACCCCTCACATGTGAGGATTAATGCTTCACTATGAAGTGAGCCATACACACGTTGTGTAGAACATCACCCACACACACGGCACCCGATCTAGGCTGCCACACACACACACACACACACGCTCGTGTCTCCGAACACAAGCAACCACTAAGAAATCCGGTTAAAGAATTACAATAGATATTCAAGCTCAATCAAAAGAACTCTGAGGGTGAAGAATGAATAACGATTTTGTATTGTTTAGAGCTCCCTCTTTCTCTCCTTTGATGGTAGTTGAATGCTTCTGCAGCTTGAGGACGGTTCTTGATGGATGAAGAATGATTCTTGCACGAACAATGGTTGTAACTTGATTTTCCACGCAGCTTCCGGTTGGGGATCGATTGGAGACTTTTATCTAGCTTCTTCCCTTCACATTCACGCTCAGATCAAGGTGGAAGAAGAGCTGGAGCTGCTACAGCATCCCTGCACACACAAAGGTTAGAACAAAAAAACACTCTTCAGATCTATCTCGAAAATCCTTAAGGTTTACAACCCAATAAGATGTTTTATATGATTAGGGTGGTCAAGAGACAGCCTAGGGACCAGATCCTCATTTTCTGGAGTGATTTGGGGCAGTTGGACGGGAGTTAGAAGACTTTTGGCGCACCTACATGAATGTCATTTTTGACGGCGCCGCCCCGAACCGGAAAGGGTCGACCCTTGGGGTCGACCCTCGTGAGAGGTTTAATGGGCCCAAGAACAATGGGTCGACCCTTGGGGTCAACCCTCGTGACCCCCTGTGCGGGTTTGAGAATTAAACGCTCAGGGGTCGACCCTTGGGGTCGACCCTCGCGTGGGGTGGGTCGACCCTTGGGGTCGACCCTTGCAGGTGACATTGAAGAACCCGTGTGGGTTTGGGAATTAACAATCAGGGGTCGACCCTTGTCCCTGAACTTCCACAAAATGAATTAAAAACACACTAAGTCCAAGGATCAAGCTAGGGGGATTCAAGTTGGGTTTACTCCATCAAAATACTTGATTCTAAGGCATGAATGCCAACTTTTGAAATCAAAAGATCAAGAGCTTATAACTTCGGATTGATCTCACCAATCGTCCTCGAAACTCTTAATCACTTGAGGTACATTCCTTGTCCTGTCAAAACACAAATTCTGAGTTAGTTTTAGCCTTGCAATTTGAACCCCAAACTCTTACCTGATGAGGTTGTTCTTTGAATCCTCAAAGCTCCAAGACTTCTTGATAGATGTTGAGCAGTTGCCAAGACTTTTTATGCGAGAACAGTTCAAATACGATTTATGCACATATAGTGTTTGGTCATCATCAAAACCTATTACATTTAAATCTTCACAGATGGAGGGGGTTCAACAATCTCCCCCTTTTTGATGATGACAAAATACTATATGCCTTGCATGAATATATGACTTCAAAATGATTTAGCATGCTCATTGAATACAAGCTCCATATCAAGAATAAAACTTTCATCCACCACCACGAACCATTCAAGAAGCATCATAACATGAAACATACCATTCCAAACTTGTAAGATTGACCAATAAAGGCATATTCCAAAGTTCTTGCCGACAACATAGTTAAAGGATAGCAAAGTCTGAATACATAAGAGAAGCTACAACACATATGCAATGCCATGATATGCAACTTTGCTAACTAGGATGATGAATGAAAAACACACATGCATGCAGGCACGCACCACACATAAAGTAGTAAAATAGCCGATTGTCGGGCACACACATAGTGCAAAATTTCTCCCCCTTTGGCATCATCAAAAGGAGGGGGTGAATATGGGATAAGAAGTGTGCCATTCCGCGGGAGTGCAACCATCTAGTCATCATCCAGAGTGGGTCGATTTGGTGGACGCCTAACATAATCCAAAATCTCCTCAAACATGTGGGCTTGATTGGCCAAAGCGTCAGTGAAAAATTGAGTGGACTCTTGGTGAGATAGCTTCAGATCAGACAGTCCTTTTTTCATAGCTTCCATTGTCTCCCCATACCTATCTAAATGATCATCAATGGTATCCAATCGATCCATGATCAGTTGAACCGCCTCGGAAGGCATTCCTTCATCAGGAACATGTGGGTGTTGCTCTCCGGCAGGCTCTCCATCATCATCATCATCATCCTCTTCAGAATTGACCACTGGTGCAGCACGTTTCAACTGTCAAACCAAAATCCCATCTCTCATTTCATAACCCATGTTGTGACATATAGTGTGAATGGAGTAAATGTCAATAGTTCGTATTGTTTGGGAGGGCTCTTTTGAAAGACCAAGCTCCATGTATTCAAAAATAGCAGAGAGGGCTGCTGCATATGGTAAAGTCCTATGTTTGTGCTTCATGCTTGAACAAATGTGATCCAAAATAAGCGCTGGGAAATTGACAGGAAGACCACCCAGGAAGTAATAGAATAAAAACATGTGGATTTCAGTGACCTTGTCATGGCCTCCTCCTCTTGGTAGAAAAATAGTTGTGATCATTCTATGCAATATGTGTTGTATGGGAGGAAAGTGGTTAGCATTCAATCCAGCGAGCGATCTATCACCTTTTTCTTCGGATGTCATCATTTGATACACCGTTTCCTCTGGAACCACAATATCTCCAAACGAATATCCTTCAGGAGGGAGATTAAGAGCAGTGCCTAAGAATTCCGGGGAAAGTATAGCCTGTGTGCCATTGACCACAGTAATAGGATTGTCCCCAGGAATGGACAAATTGCTGTAAAACAGATGCACCAAATGTGGATAGGTGCGATGATGTGCAGACATGAAGATTTCTAAATTTGGTTAACTGCAAAGAATGTCTACAAGGCTTGGGAAATGGCAGTTAAGATTACCAAAATTGACTGCTCATGGACGGAGTACTTTTCTATCCAACACCTTGCTGGAGGATGAGTTTCCTCTAAGAGTGGCACACTGCTCGGCCTGCTTTGATCTATGCTCCCTTGACGAGCTCGATTCCTTGCCTTTGCGAGAGGGACGCTTCTTTGGGGCCATCTAAAACACAAACCGAAGGAACCGCATGATGAGGTTGTAGATCTAGATGGTTCAACAAGAATGGAAGGCTAAGACAGTGGAGAAATGATCCTCCACACACCAAGAGCTTACCTCAGACGGATTGGGGAGCAATAACGACGCTTGAAACCGCAACAAAAGGGGGTTTTCGCGAGACACCACCGGAGGAACCCGCGGCTAGGGCTGGACGATTTTGGTGCCAAGAATGGGTTTTTAGGGCTTGCAAGATGTGGTGGCTAGGCTTAGTGATGCGGGACGGACAGCGGACTCGACTCCAATTTGATATGCGATCCTTGGACTCTAGACAAGCTCGCGATCATCCCTAAGCGAGGGATGCATGGGACCGTGCGTGGTTGAGAAATCGGCAGTGAGCTAGGGTGGTCGGCTCTCTCTCGTGCCCGGATCGGGTCACGGGACGGGTTTCGCTCTCTCACTCGCAGCGGTGAAAAATAAAATTTGGCGAGCTAATTATCCTATCATGCTCTCTAGCAGTGGCATATGAAATATATACGAGATAAAGTAAAATGCTGAGTAAAGGAGCGAACACCATACCTCCACGCTCCGGGCGTGGGGAAGATGATCCCGGCCGAACTTGTACTCCCGGAACAACAATTATTAAGAATTACATAACTGAATATTTTTGCCCACTCCACGCAGGGAGGTAAAGGGCTACACAGTGGGACCTGGGAGTAGCGGGTTTGGGTTGATGGGCAGCGTTTAGTGTAGCTTCGTCGGCACGCGTACTCACGAACGTGGGGCCCACGTGCTGGTCGGCGGGTCCGAGTGGGCTCGGAGTGGTACCGCTATGACGTTGACTCCTGGAGAGGCGCTCCCTGGGACGGCGGGACACTGGTTTGCCTTGCGAAAGGTGAGTCGGCTCCGATCTTCACTTGTTGACCTTACTGCCCACGGATCTGAAGTTCTATTTTTGCAGCGCGCGGCCCGGCGAGAACAGCTGCTGCGATCAATCCCGACGTCAGATCTACGCGAAATTAGTGCCGTTGGAAAGCTGATTCAAAATACTTTGATCTATGGCTAGAGAAAGAATTTTGAATCTCCCTTTGATGGCCTTGGTCGAATTTACAAGTTGCTGGCTGACAGACTCAGAAAACTCAGAACAGAGGTGGGTTTTCCTGAGAACAGACGTTGACCGTGGCTTAAACCTCAGATCTGGAAGTTGACCTCTTCATGAACATTGTAGAGGAATAAGTGAGGAAGATGGGAATATTTTTTGTAGATTTTCTGGTGGAGGTTTAATAGGAGAAACGGAATTTATGACACTAGTGGGTCGTATCTGGACTGCACAGGACAGAACTGAAACTTGACTGAGTTTTAATTTTTTGGTGGAGGAAAAGAACTTCTAAAATCGAGCAAAAAATTATGGAGACGTGTTTGGATGGGCAGAACACCCAGTCCAAATTTGGACTCAATCGGAGAAAGGAAAGGGGATCCAATAGAGGATGAACTAGGTTGCTGTGACACAAGACAGAACACAGATAGATCTGGAGGACCGGAAAACATGAAATGGGACAAATAGAAAACGAAGACTAGAAAATGGGAAACTTTTTTTGGGAGAGGGTAGTTGTGTGGGGAACCTACCCTCAAAATTTGGGCTCCCGAAGATCTATGGATTGGGAGCCAAAAATCGGACAATGGGCTTCTGTTCTGATTTGGACAAAACTTCCGGCGATGGCGGTGGCAGTGCAATGGCGGCACGAACGGCGGCGGCGGCAGCGGAGCTGAGCGTCGCACTCAGAGAGGTGATGGTGGAGATGCGTCACACATCTGAAGGAGAGCCTTCACAGCTCTAGAGAGGAGAGAGGGGTGCCCTTAGGCCAATTGAGCACAAATGGCATTATTTCTTCATTAATGCTAAGAAAATCACAAAATACAAGGTATATATAGAAAGTGTAAAAAGACGTAAACTAACCTCAGATCTAAATTAGGGGAGGGGTAAAAGGGGGAGTTCATATTTAATTCCCCATGTGTTTTGACTCAATTAAAATAAAAATACAAACCTATTAAACAAATATAAATGGGGATGTCATCTTGGACTTTAAGGGTTGGAATTATTTCTTCATTAATGCTAAGTAAATCATAAAATACAAGGTATATATAGAAAGTGTAAAAAGCCCTAAACTAACCTCAGATCTAAATTAGGGGAGGGGTAAAAGGGGGAGTTCACATTTAATTCCCTATGTGTTTTGACTCAATTAAAATAAAAATACAAAACCTATTAAATAAATTTAAATGGGGATGGCATCTTGGACTTTAAGGGTTAGAATATTGGACTTTTTAATCCAATTGTCCCCTTGAACGGTCAAGCCATCTAGAAGTCCACCTTGGACCTTTGACTGACCCCACATAGGCCCTAAGGCTTAGGTGGACCAATGGGGAAGGGGATGAGGGACCCCCGATGGACCTACAGGACTTTTACACAAAAACCCAAAGATCCTTAAGGAAGAACAAATTGGCTTATAAAGCCTTACAATTGCAAACCTACTTCCCAAGGATATAAATGTAAACTAAAAGGACATAAATACAAAAATAAAAGTTAGTGCCCGGTGTTGATTCCCATCAATTCTCTCCGGATGGGAAGAACTCGACCCCGTCGAGTAAGGGGTGCGTCTGCTCGTGTGGTTCCCGCGGATCCGTCATCGACCAAGAAGCGCGGAGTACTCTCCACTCCAAGTATTCGACACCTACTCATCCCATATAGATTCGATATGCACTCGCTGCTGGGGAATGAGGCTAGAGGTGGACACTCCGGGGTGGGGTCACTCTCAAAGGAGGGAGGCGGCTAAAAGACTCACTAGGAATCACCGCTAGGTCCCTTTATGTGACTTGATCCGATCTGTTGAGGTCGAATCGATCCCAAAGTCTGACAAGTCTCGCACTCGAAAGGGACTAACAACGCGAGCGTACAAAGGACTGACTATGCTGGACACATGCATGGACAGACACACAAGACCCTAGACACACCTACTGTTAGTCCGACCCATACACATGCAAGGGTGGACCAGAACACCTGAATGTGTGCCATGTAAACACTAGATGCAACCGGTGGTTGGAAGAATGGGGAAGGCATCCTAAAGTGATCCATTCATGCATGGACGGCCTTTTAGATTTGGGAGGTTGGGGTGGGCCATCTTCTACATCATCCCGATATATAGGTGTATCGTGAATGGGCTTGGAGGGTGCAGATGGATCGGCCCATGGAGAAGGGGTATGATGGT
Source organism: Amorphophallus konjac (assembly GCA_022559845.1). Classification (NCBI taxonomy): domain Eukaryota; kingdom Viridiplantae; phylum Streptophyta; class Magnoliopsida; order Alismatales; family Araceae; genus Amorphophallus; species Amorphophallus konjac. Next base: position 109,580,119 of record CM040127.1, read on the forward strand.
GGACTCCCTCGAAAAGGTGGAGTAAAGGTGGTGGGTCAAGGGGTCCACAAAAGAATGGGTCGAAGGGATCAAAGAAAATATGACCCCTCGAACTAGGCTCCCACAAATCACTATCCCACATTTGGAAATCTTGAAGGTGTAAATGATCACCTTCATTCATTGTGAGAGGTGGGGCGACGATCATATGTAGAAAATAAGATTCCTCCCTTGTGTAAAAGGGAATGAAGTCGGGCTCGATTGACATAGGGAGGAATTGAAGAACCTCCGTGGTGACATGACCCATGGTGCACACGGAAGTGATAGACCCTAAGGATGGATGTGTGAAGCTACGACCTGTAGGTCGGTCGAAGCCTAGGGCCAACAAGTGCGTAAATGTCAACTGCCGGTCTAATCCATTAAGAAGGTCATCCAATGTATCCACATGGTGACTAGACCGGAAAGTGATGTGAAATGAGTTGATTGGCACTAGAGGTAGTGTGGGGTCCATAGATGGGAAGGGAGGTGGGAACAAGCCATTCTTGAGCCAGCTAAGTAGTGGCTCAGTGATGAAAAGCGTTCCCGTTAGAAACACGGGTGGCTCGGGCTGAGGTGGCTCCAAATGAAATGGCTCCGGGTGAGGATCGGAAATGGGTGGCAAAGGAGCACTAGGGGAAGGGCTCCCCAGCTGGGGTGGGGGAGGGCTGTCCACTAGGAGGGGAAGAGACCCTTGGGACCCCGTAGGTGGGGCTGGGTTGGGACTACTGGCTATGACCTCCCTAGGTTTGGTGGTGGCTACGTCCGGTCTCGGAGGTGGGCAAGGGGAGACCAACAACTCAAAATTAGCACCTTTCCTATCCACCCGTTCCGAAATCACCGAAATCATTTGCACAAGTTCGGCAACGGTGTGGGTTGGAGTAGGGGTATCGCGGTGGACTCGCCCGTAATCAACCGGCCTAGGCTTGGGTACCTGAGGGGCTTCTTGCCTCCGGATATGACCCACTTGGTTGGAAGTAAGTTGGTGGGGTCGGCTGGAGGTGTGACCCACGTGGTTGGAAGTAAATGGGTGGGACGGGTTGAAAGGGACCGGATGGGGAAGGTAGACCCTTCTAAGCTCTCTCTTCATGTCCCACCATGACTGGATAGGCCATTGCCTCCTAACCTCTCAAGCGCTTAATGTGGTCCCACTTTTCGGCGGCCTCGTGTAGAAGCCTCTCCTTGGCGAAATAGAATTGCCCGGCTTTGGACATGGTATAACAATCAAAGTATGTGTCCATGGTGGCCTCCCACTTGAGGTAGTCGCCTGGGTCATTGGAGCCATAAAAATCCGAGGCTTCGGGCCTACGGAAGTGGAGTGGATGGTTGCCAAGCCCATGGGTGGGCCAACAGTCATATCACCTGGGCGACCGAGATTCCATTGGAAATGGGAAACTACAAGATGGACATGTTGACACTTGGACAAGACACTAGACACGACTATGCAAGGTTGGAATGCACTAACTAATGCACACTAAGGACCCTAGACTTAAACCAAGATCCGGTACCGGGAGGAGTCCGGGGATCCAAAGATCCTCTCATGCGAGTGAATCACCTCCCCGATAGGCATAACCTAACGGTCGGGCGACACCTTTTCATATACCGAATAATGGTATGCAAATGTGACACCTAGACTTAGACACTTTTTTTTTGTTTTCAAGCAAAGACTACCCTAGACTCAACTGGGCTCTGATACCAAACTGATGCGAGATGGACAGCGGACTCGACTCCAATTTGATATGCGATCCTTGGACTCTAGACAAGCTTGCGATCGTCCCTAAGCGAGGGATGCATGGGACCGTGCGCGGTTGAGAAATCGACAGTGAGCTAGGGTGGTCGGCTCTCTCTCGTGCCCGGATCGGGTCACGGGACGGGTTTCGCTCTCTCACTCGCAGCGGTGAATAACAAAATTTGGCAAGCTAATTATCCTATCATGCTCTCTAGCAACGGCATATGAAATATATAGGAGATAAAGTAAAATGCCGAGTAAAGGAGTGAACATGATACCTCCACGCTCCGGGCGTGGGGAAGACGATCCCGGCCGAACTTATACTCCCGGAACAACAATTATTAAGAATTACAGAAGTGAATATTTCTACCCACTCCACACAGGGAGGTAAAGGGCAACACAGTGGGACCCGGGAGTAGTGGGTCCGGGTTGACGGGCAGCGTTTTGTGTAGCTTCGCCGGCACGCGTACTCACGAACGTGGGGCCCACGTGCTGGTCGGCGGGTCCGAGTGGGCCCGGAGTGATACGGCTGTGACGTTGGCTCCTGGAGAGGCGCTCCCTGGTACGGCGGCACGCTGGTTCGCCTTGCGGAAGGCGAGTCGGCTCCGGTCTTCACTTGTTGACCTTGCTGCCCACAGATCTGAAGTTCTATTTTTGCAGCGCGCGACTCGGCAAGAACAGCTGCTGCGATCAATCCGGACGTCGGATCGACGCAAAATTGGTGCCGTTGGAAAGCTGATTCAAAATACTTCGATCTATGGCCAGAGAAAGAATTTTGAATCTCCCTTTGATGGCCTTGGTCGAATTTACAAGTTGTTGGCTGACAGACTCAGAAAACTCAGGACAGAGGTGGGTTTTCCTGAGAATAGACGTTGACCGTGGCTTAAACCTCAGATCTGGAAGTTTACCTCTTCATGAACGTTGGAGAGGAATAAGTGAGGAAGACGGAAGTAGTTTTTGTAGATTTTCTAGTGGAGGTTTAATAGGGGAAACAGAATTTATGACATTGGTGGGTTGGATCTGGACTGCACAGGACAGAACTGAAACTTGACTGAGTTTTAATTTTTTGGTGGAGGACAAGAACTTCTAAAATCGAGCAAAAATTTGTGGAGATGTGTTTGGATGGGCAGAACACGCAGTCCAAATTTGGACTCAATCAGATAAAGGGAAGGGGGTCAAACAGAGGATGAACTAGGTTGTTGTGACACAGGACAGAACACAGACAGATCTGGAGGTCTGGAAAACATGAAATGGGAAAAATAGAAAACGAAGGCTAGAAAATGGGAAACTTTTTTTGGGAGAGGGTAGTTGCGTGGGGAACCTACCCTCAAAATTTGGGCTGCAGAAGATCTGTGGATTGAGAGCTAAAAATCGGACAAGGGGGTTCTGTCCTGATTTGGACAGAACTTCCGGCGATGGTGGTGGCGGTGCGATGGCGGCACGAACGGCGGGGGTGGCTGCGGAGCTGAGCGTCGTACTCAGAGAGGTGGTGGTGGAGATGCATCACACATCTGAAGGAGAGCCTTCACAGCTCTAGAGAGGAGAGAGGGGCGCCCTTAGGCCAATTGAGCACAAATGGAATTATTTGTTCATTAATGCTATGTAAATCACAAAATACAAGGTATATATAGAAAGTGTAAAAAGACGTAAACTAACCTTAGATCTAAATTAGGGGAGGGGTAAAAGGGGGAGTTCACATTTAATTCTCCATGTGTTTTGACTCAATTAAAATAAAAATATAAAACCTATTAAACAAATATAAATGGGGATGGCATCTTGGACTTTAAGGGTTGGAATATTAGACTTTTTAATCCAATTGTCCCCTTGAATGGTCAAGCCATCTAGAAGCCCACCTTGGACCTTTGACTGACCCCACATGGGTCCTAAGACTTAGGTGGACCAATGGGGAAGGGGATGAGGGGCCCCCACTGGACCTACAGGACTTTTACACAAAAACCCAAAGATCCTTAAGGAAGAACAAATTGACTTATAAAGTCTTACAATTGCAAACCTACTTCCTAAGGATATAAATACAAAAATAAAAGTTAGTGCCCGGTGTTGCTTCCCATCACTTATAAGGGGGCTTGAGAGGGTTTATAGGGTTGGGAGGGGCAAACCTAGGGTTTTAACCCCGTTCGCGGACGGTTCGGACGCGGCTAAGCCGCTGTGGACGCACTTATATTCGAGATCTTTATTTTTTTTATTTGTTAATTGATTTATTAAGTGCGTGGGCGTGCCAGTCACAAAGTGACGATTTGTTCGGACTTCATAGAAGCTCATGGTGCGCTCGATCTGACTCGGTGATCACGCGAAAGTTCATCGTTTAAAACATGCGTATCAACCTTAACAATTCAAACTCGCACTATATGAAAGAAAGGAGTAATATGGTGACGAGAATGGTCGAATCCACAGGAAAGAAGAGATTTTAAGAGTTAAAAACCTTGGAGTCCTATGAAAAACCATTGTTATTTTACTTTACTTAAAGAAAATAGTGCATGGAAATAAATCTACCTAAAGAATATGAGAGGGAATGAGAAGAGAAATTTGAAAAAGGGAGAGAGAAAAGGGAACACAATTTGCCAAAATAAATTTTATTGCTAAAGACATGAAAATTACAATCTATGAAAATTGAGATTACAACCAATATAAACTACAAGATAAGAAAAGAAACTAGAGCCATGAGAGGATGATGAACGCCGTCGTCTCCTCCTCACTGAGCCTTGGAGAGGATCGCTCTGCCTTGAAGGAGATCACCGTGGAAAGAGGTGGATGAAGAAGTCATCGTCATCCACGTCATGAGCCTTGGAACGTCGCCCGCCTGGATGTGCACGCCGCCATGAAAGGAGAGTTGTGGAGGACAAACTTTGGAGAGAAATATAGAGAGGAATGTGGAAGGGTTTGTGTGGAGATGAAGAAGGAAGAAGATGAGAGAGTAAAGCAGAAATACTAAAAACAGAGTAAGAATGAAATTAAAATAACTTTAAAATCGAGAGAATTAGAGGATGACAAAGAAGAAGAAGTTGAAGAGAAGGAAGAGAGGAAGAACTTTGATGAATGAGGTTGAGAGAGAAAACCTGAGAAAGAGGGTGAAATCGGAGGAAGAAGGAGATAGTGAGAAAAATACAGATGAACAATAAAAAGTGTAGAACAGAAACTTATAAAATTGAGAATAACGTGAAAACAGAGCAGAATTAGAGAAAGAAGAAGAAGAGATATTTGAAGAACTTTGAAAGATCTACAACTTTTGTGAAGAAAGCAGAAAGAGATAAAAATCACAAATGGGAGAAAACTGGAGAAGAACAGGGGGACATAGGTTCGGGTGAACAGTAAATGTGGAAGATAGAGCCTTGAAAATTAGAAGATAGCATGAAAACTAAAGAGAATTAGAAACTAACGAAGAAGACAAAGTTGGATGGCACTTAAAAATGAAGAACTTTTGTGAAGACAACAAGAGGATAAGAGGAAGAGAAGGAGGTGAAATAAGGGGAAGAACAGAGAGAAATACTACTTCACATATGAATAGGATAGCACAGTGAAAAACATGAAAATAACTTAACAAGCATAGGGAATTAGAAGATAATGTAGAATAAGAAGTTGTAGAGCATAAAAGAATGAAGAACTTTGATGAAGATAGCAAGAGAAGAAAATAAACTTACATGGGAGAAACCAGTGACCTAAGGTTGGGAAAGAAAGAGTGAAAGATTGCCCAAAAAAAAGAACTCCCTTTCTCCTCCTTGTCATGGGCTATTTATAGGGAAACTTGAGTAGATGGAGGGTAGAGATTGTATCAAAAGGAGATGGATGGCTGGGATTTAAGTGGAATATGATACATGGGGAAGAGAAAAAGTAGGTGGGCACCCCCTTTCTTAGACTTTAGGCACCCCCTTTCCCAAGGCTAATCATGTCTCTCATTTATTTCAAACTTTGAATTCAATTTTCCCTCCAACCAAAATATGTGTTTCTTTTCCTCAATTTTAAACTTTTAAAATTTCTTTTCCCCCCAACCAAAATATGTGCTTTTGACTTGGTCAAAGTGGTGGTGACAGTTTTGCCCCCGGCTTCTTTTGCAATTACCTTCGGTGTCCTACACACACATAATTACAATTTTATCCATAAAAATTATCATAATGTGCATATAAATCTTAAATGCTCATGGTTATGCAATGGAAAATTAATGTTCATGGCCCTCAACTTTAAATTATTAATCGCCAAATTAATCAATTTGCGTGAAAGCTCCAATTTAAATGCGGTGTTGAGATTAACTATGAAATATGCATAATTGCCTAATTATATGCACATAAAATGGTGTTCATACGATGAATTATTATAAGAAATGGACACTTATCACACCCCCAACTTACTCTTTACTAGTCCCTTAGCAATGCCAATAGATTAAAATTTAGGACTAACAAGAGTTTGTAAAATTCATGCTCTCATATCCAGTTCTCCCTTCATAGAATCAACCAAAGATTAGGAATCTGGAATCATTAATGCACACTAGCCTTATGTAGGAACTTAATAGTACATGATTAAGAATTCAAATCAAAGCTCAATAGCACTTGTGCATGTGTAACTACCAAATCCACAGCATAGATAATTGTATCCCCCATTCGCTATTCCAAGCAAATGCCTTTCAACCCCGCACCTCTTAGATTAGGGCATTAAGTATATTAGCTTTTTATCTGCATTATTACTTTATCCCTTTGGAATCTTTTATACCACACATGATGCTGCACTACCCTTCACTGCTCAACGTGAACCTCGACTCTTTCCTTAGGAGAAGCAGGCCTAGTTTCGCAGATCCAAATCCCCTTTTCAGTTTTATGCCAACCTCAACACGTCTTAGGTGAAGTAGGTTCGGTTACTAAGACTAGGGGCATTTTTCATGGTGCATTTTTTTTCTTTTTTTTCTTTCTTTTTTTGTGCCATTACGCTTATTTGATAGATAATTTGGTAGAAAGCTTTGTAAAAAGATCTCGTTTTTTAAGAAGCACAGAATATCAGACAGCATACCAAAAATAACATAGGGCTTGTCTTGCTTGTTTCATTAGTGTGCAACATGATTTTTTTTTTCAAAGCACAAATGAACTTTAAAGGGATTCTTATATCAGTTTTTCATGGCTAGATTAACTAAATTTCCCATCATCTTTCTCCCTAGTCTTTTCTATTCCAGAATTACTTTTAATTTAAGCATGAATCATCAAACTCAAAATGAGATTTACATCTTTCTACTTTCATGCAACGATGACATGTAAGACAGAACTCCTATAAGGTTGTACTATATGCATCATGAAAATTTCTCTCCCCCCCAACTTGAATGACATTGTCCTCAATGGCATATAGAATTGAAAGCAATAGAATAATGTATCAATAAATATTTCTGAGTAGGAAAGAGACAACCGGATATGCGGGATGAAATCTCCATCAATGTCATGGACGGCGACGACTTCCTCTCCTTGGCCTTAACTAAAACACACTCAAACAAAAACGTCAAAACAACAAAAACCGTGGGTTGCCTCCCAGAAGCGCTAAGTTTTCCGTCTTCAGCCAGACGTATGAGAGCTCACGAAGATTTTATTCCAGACCACTTAGGATAATGGATTATTTTTGTAACTGATCATTTTCCAAATAAGATTTCAATCTTTGACCGTTGATAGTGAAAATTTGACCATTTTTAGGATTCAAAATTTTGACGGCACCGTGGTCAAAAGCTTTGACAACTACAAATGGTCCATCCCATCTGGACTTGAGCTTTCCAGGGAACAAGCGCAGCCTAGAGTTAAAAAGCCATACTTTCTGATTTGGTTGAAAAGTTTTTCTTTGAATATGCTTATCATGGAAGGCTTTCATTTTGGCTTTATAGATTTTTAAATTTTCATAGACTTCATTTCTTAGTTCCTCCAATTCATTGAGTTGTAGAGCTCTTTGGGCCTCGGCTTGAATGAGATCAAAGTTGACTTGTTTGATGGCCCAATATGCTCTATGTTCAAGCTCTACAGGCAAGTGGCAGGCTTTTCTAAAAATGAGGCGGTAAGGTGACATGCCAATGGGAGTCTTAAATGCAGTTCTGTAGGCCCAGAGTGCATCATCTAGTCTCTCGAACCAGTCTTTTCTATTCGGCCGAACTGTCTTATGCAGAATAATTTTTATCTCCCTGTTGGACACTTCTACCTGCCACTAGTTTGGGGATGGTAGGGGGTAGCGAGCTTGTGAGTGATGACATATTTGCAAAGTAGAGCTCGGAATTGAAAATGAATAAAGTGAGAGCCCCCATCACTAATGATAGCTCTAGGACAACCAAATCTAGAAAAGATATGTTTCTTCACAAACTTCATCACAACCTTGTGATCATTTGTCCTAGTAGCAACAGCTTCAATTCATTTCGAAACATTGTCCACCGCCACCAAAATGTATTCATTGCCAAATGAAGGTGGAAATGGTCCCATAAAGTCTATTCCCTAAACATCGAAAATCTCTACTACCAGAATGGGACTGAGCGGCATCATATCTCTTTCTGAATTGTTTCTCACGGCTTGGCACCTTAAACAAGTTTTGAAAAATTTGTAAGCATCTTTGAATAATGTGGGCCAATAGAATCCGCTCTGCAGCACTTTTGCCGCTGTTTTCTTTCCTGAAAAGTGTCCCCCACAAGCGAGATTATGACAGAAGTTCAAAACAGATTGTTGCTCCTCCTCGGAGACACATCTTCTTATTATTTGATATGGACCCATGTGAAATAGCTCCGGGTCCTCCCAAAAGTAGTACTTAACCTTTGCAAAGAATCGATCCTTCTCCTGCCTAGATCACCCTTCTGGGATCTGTCCTACCGCCAGATAGTTGACTATATGAGCGAACCAAGGGGTTGTTGTATGAGAGATGGAAAGAATTTGTTCATCGGGGAAGGAGTCAGACATAGGGCACTTTCGGGAATTACAATCCTAGATAAGTCATCAGCTACAACATTCTCCAACCCCTTCTTGTCTCTGATTTCTAAATCAAACTCTTGTAGTAACAAAATCCACCGTATGAGACGGGGTTTGGCTTTCTTCTTAGACATCAAAAATTTTAATGCTGAGTGATAGGAATAAGCAATGACTTTCTCCCCGAATAGATATGATCGAAACTTTTCGAGGGCAAACACAACAGCTAACAATTCCTTTTCCGTGGTGGTGTAGTTCATTTGGGCATCAGCGAGGGTGCGGCTCGCATAGTAGATCGATCACCACGGGTTTCTTTTCAACTCTTTGACATAGGACAGCTCCTACAGCATAGTTTGAGGCATCACACATGATCGCAAAAGGGAGCGACCAATCAGGAGATTGGAGAATGGGAGCTTGTGTGAGAGCCGCTTTCAAAGAATTGAATGCCTCTAGACAGGACTCATCAAGATGAAAGGGAGTGTCCTTGGCAAGCAATTGTGTAAGTGGTCGAGCAATGGTGGAGAAGTTTTGAATGAATCTACGGTAGAATCCTACATGGCCAAGAAAGGAACGGATCTGTTTGACTGAATAAGGGGGAGGAAGATTAGAAATCAAATCTACCTTGGCCTTGTCAACTTCTATTCCCCTCTCTGAAACTACATGGCCTAAAACGATCCCTTCTCTTACCATGAAGTGGCTCTTCTCCCAGATCAACACTAGATTCGACTCAATGCACCTTTTCAATACCTGAGTTAAGTTTCCCAAACAATCTTCAAACGAATCACCAAACACTGAAAAGTCATCCATAAAACTTCCAAGCATTCTCCCACCATTTTAGAGAAAATGGACATCATACACCGTTGGAATGTGGCAGGGGCGTTGCAGAGCCCAAAAGGCATTCTTCTAAAAGCAAACGTGCCATAGGGGCACGTGAAAGTTGTTTTCTCTTGATCTTCTGAGAAAATTACAACTTGGTTATACACGGAATAGCCATCCAGAAAGTAACAATACTTCTGCCCAGCTAGTTTCTCCAAGATCTGATCAATGAATGGGAGTGGAAAATGATCTTTTTTCGTGACTGAATTTAATTTTCTATAATCAATGCAGATTCTCCACCCTGTTGGTAATCGTGTAGGAACTTTTTCTCCTTTCTCATTTGTTACAACTGTCAGCCCCGACTTTTTGGGAACAACTTGAGTTGGGCTGATCCACTTGCTATCAGAAATGTGATATATGATCCCGGTATCCAACCATTTGACTACTTCTTTCTTCACTACCTCCTTCATACTTGGATTCAGCCGACGCTGCATCTCTCTACTCGGCTTGGCATTGTCCTCCAAGTAAATGTAATGCATACACACATCCGGACTAATACCCTTCAAATCTACCACTGGCCAACCTAATGCCCTCTTGTGCTCCTGAAGGACATCTAGGAGTTGGGATTCCTGAGCAGCCGTGAGGTTGGAAGCAATGATTACGGGCAGAGTTTGGTTAGGACCTAGATAAGCATACTTCAAAGGATCCGGTAGAGGCTTCAATTCTAGACTGGGCAGTTGATCCAAAGATGGAAGAATAGGTTCAGCTTGAAGTGGAGGGAGTGGCTCTACTCTAGAGTAGGGTGCACTAGAAAGTGGAGAATCCTGGAGCATGCTACCCTTTTCTAGACATTCCTCATAAACTTCCAGACTTTCTTCAATTAGTTCTTCAAAAACATCAATGACACTACATTCCTCCTCATGGTCCAGATATTGAGATGCTTTGAACACATTTAGAGAAACCTTCTCTCATCCGAAAGAAATATCCATCATACCCGTGGCACAATTTATATTGGCCTTGGCCGTAGCAAGAAACGAACATCCCAAAATGATAGGTGTGTGCTTTAATTCCTAGGACAAGGCCATATCCAAAATAAGAAAGTCCACCAAAAAATTACATTCATGCACCTTCACAATCACATCTTCCAATAGTCCCCTTGGAGTCTTTACAGAACGATCCGCCAGTTGAAGGATTATAGATGTGGGTTTCAACTCCCCTAGATCAAATTGCTCATATATAAAGGTGGGTAACAAGTTCACACTGGCTCCAAGGTCCAACAATGCTCTATCAAATGTAATTCCACCTATATCACAAGAGATCAGTAGAGCTTCAGGGTCCTTCAACTTTTTAGGCAAATGATTCATAACAACTGCACTGACATCTTCGGACAAGCGGACCTTTTGTGTTACCGCCTTTGGTTCCCTTTTTGGTGTACATAGCTCTTTCAAAAATTTTGCATACGCCGACACATTTGATTAAATCCAATAGTAAAATATTGATGTTTACCTGTTTAAACAATTCCACTAGTTCTTCTTGTTGGACCGGCTTTCTCTTTTGATCTTTTGGCTTTAATGCATCAGGGAATGGGGCCTTAGGAACATACTCTTGGGATCCTTCATCAACCTTTGCTTTCCCTTTGTCCAGCTTGTTTTCTCCCCCATCTTGCCTCTTCTTTTCTTGCATAATTACCGGCTCCTCCTCTTCACTATCACTCTCCTCGTGGGCATCTTGGCCCGAACTACTACCCACATCCCTAGCCTGATAAGGGTCATTAAGAATTTTCCCGCTCTTAAGGCTAGAGATGGATTTGGCATTCTCGAACTGAGGACCTATAGGAGGGGGTAGCTGAGGTTGGTTGGGCTGATTGGGTTGAGGAAGAATGTGAGCTCTTGGAGGGAAGCCTGGAGGTTGTTGATTACGGGGGTTGGCCACCGGTTGGCTAGGGAGCTGGCCTACCTCTCTTCTCATGTTATTAGCAACAAGTTGCACTATCTGGTTTTCCAACTTAGAAATGGATTGTGCTTGGGTAAGAATAAGTTGTTGGAGTTGTTCAAACTTGTCATCAAAAATGGGCTGAGTAGGAGGTGGCTGATAATGTGGCTGATGGGAACGATGTGAAGGAAATTGCTGAAATTGGCCCTGAGAAAATTGAGCTTGAGGATATGGGGCTTGAGCTTGATGGAAAAGAGGTTGCTGGAATTGTTGATAGAGAAAAGGAGATGAATAAGAGTGATTTGGATTAGATTGACTTGGCATTGGAAAAGATTGTTTTTGATTTGAATGGTGTGAGGGATGAGATTGGGTGGATGGGATGGGCTTTGATTGAATTTTCAAGAAAAATTTGGGTGATTTCTCCAGCCTGGATTGTAGGTGTTTGAGTAAGGGTCGTATGCGGGCTTAGAGACACCTTGGGCAGCAAAGATTTGTTCTTGGATAAATGGGGGAAGTTGGGCTGCTATGGGACACTCACTCACAGAATGGCTAAGGCTAGAGCACAAAGCACAAGTTTCTTCTTGACTGGGAGTTGAGAATTGTTGAGGTTGAGGAGCAAAGGATGAAGAAGGTTCCTGCCTATTCATAGCCAATAACTGGTCTAGCTTCTGAGCCACCATATCAACCTTCTCTATCTTCTGGGCCAGTAAATCCATTTTATTCAATTTCTGGGTTATGGCATTGATGTCCATCTTATTCTCAAACTCCCCTTGATTCTTGACTTCGTAAAGCCCGGCCCTCTTGTTTGGTCCGATCATTCATTCATATGATGAAAGTGAGGTATGAATGATGGAGTTTTCACTCAACATTTCAAATAGATCATACGCTTCATCCTCACTCCTACTCATGAATGTTCCCCCACATGATGCATCCACCATTTGTCTATAATTCTCCGTTAGTCCCTCATAAAATGCTTGAATAATTTGCCATCTTGACAGGCCGTGATGAGGATATTTTCTTAATAGATCTTTCAACCTATCCCAAGCCTCATGTATATGTTCTCCAATATTTTGGGTAAATCCAGTTATGGCTCTTCTCATTGTGTTGGTTCGCCCTATGGGATAGAACTTCTTCAAAAATTCTTTTTACATTTCTGCCCATGTATCAATGATCCTACCCAAGGCTCCTAACCAATATTTGGCCTTATCCTTGAGAGAGAATGGGAAGTGAGTTAGCCTAAGAGCATCATCAGAGAAATTCTGAATTTTAACAGTTGATCATATCTGAAGGAACTCATCAAGATGTTTGTAAGGGTCTTCATTGGGATTTCCATAGAAAGATGGCAACATTTGGATGGTACTAGACTTGATTTCATAATGAACCGCCTGGTTCTGAGGTGCTTGGACATAGAAGGACGGTTGGTATTGATTGGGCAAGAAATAGTCCTTCATTTACTTTGGAGGATCGGGATTTTCGGCCATTAGATTTTGGTGGTGAGGTCCTTGATTTTCGGCCATGAGATCTTGTTGGAGATCGTTCCCTGGATACAAGACTCTCTCAATTTCTTGAATGGGTCCTAGTAGGTTTGGATGTTGAGATCTTCTACCTTGCATGAACTAGGACGAAGAGAGAGATGAAAGAGATTTTTTTTATGATTTTTGTTTGTTTATTTTTTCCTTTTTCTTTTTTGATTTTGATACAAACTAGGACGAAGAGAGAGGAGAATTTTTTTTTTTGATTTTTTTCTAATTTTTTTTATACAATCACAAACAAGTTGTTACACAAATTGCCTAATGACCTAGATGTGGCCTAGACCTACAAATTGGGTTTCACAAAATGACTAAAGTGTAACTTGAGTTCACCCTCAATATTTCCACCGACCAGGTAAGAGGTGGGGTAGTGGGAGGCTCCCCTTGTTTTCGCAAGGTCCTAGTTAAAAATCACTAGCCCGCTTAAGGCATTTGCCGTCCGACCGTCTTACCGTAGGCACCGGTTTTCACAAGAGGGTAAGTCCAAATAATACAAGAACCACAGTGTGAGGTCTAGGTGATGCAAAGATGCAAGGGAATTATAGTTTGTAGGCTAAGGAAGGGTGATGAAATCTCCACCTTATCTTGCTTACGGGTGTTGCCCTTAAGATACTTTGAAATGATATGCAACAAAGCAAGTTCAAACAAGGGGTTCTATGCAAGCATGGAAGTGCATGAGCATGCTATTAGAAAAGTTAGAGTACTCACCTTGCCTCCCGTAATCTTCAACAATGCAATTAACAACAATTAAGCAACAAGAAGAAAATAAATACTATCCTAAATGATGCATGACCTAAAACATGGAAGTGTGCTTTCTACTCTTGGAATGTAGATTTTTATCGAGTTCAAGTGAAGAGTTTTTTTTTTGTGAACCTATCTAACCACATTATGCAAGAACATTAAGGAAATAACACAAAATGAGAGGAATCAGTTTGAAGACTTACTTGATGCGCAATCCCTCGTTCTCTTTTTTTTTTTGAAATGAAATGACAAAAAGACTAAGGAAAGGGAGGAGAGCTTACCTCTTAACTGCTTCTTTTTTTCTTTCTTCTTTTTTTTTTGATTTTTTTAGCTTCAATTCTTGAAGTGCATTCCCTCGTTCTTTTTTTTTTCACCTGTAAAAATAAGAAAAAGAAAGAGATATTAGTACACTTATAAACACAAGGAAAATAAAGTTCTTAAACCAAAAATCATCATTCCTCCCCAAAAATGGCGTCAAAAATTGATCACGCGAAAGTTCATCGTTTAAAACATGCGTATCAACCTTAAAAATTCCAACTCGCACTATATGAAAGAAAGACGTAATATGGTGGCGAGAATGGTCGAATCCACAGGAAAGAAGAGATTTTTAGAGTTAAAAACCTTGGAGTCCTATGAAAAACCATTGTGATTTTACTTTACTTAAAGAAAATAGTGCATGGAAATAAATCTACCTAAAGAATATGAGAGGGATTGAGAAGAGAAATTTAAAAAAGGGAGAGAGAAAAGGGAACACAATTTGCCAAAATAAATTTTATTGCTAAAGACATGAAAATTATAATCTATGAAAATTGAGATTACAACCAATATAAACTACAAGATAAGAAAAGAAACTAGAGCCATGAGAGGATGATGAACACCGTCGTCTCCTCCTCACTGAGCCTTGGAGAGGATCGCTCTGCCTTGAAGGAGATCACCGTAGAAAGAGGTGGATGAAGAAGTCATCGTCGTCCACGTCATGAGCCTTGGAACGTCGCCCGCCTGGATGTGCACGCCGCCATGAAAGGAGAGTTGTAGAGGACAAACTTTGGAGAGAAATATAGAGAGGAATGTGGAAGGGTTTGTGTGGAGATGAAGAAAGAAGAAGATGAGAGAGTAAAGCAGAAATACTAAAAATAGAGTAAGAATGAAATTAAAATAACTATGAAACCGAGAAGAATTAGAGGATGGCAAAGAAGAAGAAGTTGAAGAGAAGGAAGAGAGGAAGAACTTTGATGAAGGAGGTTGAGAGAAAAACCTGAGGAAGAGGGTGAAATAGGAGGAAGAAGGAGACAGTGGGAAAAATATATATGAACAATAAAAAGTGCAGAACAGAAACTTATAAAATTGAGAATAATGTGAAAATATAGAAGAAGTGGAGAAAGAGGAAGAAGAGAGATTTGAAGAACTTTGAAAGATATACAACTTTTGTGAAGAAAGTAGAGAGAGAAAAAAATCACAAAGGGGAGAAAATTGGAGAAGAACAGGGGGACATAGGTTCGGGTGAACAGTAAATGTGGAAGATAGAACCTTGAAAACTAGAAGATAGCGTGAAAACTAAAGCGAATTAGAAATGGACGAAGAAGATAAAGTTGGAGAGCACTTAAAAATGAAGAACTTTTGTGAAGACAGTAAGAGGATAAGAGGAAGAAAAAGGGGTGAAATAAGGGGAAGAATAGAGAGAAATACTAGTTCACAGATGAATAAGATAGCACAGTGAAAAATATGAAATAACTTACAAAGCAGAGAGAATTAGAAGATGATGTTGAAGAAGAAGTTGTAGATCATAAAACAATGAAGAACTTTGATGAAAATAGAAAAAAGAGAAAATAAACTTACGTGGGAGAAACCTGTGACCTAAGGTTGGGAAAGAAAGAGTGAAAGATTGCCAAAAAAAGAACTCTCTTTCTCCTCCTTGTCATGAGCTATTTATAGGGAAAGTTGGGTAGATGGAGGGTGGAGATTGTATCAAAAGTAGATGGATGGCTGGCATTTAAGTGGAATATGATACATGGGGAAGAGGAAAAGTAGATGGGCACCCCCTTTCCCAAGGCTCATCATGTCTCTCCTTTATTTCAAACTTTGAATTCAATTTTCCCTCCAACCAAAATATGTGCTTTTAACTTGGTCAAAGTGGTGGTGACCAAGTCAAAGAGTGAAAGATTGACAGTTTTACCCCCTGCTTCTTTTGCAATTACCTTCAGTGTCCTACATACACATAATTATAATTTAGTCCATAAAAATTATCATAATGTGCATATAAATCTTAAATGCTCATGGTTATGTAATGGAAAATTAATGCTCATGGCCCTCAACTTCAAATTATTAAATAAAATCACCAAATTAATCAATTTGCGTGAAAGCTCCAATTTAAATGCGGAGTTGAGGTTAACTATGAAATATGCATAATTATCTAATTATATGCACATAAAATGGTGTTCATGCGATGAATTATCATAAGAAATGGACACTTATCACTTAGTCAGGCGATTGTGTGGTTCGGGTCGGGACTAAGACCCGCAGTGTCATAAAGGTCGCAGCGTCATTTACATCCCCTCAGAGAGGGGAATACCCTTGACTAATTGCCGAAAATAAGGGCTCCATGACCGAATGAATTACTAATTAGTGCATGAAGGAAAAAGGTAGTCGGGCTATGCTGAAAGCCCGTATTGGGGGGGGGGCATGAGCACTCAGATTGTGTCGGCCACCGATGGATCATTCCATGTTCGGACAAAAGTCCATACGGAAAACAAGACGGTAATGGGGATGAATCCGTGGAAATGTCTTCCAGGGGATGGCAATTTCAATACAAAGTGGGGAGCTCAAATCCTGGTGAGAGAGGGGACCTTGATGAGATATTGGACCGGGATAAGGTCGGGCGGTGACCATGACGAGAGGGATAACTCCCGAGGGTGGAGCCCGGCCTGCGAAGGCATCATTAATATTCTCGAGTCCGGAATCAGAGAAGGAGAGACAAAGGTCATATCATTGTATTCCTGCTTTGTTCCGGCTAATATTTTACTATTATCAATTATTTACCAGCATTGCCCCTTTTTGTTGACTATCTTTTGTTATTCACAGACTATGGGCTCTTCTCCTATTCATCATTATATCATTTTTTTTATATCGTTATTGTAACGACCCGAGAATCTGATTATCGGGAAGGCCCGATAACCCAAGACTCGCACCGCCACCCACGAGTCCGAAGACTCGGAAGGGTTAAAGGAAGGTGTGGAGACTACACAAGTATCACAAATAATTACAGAAATAAAATAGATATCACATTAAGCAGGAAATAAATTTAACAGTTTACATGATACATGGTCCACAAGATAAAGTAAAATAACAACAGCAGTAGTCCACAACTAGTACAGAGACAAAAAGAAAAGTACAGCTACACGGGACATACCCCGGCTCTGACCTCTGGCACTAACACTGGGCACCCGAACCATGCTGAGCCTCAGATGCGCTCCCCTGAGGCCGCGACTCACCTGAAATACGGTGAAAACACGCAGGGAATGAGTCTCGGAACAAGGCTCAGTAGGGATCACTCAAACCCTACCTCGCAAACGAAGAAATCGCTACGCTAGCTGTAAGCGAGTACCTCGAAAAGGGAAGCCCTGCAATCTACAAAACACCGCTCTCACGGCACGAAAGCCGACACACGTGCCACGGTGAAACGACCGGAACACCACGGTAAACGTGACAAAACCCGAAGGTCGAAGTCGTAAAGACTGACAGTCTGACACTCCCGACTCGACAGGAGTACCACCCACTAGAAGCACAGCCGGTAGCGTCCCCTGACGTCTTATACCGCACCGCAGGTGAACTGCCTGACATGGTAGCTCCTACCAAAGGCACGAACACCACACAAGTAACTACAAACGAGTGACTAGTTGGGGTCACGCTTGTCAGCGTGGGTCCAACCGTCCCCAACCACGTGTGCACACACAGACCGCGCGTCCTTGGTCTGGCCCTCTGACCGGTTTTCCCCTCAGTCAGACTCTGGCTGCAAGACATGGGGCCCGACAGAAACCAGTCCACAAACCGTCTCTAAGGGTATCATCTCCACCACTCCCTGGTGGGACCACATGCGTGTAAGCAGGTTACGACTAGTGGAGGGTCACTACGGAGTAGACTCTCAAGTCAACGGAAAGTCACGTTACAACCGGACGGTACAAGGAACGCCCCTCATACCAATACCGTCGCAGGGTGACAGAAGCCAACAACGACATCTCTTGATACTACTCGGTATGACGGGAGACCCGCCGACACCATCTGTCCCCTTGAACGGTCCACACTGGGCCGCTCAGGGAAGTGCGGTCGCATAAGGACCGCACCTAGGGTTAAACGGCCAGAACAGGACCGTTCTACCCAGGCCCAAACAGACTGAAGAACGCCCAACATGGGCCCGTTCAACAGATGTGCGGCCTGCTACTGGCCGCACGTGGGTGAAGGACGGTCAGCTCCTAGCCGCTCATCTCCCAATGGTGATAAACCTGAACGATTTGCCCTTAGCCGCACTAGAGAAGAGCGGCTACGATTCCACCGTTCAAGGGTTGTGCGGTCCAGATCTGGCCGCACACCCAGGCAGACGTACGGCCAGAACCTGGCCGCACGAAGGGTTGTGCGGCTAGCTCCTAGCTGCACACCCCGGTGCACTATACAACGGTAAAAGTCAACAGTCGAAAACCCCAGGGTTGTGCGGTCGTTGTGGGGCCGCACCTTAGGATATGCGGTCCCACGACAGACCACTCAAGCCCACTGTGCGCTGAGCCCAACCACAGCGCGCCGAGCCGAGGGACGGCCAGAACAGCGACGCACAAGGGTTGTGCGGCCCCTGGTTCGATCGCATATCGCCCACCGACGCGAAAACGTCGAACCTCACTGGAATCGCCCATTCCAACTCCAAACAAGCCCCACGAAGGGGGAAACGGTGAGAGAAGAACCCCCAAGCCCCTTAGCATGCTCCTACGCCCGTGAACCACGGAATCGGGGCTCAAAATGGCGGATCGGACGAACTCTCCCCGCGGCATGAACGACCCTTCCCGGCGCGAAAATGACCCCTCTCGACCTCGTCTCGAGCTAAAACTCACGGGGAAGAAAGGCAAGAGGCTAAGGAACGTCACCCTACCTCCAGTCCGCGACGAGACGCGCCGATCCAAGCCCAAATCCACGAAGAATGACGTTAGAACCTCACCTTCCCACGCTTCCCACGCTTGCCGCACCCCCGCACGATTGCCTCGTCGTCACCCACATCCTTGCGCCGTCGCACCGTCGCAGTCTGCAGCCGGAACGAAAGTCACCGCGCTCGAACGGTAGAGAGAGAGAGAGAGAGAGGGAGAGAGCAGCCACGGTCGTGAGGGAGGAAGGAGAAGAAAGGAAGAAGAAGAAGAAAAAGAAAAGAAAATGGGGGTATTAATAGAAAATCTGGAATTTCCAAAAAATATCAAAAAATAGTAAATTACATTTCCGCGATCCTCGGAACGCATCGATCGCAGCGGTACCACTCTTGCCTAGGTGAACGACCTGGTTCACCCGCAACGAGGTTTCGAAGCAATTACCGAAACACACACTGGGAATCAGAAAACACACGCGAAAAAGCCGCGAACGCTCCCGGGCCTCCGAAACAACTCCGGATCGCGCCGATCCGGACACGGAAGAGGTCCGAAACAAAATTTTGGACACGACGGAGTCGGACACTTTGAGAAACCAGATCCGAGACTCACGAAGAAGGATCAGAAAGGTCCGGGATATTACAGCCCTCCCCCCTTATGGAATTTCATCCTCGAAATTAAGAACAACCCAAGGGGAAAGAAGAGGAAGACTCACTCAAACAGGTAAGGGAACTACTGACGCATCTCATCCTCACGCTCCCAAGAAGCCTCACCACCAGAGTGCCGCTGCCACACCACCTTAACCAAGGGGATGACCTTGTTCCGCAGGCGCTGCTCTCGCCTATCCTCCACGCGGATTGAAAACTCTGGAAGAGAAAGGTCTGGAGTCACCTCGGGCCAAACAGAATCCTCGAGCACATGAGAGTCATCGGGCATATACTTCCGCAGCATCGAGACGTGGAACACGTCATGCACCGGCGCCAACTCAGGGGGTAGCTGCAACCGATAAGCTACCTCACCGATGCGCTCCATGATGTGGAAAGGACCAATATAGCGGGGACTCAACTTCCCATGCCATCCAAAACGCATCACCCCCTTCATCGGAGAAACTCTCAAGAACAAGCGATCGCCCACGGCGAACGCGAGAGGCCGCCGCCTACGGTCAGCATGACTCTTCTGCCGACTCTGGGCCGCCAACATGTTCTGACGAACCAGGTGCACAACCTCCCCACACAGCTGCACCAACTCCGGTCCCGTCAAAACACGCTCACCAACCTCAAACCAATCCAGTGGAGTCTAACACGGACGCCCATACAACGCCTCATAAGGAGCCATGCCGATGCTCGAATGATAGCTGTTGTTGTAGGCAAACTCCACCAACGGTAGGTGGTGAACCCAACTCCCCTGCCACTCCAGGCAGCAGGATCTCAACATGTCCTCCAAAGTCTGAATGGTCCTCTCTGATTGACCATCTAACTGAGGATGATACGCCGAGCTAAAAGTTAAATCTGTGCCAAGAGCTCGCTGAAAACTCCCCCAGAATCTAGAAGTGAAACGCGGATCCCGATCTGACACGATGGAGATGGAAATCCCATGCAACGGAACGATCTGCTCCACATAAAGACGAGCCAACCTGGACACGCTCCAGCTGACTTTGATCGGTAGCAACCGAGTCACCTTCGTCAGCCTATCCACCAGCAACCAAATACTATCCTGACCGCTCGGAGTCCTCGGCAATCCCACCATGAAATCCGTGGTCATGTGGTCCCACTTCCACGCAGGAACATCCAAGGGCTGGAGAGTACCTCCTGATCGCTGATGCTCCGCCTTCACCCACTGACAGGCCAAGCACCTGGCCACAAATTCGGTGACATCTCACTTCATGCCAGGCCACCAGAACTGCCTCCGCAAGTTCCGATACATCTTTGTCGCACCCGGGTGTACGGTGTACCTGCTCCCATGAGCCTCGCGTAATACTGCACGACGAACCCGCTCCTCGGCTGGGACGTACAGCTTGCCACGGAACCTCACGGCACCGTCCTCGCCGAGTTCCACATCAGCCAAAGCCAAAATCCGGGGCAACTCAGGGTCCGCATGCTGAGCCTCTATCACCTGGCGACAGATAGCAGGCATGACAGTCAGACTAGCAAGCACTGCCAACCCTGACTCCTGGGGAATCTTGAGCCTGAATGAAACTTCGGGCACTTGTTCCCAGAGCCTCCACTTCCTCAACATCAAGGCACTGATCGTGACCTTCCGACTCAAGGCATCGGCGACGACATTCATCCTGCCCGGCTGATAAGACAGGGTGAAGTCATAATCCTTCATAAACTCCATCCAATGCCTCTGCCTGAGGTTAAGGTCCCTTTGCGTGAACACATATCGGAGACTCTGATGGTCCGAGAACACCTCGAACCTCTCGCCGTACAGATAATTCCTCCAGATCTTCAGCGCGAAGATCATAGCCGCCAACTCTAGGTCATGGGTAGGGTAGTTCTCCTCGTGGCGCTTCAGCTGTCGAGATGCATAAGCCACCACTCTACCATGCTACATCAACATCGCACCCAATCTGACCCCGGAAGCATCTGTACACACCACAAAACCTCCCGATCCAGAAGATAACACCAACACCAGAGCCGAGGTGGGCAATCTCTTCAGTTCCCTGAAACTCTGCTCACACTCCTCAGACCAGACGAAAGGCACATCCTTCCGCGTAAGTCTAGTCATCGGGGCCGCAATGCGAGTAAAATCCTGGATAAACCGACGAAATAGCCCGCAAGCCCCAAGAAACTCTGGATCCCCGTCACAGACCTCGGCCTCGACCATTGCATTACTGCCTCGCCCTTGGCGGGGTCCACAGAAATACCATCACCAGAAATCACGTGCCCCAAAAAGTGCACCTCACGAAGCCAGAACTTGCACTTACTGAGCTTTGCATACAACTGGTGATCTCGCAATGTCTGCAGCACCACCCTTAAATGGTACGCGTGCTCCTCGGTAGATCACGAATAAACAAGGATGTTGTCCATAAATATGACCACGAATTGGTCCAAATACGGACGAAACACCCTCTACATCAAGTCCATGAAGGCTGCGGGGGCATTGGTTAGCCCGAACGGCATCACCAGAAACTCATAATGCCCGTACCTCGTACTGAACACAGTCCTCTCCACATCGGACTCGCGAATCCTCAGCTGATAGTAACTGGACCGTAAATCAATCCGCGAGAACACTCGCGCAGACTGAAGCTGGTCGAACAAATCATCAATCCGTGGCAACGATACTTGTTCTTAATGGTCACTTATTCAGCTACCGGTAGTCAATGCACAACCGCAAGCTACCATCCTTCTTCTTCACGAACAACACGGGCACACCCCAAGGGGAAAAGCTAGGACGAATGTACCCCTTGGCCAGCAGCTCCTGCAACTGCGCCCTCAACTCCCTCAACTCAGCGGGGGCCATACGGTAGGGAGCCTTCGCCAAAGGTCCCGTACCCGGTACAACCTCAATAACAAAATCAATCTCTCGCTGGGGAGGCAATCCAGGTAAGTCCTCTGGAAAAACATCAGGAAACTCGCACACCACCGAAATGTCCTTGACATCCGGCTCCATGCGGTCAGTCACAACCACGGAGGTGAGAAAACCCTGACACCCCGCATCAAGCAAACGACGAGCTCGAATCGCAGAAATAAGAAAGCGGGAAGAGGAAGACCTTATACCTTGGAAATAGAAGGTGGGTCCGTGAAGTCGCCGGAAATAAACTCTCTTCGAGCCGCAATCCATCAACGCATGATGTGCCTCGAGCCAATCCATGCCTAAAATCACATCAAAGTCCTGAAGCGGCAACGCATAGAGCCTAGCCGATAAACTCCTCCCTTCCATCCACACAGGAACCTCATCGAAGTAATACGGAGTGATCATAAAATCACCCGAAGGTAACTCCACTGCCAAATCATAGGACAACTGGGTCACCGGCTCCTCAATACTCAGTGCGAAATCCTCCGAAACAAACGAATGAGATGCGCCAGAATAAAAAAAAACCCGAGCCGCACAACCCAAAATCCGAACGGTACCTTCCACGAGCTGCGACGCCACTCCCTCTACCCTGGTCATGTATGCGATCTAGCCTCGAGCTCTCTGCCTGCCTCCCACGCTAGCTGACCTGGGTAGCGGCGAATACTGTCCCTGCTGCTGCTGCTGCTGCCTCTGCTGCGGGGGAACCTGCTGCTGCTGAGGAAATGGCTGCTGCTGCTGTGGCCTCTGAGGACAGTCACGCGCCATATGCCCTGGCTGGTCACACTGGAAATAAACTATCGGCGCTGTGCACTGCCTTCCTGGGTGGTACTCGCTACACCGTGGACACGGTCCTCACGATCCACCTACTGACCCCTGACGCTGAAACGGGACCGACTGCTGTACACTGCCCGATGATGCCTGCCCCTGATCCTTGGACTTCTTCTTACTGAACCCCTTCTTGAAGAACTTTTTGACCTTCGAGCCAAAAGACACAGATCCTATCGCCGACGCTGTCGGTGCCGGCGCTTCTGAACCACCCGACGCACGCTGAAAGGAACCCTGCTGCTGGGTAGCCAACTGCTGGCTGCGACCCGACAAAGACTACCCCTGGCTGATCGATCCTCGAGTCCTCTGCATATCCATCTCCAAGGAAGCTGCAACACGAGACACTGTCCCCAGATCAGTGGCCGCATTCATGATCAAATGGTGCCTCAGCTCCTGCCTCAGGCCCTGGACGAACTATGCGATCTTTACCCTCTCATGTCCATGATATGGGTTGCATACCGACCCAGCTCAACAAATCGGGCTCTGTACTGCAACACAGACATGTCACCCTGAACCAGCTCCATAAACTCACGCATCTGCTGTGTAGTAATAAACTCTGGACAGTAGGTACGCTCGAAAGCATTGACAAAGTCACCCCACGCAATCTGCTCAAGTGGACGAAGCTGGAAAGACGTCTTCCACTCGGAAGACCACCACTCCCGAGCCGTACCCTGCAACTGGTTGGAGGCCAACATCACTCTGTCCTCCGCAGTACTCCGCGCGGAGCTGAACACCCGCTCCATCTCGTCGAGCCAACCCCGAGCCACATCAGGGTCTGCCTAACCACCGTAGTAATGAGGATGAAACTGCATGAAATCCCTCACTGCTCGTCCTGGCCCACCCTTGCTCAACAAGCCCACACCAGCCTCTCCGCCGAACTGCTGCGACATAAGCTGGTACATGCCACGAAAGAAATCCTCGGCCCCTGGAAGCCTCGTAGTATCCTCTACCTCGGTGGCCCCCGGTGGCGCTCTACTATGCTCCTCCTGATCTCGCTGAACCCCCTACTGAATCTCCTAACCTCCAGCCGACTGCCCCTGCTGAGAGCGAGTGCTCCACCTCGGCGCCATACTCGCTCCTGAAGCAAAAGATAGAAAACACGGAAACAGCAAGGTCAAGAAAAATGCACGATGCCCGATGCCAGTGTCAACCGTACATCATCGTTGTGGACTAGTGGACCACTACAATTACTTATGATTCTCGTATAATCCTACAACCGCGCTCTGATACCATTCTGTAACGACCCGAGAATCTGATTACCGGGAAGGCCCGATAACCCGAGACTCGCACCGCCACCCACGAGTCCGAAGACTCGGAAGGGTTAAATGAAGGTGTGGAGACTACACAAGTATCACAAATAATTACAGAAATAAAATAGATATCACATTAAGCAAGAAAAAAATTTAACAGTTTACATGATACATGGTCCACAAGATAAAGTAAAATAACAACATTAGTAGCCCACAACTAGTACAGAGACAAGAAAGAAAAGTACAGCTACACGGGACATACCCCGGCTCTGACCTCTGGCACTAACGCTGGGCACCCGAACCACGCTGAGCCTCAGACGCGCTCCCCTAAGGCTGCGACTCACCTGAAACACGGTGAAAACATGTAGGTAATGAGTCACGGAACAAGACTCAGTAGGGATCACTCAAACCCTACCTCACAAACGAAGAAACCGCTACGCTAGCAGTAACCGAGTATCTCGAAAAGGGAAGCCCTGTAATCTACAAAACACCGCTCTCACGGCATGAAAGCCGACACACGTGCCACGGTGAAACGACCGGAACAACACGGTCAACGCGACAAAACCCGAAGGTCGAAGTCGCAAAGACTGACAGTCTGACACTCCCGACTCGACAGGAGTACCACTCACTAGAAGCACAGCCGGTAGCGTCCCCTGACGTCTTATACCGCACCGCAGGTGAACTGCCTGACATGGTAGCTCCTACCAAAGGCACGAACACCACACAAGTAACTACAAACGAGTGACTAGCTGGGGTCACGCTCGTCAGCGTGGGTCCAACCGTCCCCAACCACGTGTGCACACACATACCGCGCGTCCCTGGTCTGGCCCTCTGACCGATTTTCCCCTCAGCCGGACTCTGGCTGCAAGACGTGGGGCCCGACGAAAACCAGTCCACAAACCGTCTCTAAGGGTAGCCTCTCCACCACTCCCTGGTGGGACCACACGCGTGTAAGCAGGCTACGACTAGTGGAGGGTCACTACGGAGTAGACTCTCAAGTCAACGGAAAGTCACGTCACAACCGGACGGTACAAGGAACGCCCCTCATACCAATACCATCGCAGGGTGATAGAAGCCGACAACGACATCTCCCGGTACCACTCGGTATGACGGGAGACCTGCCGACACGATCTCTCCCATTGAACGGTCCACACTGGGCCGCTCAGGGATGTGCGGTCGATAAGGACCGCACCTAGGGTTAAACGGCCAGAACATGACCGTTCTACCCAGGCCCAAACAGACTGAAGAACGGCCAACAAGGGCCCGTTCAACAGATGTGCGGCCAGCTACTGGCCGCACGTTGGTGAAGGACGGTCAGCTCCTGGCCGCTCATCTCCCAACGGTGATAAACCTGAACGGTTTGCCCTTAGCCGCACTAGAGAAGAGCGGCTACGATTCCACCGTTCAAGGGTTGTGCGGTCCAGATCTGGCCGCACACCCAGGCAGACGTACGGCCAGAACCTGGCCCCACGAAGGGTTATGCGGCTAGCTCCTGGCGGCACACCCCGGTGCACTGTACAACGGTAAAATTCAACGATCGAAAACCCCAGGGTTGTGCGGTCGTTGTGGGGCCACACCTTAGGATATGCAGTCCCACGACAGACCGCTCAAGCTCACTGCGCGCCGAGCCCAGCCACAGCGCGTCGAGATGATCGACGGCTAGAACAGCGCCGCACAAGGGTTGTGCGGCCCCTGGTTCGACCGCATATCACCCACCGGCGCGAAAATGGCGAACCTCGCCGGAATCGCCCATTCCAACTACAAACAAGCCCCACGAAGGGGGAAACGGTGAGAGAAGAACCCCCAAGCCCCCTAGCATGCTCCTACGCCCGTGAACCATGGAATCGGGGCTCAAAACGACGGATCGGACGAACTCTCCCCGCGGCATGAACGACCCTTCCCGGCGTGAAAATGACTCGTCTTGAGCTAAAACTCACGGGGAAGAAAGGCAAGAGGCTAAGGAACGTCACTCTACCTCCGATCCGCGACGAGACGCGCCGATCCAAGCCCAAATCCATGAGGAATGCCGTTAGAACCTTGCGTTCGAACGCTTCCCACGCTTGCCGCACGCCCGCACGATTGCCACGTTGTCACCCACATCCTTGCGCCGTCGCACCGCCGCCGTCTGCAGCCGGAACGGAGGTCGGCGCGCTCGAACGGGAGAGAGAGAGAGAGAGAGAGAGAGAGAGAGAGAGAGAGAGAGCGGCCACAGTCGTGAGGGAGGAAGGAGAAGAAAGGAAGAAGAAGAAGAAAAAGAAAAGAAAATGGGGGTATTAATAGAAAATCTGGAATTTTTGGAAAATACTGAAAAATAGAAAATTACATTTCCGCTATCCTCGGAACGCATCGATCGCAATGGTACCACTCTCGCCTAGGTGAACGACCCTGTTCACCCGCAACGAGGTTCCGAAGAAATTACCGAAACACACACCGGGAATCAGAAAACACACACGGAAAAGCCGCGGAACGCTCCCGGGCCTCCGAAACAACTCCGGATCGCACCGATTCGGACACAGAAGAGGTCCGAAATGAAATTTCGGACACGACGGAGTCGGACACTCCAAGAAACCAGATCCGGGACCCACAGTGAAGGATCCGAAAGGTCCAGGATATTACAGTTATTACCACTCCCCTTTTGTTATTTTCTCTTTTGTTTATCACCTTGATTGGAACCCCTCCCCCTCTTTCTTACCATATTCCCTTTTCTCTGGTGTAGCTTTAGGTATAGAGTGTATTGGAATTGGGTTAAGTGGGAAATGGACTGCTGAAGGATGATTTTGCAGGTGTGCCACTGAAGGCAGTTGGGACTGTACTGGCCGAAGGGATTGAGGAGTGTGCCGTTGAAAGGAGTGGGCTAGGGTGTACCGCTGGAAGGTCTAGGAGTGTACCGCTGAAGGCAGGCGAGAGTGTGCCGTCCAGGGAGATCTGTTGAGAGTGTACCTCTGGGGCCAAGGGGTGAGGTCAATACAGGTTGGGGTGAGAGTCTGAGCAAGCCTGGTACAGTATTGGAGTGTATGTCAGTGCCACTAAAGTGTACCGGGGGAGGCTTGATTGAGGGTGCACCGGGTAAGCATAGGCGAAGGCTGTGCCGGAGAGGGGACGAGAGGGATAGTGTACCGCTGAAGGAGGCACCAAAGAGTGTACCGGCCAGGGGTTGGACAAGGGACTAGAATAGACAGGGCAGAGTCCAGATGGATGGAGTAGAGTTTGAGGGAAGGTTTCGTATTCATGCAATTCTGATGGAGGGTTTCAAACGGTCAAACCCTCAATTTTGTCATGTGATTGAGTCCCCAGTCATGTTCAATAGCCCAGTCCTCTGAGTCTTGTTCAGTCCAATTCCTAGAGCCTTGCGTAGTTCCTTTGGTCTGATTTGAATGTTTTACTGTTGTTTGTCCCATTTGTTTGTTGCTTCCTTTTATCTTTTAACTCATTGTCATTTCTGACAAAAATTCGGCAGTATCTCCCCTTGACCCGGATGGTAAGGGAGTAAACAGGGACATGCCCACAGGAAGTGACATGAACCAACAACTGAGGTGTGTGCCTAGGCAGCCACCTTTGAGGAAAACTTCAGAAAACTCGGATAAAACGCCGAACGAAAGGAATCACTAGGTTGACACAAACTATGGGTGCACTGGGGAAGCAAGCCATGACTGGGGTGTGCCAGATAGGAAGTGGCTAGGGTGTGCCGGGCTGGACTGGCCAGGGAGTGTACTGGCTGAGGAGAGGTCAAGGGGAGTGTGCCGGCCAAAGGAGGCACCAAGGAGTGTGCCGGCTAGGAAGCCAAGGGAGTGTGCCGCTGGGCAAGCAAGAGGGGGAGTGTGCCGTTGGGCAGACCAAAGGGGGGTGTACCGCTGAAAGACTTGAGCAGTATGATGACGGGGAGGCTTGTGGGTGTACGCACCCTGTAGACTTTAGAGGAAAGGTTGGGGAGCTTCCTGACCAGTGGTTGAATCCTAACTGCTGGGTAGGGGTAGTGGATGCTAACAAATAGATGCTAACAAACCCATAGAGGGAGGCAATGGGATAATACTCATGCCATGGGGAGCGTAGGGGAGCCAGCCCTATATCATCAACCTAGGAACGTTAGTCATCTGCCTAAGCAGACCAATGACATGGGAAAGCCAGTAAAGTAGAGAGTTAGGAGATTGAGGAAACACGCGAACGAAATCAAGGGCCAACGGTGGGAAGAAGACAGCAAAACATAACAAGGGTTAACACCCCAAACATGCACTGTTATTCATGAAAGACTTCAAACACCAAAGATCATGGCCTGGAGGTCAACTCCATTACAACATGCTCAGAAATGAAGAAGAGATAAGAGAAACTAAAAAAAAAAGGGAAAAGAAGAGCAGAAAACAATATTGGGGGAGAGTTGGAACGAGGGAGGGTGTATCCCTTCAACCCACTCCTTCCCTCCCCCTTTACTGATAGCTCACTCTCCCTCTATCTCTCCACTCTCTTCTACCTTCTTCTTCTTTTCTTCTCCCCCTTCGCGTGTGTTCTCTTCTTCGTATGGTATTTTTTTTTTATTTTTCCCTCGTGAGAGGCCTTTTATAGGTGTGGCGTTGAAGGGGGGATCTCATGATGGCACTGCCATCCGAGGTTGACCCGAGTCCCATCGTTATCAGGCAGAAGTCTCCTTCGTCCAACCGGAAGATGACACCTAGGCATGGGGTTAGCTGGCGTTGAAATGGCCATGCTGCGCGCCAAGGGGCTCCTCCAGTGACCGTTATGTATCTTTCCGGTCTATACCGTTTGAAGGAATCCCACGCTGTGCCACTGGAGGGGGGCCAAGGCGCTGTGCCATTAAAAGGGTGGAATGCCTGTGCCGTTGAACGGCCTGCTGGAAGTGTGCCGTTGAGGGCTTAGACGGTGTACCGCTGAGGGTGTTGCTAGTGTGCCGCTGGGGGCCCAGATTGGATGTGCCAGTGAATGGCACACACAAAAAATGAGTGTGCCGCTGAGAGGGCCCATTTGAAGTGTGTCGTTGGGAGGCTCTTGATGGGTGTGCCGCTGGGGCACCTGAAGCGTGCCGTTGGAGGCACAAAAATTGTGACGTTGAAGGGCCGTTTGAGGGTGTGCCGTTGGAGGGGCACCAGCTCCTGTAATGCCCCGAGTTTTTCAGATCCTTCTTCTCAGGTCCCAGATCTTCCTTTCCGGTATATCTGGCTCCGTTGTGTCCGAAATGATGTTTCAAACATCTTTCATGTTCGGATCGGCGCGATCCGGAGTTGTTTCGGAGGCCCGGAAGAGCTCTGCGGTTTTTCCGCGCGTGTTTTCCGATTACCGGTGTGTGTTTCATTAATTCCTGCGGAACCCTGTAGCGGGTGAACCAGGTCGTTTACCAACCCGCAAGTGGTACCATTGTGATCAGCGTGTCGCGAGGATCGAGGAGGTGTATTTTTCTATTTTTCTAGATTTTTTTGAATTTTTGGATTTTTCTATATATAACCCTTTTTCTCTCTCTCCCCTCTCATTTCTCTCTTCTCTCCCTCTCTCTTCTCACGCTCTCTCCTCTCTCCCTCTCTCTCCGGCGACCGACGGGGTGGAGCATGGGCGAGGTGGGGACGGCGCGGGCGAGGTACGGCGAGGATGGATGGGGATCGCGACGGTGGAGGCGCGGTGAAGCTCGGCCGTGGGTTCGTGGAACGGCGAGGCTTCAACGGCATTTTCTTCGTGGATCGGCGTCCACGGTGCATGAAATCTTCGGTGGAGGTAGGAGATGGACCCCCAGCTCGTGCACTTCCTTCCCGGGAGTTTTGTAGGCCGTGGTGAGCCGAGCGGGCTAATCGGGGCGATTTGGGGAAAAATGCATGTTTTTGGGGAGTGAGCCGGATCCCTCATTTTACGGCGTTTTTGGCCGATCCAAGGGTTTAGATGCATGCCTAGGGGCTTGAGGATGGATTCCCCTTTGTTTCCCCATCACCCGGAGGTGATCGGGGCATGGATCGAATTTTTGGGCGTTTTCCCGCCCTTCTCGATTTTCCGAAATGGTCGCGGTCTACCAGTAACCGCGTTCATTGGTCACGGTCCTGCGAGAACCGCGTTTGCCTAAGAGCGTCGGCAAGCGTCGCGGACGTTCGATAGACCGTTTTCGTCTAGTCGCGGTCATGACCCGACCGTGACTGTGTGGTCGCGGTCCTTGGGCGACAACTACCATCGGGCTGCGTCTGGCTAGTCGCGGTCGTGACCCGACCGTGACTGCTTGGTCACGGTCCCCGGTCGACCGTTTCTAGGTGGTCGCGGTCCCCAGGTTACCGTGACTACGTTGCGGTTCCCGTTTGCGTTGTTTTGACCTCCGGTCGACCCGGTTGTGACCCAGTGGTTGACTTTAGGTCTTGTGAATGTCCTTGACACCCCGTGGAGTTCTGTGACCGTGTCTTTGGGTGTCCGGAGATTCTGTGTTACCCCGATTAGCATGCCCGTAGGTGTAGTGGGTCCGGGTGACCTCACGTGTTCCGGGCTTTCGTGTTACGCTCGATCGAGTCACCGTGTATCGGTGTGTATGCAGTGGGGTCTCCCCCGCATGTCGTGGGTTTCCTTGGAAGGTGATTCCCATGTGGGCCACGTGTTTGGCCTTGGACTGCGAGTCCTGTTATCCGGCCTGGGGTTGGAGGTTTCCCGCTTGCCCTGAGATGGGAAATCGACATGGCGGCTTGCGTGCTGCCCCGAGAATCGTGCTTCTGTGTTTTTCGTGTGGCCCGTGTGGGTGACTTTAGTCCTTTGCATTCCCTTCCCGAGGGAGTGGTCTTGGTCGCTCGTGAGTTGTCTCGGTACTCGTGCTACCGTGGTTTTAGACCTAGAGATTGGACTAGATTGACGGCCTTGTGCTGTTGCGTACAACAGTCTTGACCCCGAGTCTTGTGACTCAAGGACCGTTGGGGGTAGTGCGTCTAGAGGACTGTCCAGAGCCCAGTGGCTTAGTGCCACTTGAGTTTTCTCGACTCTCGCGTAGGGTGCGTGCGTGGCCGTGGATTGCGAGTCCTGTTTCTTCTCCGACTGTGGTCACCGTGCGACGGGGCCGGTACGTGGGGTGGTCCCCGTACGTCGTCGGATGCGCACGTTGTTTTCCGTTGATTTAAGAGTCTACTCATTTAGTGACCCTCCACTAGTCGTAGCCTACCAGTACGCGGTACCGGTCGCACCAGGGAGTGGTGTACGGGCTTACCCTTAGAGACGGTTTGTGGACCGGTTGCCGTCGGGCCCCACGTCTTGCAGCCAGAGTCCGACTGAGGGGAAAATCGGTTAGAGGGCCAGACCAGGGACCCGCGGTCTGTGTGTGCACACATGGTTGGGGGCGGTTGGACCCACGTCGACGGGCATGACCCCAGCTAGTCACTTGTTTGTGGTTACTTGTACGGTGTTCGTGCCTTTGGTAGGCGCTACCACGTCAGGTAGTTCACCTGCGGTGCAGTGTAAGACGTCAGGGGACGCTACCGACTGTGCTTCTAGTGGGAGGTACTCCTGTCGTGTACAGAGTGACAGACTGTTAGTTTCCGTGACTTTGACCTTCGGGTTTTCGGTCGTGTTGACCGTTAAGTTCGGTTGTCTCACCGTAGTGCGTGTGTCAGTTTTCACGCCGTGAGACTAGTGCTAGTGGCTTTACCGAGGTTGCGTCTTGCCGTGTGGTACCCGTGACCAGGTGTCAGGGTTACACTTTGGACAGCGTTTCCAGGTTGGCCATGTTTTGGGAGACAGGCCTCTACGGCGTGGTTGCCGTGGGTTTTTACTTCGGTAAGCGGTACTAGTGTAGTTCGGTAGCCTCGACTGTGAGTTCGGGGTGTGTTTTTGGTACAGTAGGAGTAGCTGTAGTGCCGAGTTTCGACCGGCCACCGGGTTTACTATTCCTGCTGTTGCGGTTGCTCTTGTAGCCTTCCTTTCCGCTACCGCTGTTGTTTCCGATTGTGGTTCCGCGGGATCCCTACTAAGTCTTTGTTTTGGAGACTCATTCCCTGCTTTTCAGGTGTGGCGGTTCTTCCTCGAGGTTCGAGGGTGCGGAGCGGAGGTTCTCAGTTGCCAGCTTGCCGGGCCGAGTGTTCACTTGGCATGTGGTACGCTTTACTGCTTTAGACTGTACTTTCTGTTGGATTGGACTCTGTTGTAGCTGTAGTTGTTTATTTATTTCTGTTAAATATTAAATTTTCCTGCTTTATTTCTTATTTCTTTGTGCCTCCACACTCCTTTTATCCCTTCCGAGCCCTCCCGGCTCGTGGGCGACGGTGCGAGTCTCGGGTTATCGGGCCTTCCTGGTAATCGGATTCTCGGGTCGTTACAGCTGGTATCAGAGTGGTGGTTGTGGACGTACATAGGAATTCGAGATATTGCAGTGATCAGAGTCCATAAGGTCCAGTACAGTCGGCAGCTGGCTTAGGGTTTTGTGTTTGCTTTCCGCCTAGTTTCTCGCTTTAGAGCCTGTGTGCGCTGTGCGGCGCTGTGAAGGTGGTTGCTGTTCGCGGCTTTCGTGCCAGCATGGGGTCTAAGGATCGAGGTTGAGAGCCTTCTCTCTCATCGGTGGTGGCGCTGGTTGTGCTGCGTTGGGCAGAGGTTGCTGGCAGGCACGAGCTCGCGGTGCTGCGTTCGAGGCATCTGCAGCGTGGTCAGGTGGCTGGAGAGGACTGTTCGTGGTTAAGTGGCTGTGAGCGTGCTCTGAGGGAGCTACTGTCGGTTTTGGCCACTCCAGCTTGAGGTTTATCCAGCCCCTGAGGTGTTCAGGTCGTGGTTTAAGATGGCAGAGCGGGTGTCCTGATCGAGAAGTGTGCTCGGGTGAGCGGAATATCTTCTCAGTGAGCTGCTGTTTTGTCGAGCCTAGTGTCCTTGTCGTGCTCTGTGGCATCAGAAATGACGGGTCGGTCCTGATTATTTTGCAGATTTTGAGGTAGGATTGGGCTGTGGTGTCCCAATAAGTCTTGCTCCTGCGCTCTTGTGTGCGAATGGGTTGTGTTCGCCCTGGAGTTGGCTTGAGATGTGAAGGCTCCGCGGTGAGTTCGGAACTCGAGGATGAGCATCGGCGGTTGTCGTTATGGCTCGTGTTACGGCTCTTGGTATGGTGTGTTACAGTTTGAGGAATTGCAGCGGTGGTGCATCGAGAGATGCTGTGATCATGGTCCAACGTGACACTCGCCGAGTGTGTCGGAGGCGCTGACCTGATGGAAGCGATGGTTTTCCTTGGTGCTGGATGGTGCTGTTTCCAACGTGCACGAGGTTTGAGGTCAGGTTGAGCGTGGAGTTCTTCCGTTGGTCGGAAGTGTGTTGGTTCCTCCTTTGGCTGGGGAGATTGTGTTGGGTTAAGGTTCGTCGTCTTGCATTGCGTGTTTGGATTGGTTGGCCTTGTGTGCCGTGAAGTCTGTGCGAGACGTGTTCCTTGTTTGGCAAGGTGGTTGCCTGTGAGAAGTTGTGCCCGTTCCCTTGTCGTGTAAGGGTGTTGGCACTTTTCCTGAAGGACGAGCGCCGGTTGGGTGGTTATGGAACGCGCTTTCTCGTTCTCTTCTTTTTATATAAGTATATGAGTATATGTGGATTATTTATTGATTTATTGGCGTGCCAGTCACCGGGGTGACAATTTTATTGTGCGCTCGATCTGACTTTTAATCAGTCGATTGTGAAGTTCGAGTCGGGACCCGAAGTCCGTCATACCATAAAGGCTATAACGTTAATTACGCCCATCCTAAGAAGGACAACCCTTGATTAAACGCCAAAAATAGGAGGAAGGTAGCGGTAAAAATCAGACTCAAACGAGAGAGACGGTTGGTTCATCAGTAGGGCGTTAAATGGCCTGAGTGAAGCAAGGATACATCAAATGGGGAGCAAATCCAGCGGCATGTCCCCATTACCTTGGACTATGCCAGATGGGGATAGGAAACCACCCATGCAGCGGCAGGGTGGGATCCATAAAAAGGTCGGGTATATCTAACCCGGAATCCGGATAAGGACCGGTGCGACATGGCACACCCTGTGTAGTCGTGATGTCTTATTGATATCCCCCTTCGGAAGACCATCGGAGAACATGCAAGGGCAGAACTCTGTGGGCCAGCGGGGTTAGGAGAGAATACCATGATCACTCAAGGTGATACGAATGAATTTTGGCAGCATATCCCCTTTATCCTGGATTATGCCAAGAGGAGATAAGCCATCATCCACGGGATGCCGGGATGAAAGCCGGAAAAGAAGGGGGCACCAGGCCCAGGGCCATCACCCACATCCATAGCACCGATTTATGTTCCTTCGGAACCCTTCGGAGCACATGTAGTGACATAGCCCGTGATGTCTTATTGACATGTAGTGACATAGCACATGTAGTGACATGCTAGTGGTTCTCCTTGCCGCCCTCCTGGCAGCCGAGGTGCATTTCTTCTTTGCTTCAATGTGGTGGACGTAATAGCCCACCATCTTCACAGCTTCGGGTGTCGCCTCCACGGGGGCGACGGGCTCGACCTCCTTGACATCCAAGAGGTCCACGAACATAACCCCGAGGAAGTTGGGGAAGCCAACGACCAGGGGAAAATCGCCGAACTGGATCGGCACTGCCAAGTAGCCATGCTCCGCATGGCTCGCCACAACCAATGGACCGAAAGTGACAACCATTGGTTCTTCAGAAATGGATCCCTCCTGCAATTTCAAAAATGCGGAAGTTAAGACTTCGGAAAAGGCCATTGGGCCCCTAATCTTGGCGAAAAGATGAGAGGTAGTCCAGTCCCACCGGGCGTGTCAGCTTGTGGAACGCACTAAGTTTCTTGGTGTATGAAATATTGTGGGATATCGGTGGTTATATCGATTCGACATCTCTTGTCCCACCGGGCGTGCCAGCTTGTGGAACGCACTAAGTTTCTTGGTGTATGAAATATTGTGGGATATCGGTGGTTATATCGATTCGACATCTCTTGTCCCACCGGGCGTGCCAGCTTGTGGAACGCACTGGAATTCGATGGATGAGAATATCAGGGTATCGGTGGTCTTTTTATCGGTTTATCTAGTGCGAGGGCGTGCCAGTCACCTAGGTGACAATGTGTTCGGGCTTCAAGACTGGAGTGGTCCGAAGCCCGGGGTGCGCTCCATCTGACTGATCAGATGATTGTGGATATCGGGTCGGGACTGGAGACCCGCCGCGCCATAA
The DNA here is from genome assembly GCA_022559845.1 of Amorphophallus konjac. Taxonomy (NCBI): domain Eukaryota; kingdom Viridiplantae; phylum Streptophyta; class Magnoliopsida; order Alismatales; family Araceae; genus Amorphophallus; species Amorphophallus konjac. Next base: position 109,615,613 of record CM040127.1, read on the forward strand.
AGGGCGCGGCGTTAATTACATCCCCTCGGAGAGGGGAAGACCTCTGATTAATCGCCAAGAAAAGGGGTCAAATGACCTAAAGATCATTTTTCATTAAAGCATGCGAGTTGGGTTGACATGATTTAAACCCTCCGCATCGGTATGCAAAACGGTGTTCAAAACCATACAAATATTTGCTGCGAGTGCGGCAAATTTAATGCAAGTGCGGGATTAGATCTTGGTATATATATATATCAGTCACTAAGGACCATCCAATATCCGGTCGAGAGTCCGTATTCGAAGCATCGAAGGTAACAACAAAGACATTCGGATATCTACCGTAGGTACGGCGCGTTTCATGTGGGTGCGGGATTGGATCCCGGAAGAAATGGGTCAAGCTGATGAACTATCGGCCCGAGAGGTGCACAGATCATGACCATGTCGGGGATCCCGAGGTCCATGTCCGATACCACGGGGCATCATTACACAGTCCGGGGGAGAGGGTTGTTAAGTGTAAGGCCAAAACTCGACAACGTGCACCCTCGCACGCGGATCGACCTGCGCGTTCAGGTCGCGGGGTTCGACCTGCCCGGTCAGGTCGCGGGGGTGAAGGGCAGGTCGCGGGTGTCATTGTTCCGATCATTAAGTTAAGTGTTTTATTCCCATTCCATTCTTTCCATTTTGTTCATTGATTTAATCCTTATCCTCTGGTTTATTCTTTAGTTTCAATAGTTCTCTTTCTTCCTTCCATTCTTTTAGTTTTCTTTTAGCACGCCGTGTTGGCAGATTGCAAGAAGATGGGCGCGCCGGATAAGGGGCGCCGGGTCAAGATATGAAGGGGGGGCGCGCCGGGTAGAGGCATCCATGGGCGCGCCGGTTTAAGGGAGTTCAAGGGGGGGGGGGGGCGCGCCGGTTAAGGGGCGCCGTTTTAAAGATACTACAAGGGGCTGAAGGGCGCGCCGGTTTAAGGGAGGCCAAGGGGCGCCGGTTTAATGGTTAAGCAAGGCAGTAAGGCGTGCCGGATAGAGAGGCTCCCACGGGGGCGCGCCGTTTTAGCATTCAAGGGAGATGGGAGGTTACGAGGGTGGTGTTAAATCGGCGCGGTGAGGGATGACCGCGCCGGATTAGGCCACGCCGGGACATCGTCTCTTGAGTTTTCTTATTCGTTCTGTGGACTTGTTTTGCTTTCTGTTCTTGATTCTATGGCCTATAGAAGGATCAATAGTTAGATTAATTGTTCAATTGACACCCTAGATCAATAGGATGAAGGTTTAAGCATCGTTGATGGTTTGTTAAGGTGAGTGAGCAGGAGGTTTAAGTGTTTTATTCGGGGGGGTTTGATTCACAGAACTTACTATGTATTGGATTAAAACTCAGTTCGTTCTTGAGTGTTCTATTTGTTCACTTGTTCTTGGCCCTGGCGAGAATCGGACAGCACCTCCCCTAGATCGGAAGGGTCCGAGGGAAAAAATGGGGCGCGCCATGCGGAGAGAACTCCGACGGCCCCGAAACATCCCGGTGTGTGCATAAGCAACGACACCAGTAAAATTACCCCATTTGGGGCCGGAGATCCCGAGGGCTAGCCTACAAGGGAAACCGGTGACCCATGGGTTGTTGCGATCGTATCGACTCCCCCCGTTCGGGGCCGGAGGTCCTGAGGGCCAGCCTACAAAGGAACTCCGACGACCCGAGGGTTGCCGTGATCGCGTGGCTGAAGACCACGTGAGAGCCGAAGTCGACGCAAGAACACGGCGGTAGGAAAAAAAAAGAGCCACTATGGGCTGAGTATTGAGGGGGATTGGGGCATCAAAAATCTCCCAAAGGGGAGTTTTCCTTTCATTCCACAACAGACCGAACTCCGATTACATTGAAGGGGAATACGAAGACAAAGGTCTACATGTGAAGATCACCAAAATGAAATCAAAGGGGCAGAAGGAAATGCAAAGACAAAGGGGGGAACCGAGCTCTCTTCCCCTCACCTCTCCTTCTTTCTTTCACCCTCTTATCTCTCTTCACACTTCGGAGCAGGGCTTCGCCGTCAGTAGAGCGTCCCCCTCCTTGTTGCTTCTTGCCTGGGGCTTGTATTTATATGGAGAGCAGGGAAGCAAGCTTCCCATTTCTATGGCTTTTTGTTCTGTTCGCAGTTGCCGTTGCTAACGTTGATGGGGTCACCGTGTCGAATGCCACTGTCGTGGACGTCACCTCCGCCGCAGCTACAGTGTGACCGGGAGAGGGGCAGAGGCATGGCCTCCTCCTTCGCTGGCATGTACACCGCTAGCCACGTTTGCTTTCATCATTTGCAGGGGAATGGGCGGCCGGCTGACGGAGCAAGCGTTCGATAGTGCAGGGCTCGAGGGTTTCCATTTGAAGAACATGCTTCGATGCCCAACGGGTCGAAGCAGACGTTTTAGCCATTTCAGGCTTGTTCGTGGTCGTGCAGTTCCCAGGAAACAGGGGACCGTAATGCCGATGGGATGGGTCGGTTGCTCGCCAGGAAGCGCTTCAGAGAAAGGGGTTAAAAGGTTAAAACGGCGCCATATTCAAAGGGGCGCCGTTTTAAGCATCAAGGGGGGCTTCGGGGCGCGCCGTGTAGCCAATGAAAACAAAAGGAGTTAAAACGGCGCCACATCCCAAAGGGGGGCGCGCCGTTTTAAAGGGGGGGGCGCGCCGGATAAGGGGCGCCGTTTTAAGACCCCCTCGCGCCGTTTTAAGCACTAAACGGATTCTTCTCGAAGTCGCGGCCATTTTACGTGAATGTCGACATTCCCGGAAGGTTCCAGTTGCTATGTATGACCTCTACAATGTTCCATTCACAGCCTTTGGGGCCCGGTCCCAGACTCTGCGTGACTTTCGGTGCACGTCAGGCTGTGTCGGAGTCCCCGACTCTTCTTTGATTCAGCTCTCGACACGGCCGGCTGTAGAGTTGTGGCCATATCTTTCGCCCCGGGGGGGGGGGGGGGCTCCCTCATCGGCTAGCTGACCACCAAGCGAGTCCTCATCCTGATCGGGCGAGGCATGAGGTTTATTTGGCATTTTCATCTTCGGCTTGCTCTCGAGTGTCGAGACGTGCATGCC